>BOPP01000295.1:478490-499580 GCA_017312745.1 Gryllus bimaculatus | reverse complement strand
AAACGTAGAGCACGAGAGCGACCGTAGCCAGTGTCATTTCTGTTTGCCCTGAGTGCCTCTGCCTTTTGGGATGTACCGCGCTTTCTGAGAATGTAGTTACGATTGCATATTAATCCATATCTTAGTAAAGATATGTCGGAACTATTTGACTACATTTGATACATGATTGCGTCTTTAAATTAAGGTTTGTTGGAAATAGCACGTTTCACTGCGGTAATATCACTTCCTGATATACAACAAATTTCTAATTCAATTTTTGAATAAGTACCATTATGAATTTCCTTGGGTGTAATATTGACTAGGTTCCATTTGAGCGTGCTAGTGAGAAGACTCTTCTGAATTCCAATAATTACAGTTACCAAAGCTTGAGTTTCCATGCTTGGATAATGTGAAGGTAACATGACTTTTAGGTCGTTTATTTTCATGTATATATTTTACATTTACAAATCTCAGTCTTGGTATTTCATATAACATTCAAAGAAATGTTTTGTTTTTAACACTCATTAGAAGGGTTTTATCACAGATTATCTCTTGGCAGCTGTTCTGATTCGCAAGAATTTCTGGAAACGAGTAGAGACAGTATTGCATGTTCAGTTACAGGAACCTACGTAACACGAGCTAAATTGTGGAAAACAGATAAAGCGCGGAGAAGTGGCAGGAGTATTCGCCTTGATGTCTACGCTTGATATCTACGCCGTGAGATCCAAGTTTCTCCGTGTATGAGCCACGTTAGATGGAAAAGTCCGCTCCGCCTGCCCCACCCCCTCCCGGCGCTCGCTCGACGCATCGCTGGCTGACGGCCCGAGAAAATTGCTCTTCCGATACGCGGAATTCCTGAACGGCCGCACCGAGGAAAGCAGTCATCTGCCTCTCCCTGAGCTTCGCGAGAGCGGAGGCGCAATCTCTGTGCTGCCGCTGGCGAACATGATAGCGAGCACATAATGGCAGGAACACGTTAATGGATGCCTGAGCCCTACATTCAGGCTCTGCTGCAAGTGAGCATTGGAAGAAAGAGTGTGTGGATTGTTAGCATGCATTATGATACATATTATATAAGAGCCTTATTACTCGACTTCATATCTACCGAATAAAATATGAGAATTGGGACATTTTTTTAAAATGAGTCTTGGAGTAAAGTGTAATAATAATGATTTAATGTATAATCAGTTAAGCAAAAGGCTTTAAACCTGATAAAATGTTTCGTAGGCTTGTGAATAAATAATGGATTCGGAGGTAGTATTTTTCTCTAGTAAACATTTATTATCATGCTCAAGGCATGTGACAGATGAATATGTAAAAATGTATATTTTTAAGATGGAAAATGCTAACATTATTATTTTCATCACGTGCTATTTGCTCCTTTTAAAACAGTAAAGAAGTTCCTAGAAAATTCTTCCTTTGTTTTCCAGGAATAAATCGCGATGAGCTCGTGTAGGATAAAATTGCGTTTAGACATGCTTTGGCTGTAGTGCGCCATTTATTTAACCATGTCTCATTCCTCCATTATCTCCATTACCATGAGCTGCATTGATCATCCTTTGTCCATCATTATTTACCCTTCGCGAGTACAAACATGATCTTCAACAAAGCGATTCATTGATTTAGTATGCGGGATCAGAGACCGTAAATTCCCTGCGCAATCAAGCATAAGACAAAACGAAAACTGCGGATAAACCGCCGGCGATGTATGGCAGGCGCGGAATAAACGTAAATGAGAAATCCGGATGCGGTGGGAGGGGGGTCGGGAGGGGGCGCGCGCGTGGGGCCGGAACGGCGCATTGATCGCTGCGCCCCTCCGCGCGCCGACGCCCGCCCCGCCGCCCCGCCGCCCTCGCCCACCGAGCTTCCACACGGAGAAGCAGACCGATGTAGGATGTCACACATTCTAACAAAAATACTCACTCTCAAGAGACAGACGCCACGGTATTTTAATTCAGTTTGTTGAATTTGGGGTTTACGAAAAAAAAATATATGCAATAAAAATACGTATCCCTGATATCAAAGCATTTCGATTTACGTTCTGCAGAAAAAGCAGAGAGAAGTAGCTTGAGAGGTAATCATGTTTATGACAGAAAAAAGCTAGTAATATTTGCTTTTTTTAGATGATTCGCTTGGGTTGATTTATGTTGATATGCTATTTTCCAAAAAAACTATGGGTTTCTTAATCTACAGGATTAAAACTATTTCAATAAGAAATACATACGACCTATTAATAAAAAAGAAACTACGTAAAATCAAGTTGATTTAAAGATCGTATCAATTATTCAAAGCGTCAAAGACGCATTTTGAATTACTATAGTACACCTTATTCTCTTTTCACTTTTCCCTGAGATTTTAAATACATATCTGGAGGGGAAAATCGAAGATAAGACCTGTTATCTGCAGATGATTTAATTGTGGTATTTCTATTCCCACAGAATATACGTTGTAAATACAATTTCGTCCCCAAATGCCTGAAATGTTTACGAATCATAGTGGGTTGAACGTGATAGGGGTGAGCCCGAAGCAATCGCGATGGTCCACGTCTGTCCATCAGAGCGTCGTTTGGGCGCAGCGGGAGTGGCACTCCGCGACAGCCGCGCGAGGAACGGCCCCATAAAGGGCCCCCGCCCTCGCCAGCGATCCCGCAGCAGCGGCCGAGCGCTTTAAATCAGCCCTCGCCGCAGCCTGCGCCTCCGCCCCTCCTCGCCCCCACCTCCACTCACGTTTCTGTGGGTTCCTAAACATCCATCTCCTTTCTTAAAGAGACCAGCATTGATGTTTTTCTTCAGATTTCTGAGGATGATAATAATATAAATTTGGAATACGTTTGTTTTAAATATTTGAGTATTACGTCGGGTGATAAAACATATGAAAAAGTGCACACCGAGTTTGACTTGGAAGTCGTAGGTGTGTAGGAGCAAGAGTACTATTCGAGTGGTGCGAGAGGAGGCTAAGTAGAAAACCTGAAGGTGCAGGCGACAGTGCGGGTGTGAGCGCTGTGCGCCAAAGGGGAGGCGGAGAGCTGCTCAAATTTCCGGAAGGCGAGGGCGAGGGCGCGCTGTTTGCGCTGGCTGAGCTTCGCGGAAACGCCGCCCCGAGCGCACGCGCTTCCCACGCGCCGCACACGCCCCTTCCGCCTCACCCTCGCCCCGTCCCCGGCCCCGGCCCCGGCCCGGCTCCGGCCGCTCGCCGCCTCACCCGCCGTCTTTTGCAAAACGCATCCTAAGGCTTCTAAATGTTTGCGTAATATTCGCTGGGTCGCTTCCATCTGGCCGAATGCCACTTTTTAAATACGATTTATCTTTCTCCTTTCCTATCTTCTATAAATTTAATTAACCTGTAATTGTTTCTAATAGGAAAGTCGAAATTTTAGAGTAAGCTTCTAACAGCCTCGGCAATTCGAAGATTGAATTGTGTAGCCGGGTATGGCTAATGGCTATCCATTTGCTTCTATGAGAGAGAGAGTTTAAGTTTAAATTACATCAGAATAAATCTTTAAATTTTATTCCTTTTAAATCCAAGACTGACGATCTCTAGCCACGAAAGAATGAACGTCCTCTCCTCTAAATATTTGGCGCTAACTTTCATTACCATCACATTCGTAATATTGATAAAGTAAATAAACGCAATCGAGTAAAAGAGTGTTACTGAGCATCACAGGCAGTGCTTGCTTGTGGACCGGTCAGGCGAGCGGAGCGACGAAGTGTGGCGACACGTGCCAGCGGCGTGTCCTTGAAGCCTCGCGGGTGCGGCGCGGCGCAGCGCGGCCCCGTGCGAATGGCGCTCTCAGGAAATGAAGTGGCGCCCGCTGTTTACGCCGATGGCCACGCGGCCCCGCCCCGCCCCACCCCGCGCCTGCCACGCCCCTCACCCA
This sequence comes from Gryllus bimaculatus, assembly GCA_017312745.1. Classification (NCBI taxonomy): domain Eukaryota; kingdom Metazoa; phylum Arthropoda; class Insecta; order Orthoptera; family Gryllidae; genus Gryllus; species Gryllus bimaculatus. Next base: position 495,724 of record BOPP01000295.1, on the reverse strand, counting down.
CGGCCTCCCCTGCGCCGCGCCGCGCCGCCTGCGAATGTATGTGAAAGCGCCGACGAGTGGGAGGTAGCAGTGCAGGAATACCACGGGCTCTGAAGAGAGCGTTCCTCAATCACTTCAATTTGCCCAATAGGCGAGGAATGCGGAGGAAGATTCGAAGAGCGTTCTGGCTTCACCCGAATCCCACTAATTGCATCTGTTGGCTGGCGACTCCAATATAGGCTCCTGATGAAGATAGTAGCGATGAATAATCGTGGGTGAAAGTATATTCGTGGCATAATAATAATAATAATAATAATAATAATAATAATAATAATAATAATAATAATAATAATAATAAACAGAGAAAGCGATGAAGTCTCAGTGGGAGAAAGCAAATATCCAGTGAAACCACCTTGTTGTCGAACTAATTCCTCGTGAATACGAAAACTAAATATTCGAAAGCTTTTCTGATCACCTGCCGCTACTATGAACTACCAGTTTAAAAACAATCTGAGAGAAAGAACTTTTGTCGCAGTAAAGGACTTCACTATCTTCTGGAATTCATAGTCATTTCCAATTAGGTCTGAACATAATCAACATTTTACGCATTCAGCGTTGACAATTGCAGTTATTTCAAAATGTAAATCGTTCAGGACATCATGAGGATATCGAAAGAAACAGTGATGCGCTTGAAAATTAGAAGTAGAATACCTGGTATTGTACGAAATATTTTAATGAGATGATAAATTCTTTCTTGTCATAAATCTGTAACACTTTCTTGAATTCCAAAACTCGTCTTTCTATTTTTATTGAAGTACGATTTCAACATGGTCGGTGTTAATTCTTTTCTGCGTTTTCATCATTTGTTGCTCTTAATATAGTAAGTCGTAACTGTGTTCGAAACTGTTCCCGTTTCCAGCGCCGGTGTGGAAACATCGACTAGCACGCTCAATGCAGAAAACACAAAGTTTTTCAACCTTGAATTACCATCACGCGAACGAGACCTCTCGCTGAAACGTGTTTTATTGATGCATTGGTTACATTGGTGCGACACTAGCAGCGTTGAATCCTTTATAAATACTTAGATTCATTCTTTGTTTTATAGTTTTGAATACTTTTAAAATTATTTTAAAAAATTGAATAATAATTTTAATTAATTAATTTCCCCTGGGTTTTGTGTTTGTTTTGTACATTATCTCTAAGTAGGATGAGTAACCGATTATAAATTAGATTGGCTTTTTGTCAGTGTAAACTACGAACATTATTTCCAAAAGGATCGTTTTGGAACGCACTCGGGCAACACAATTTCACTGGCTGTCGACACTGTTCACGACCAATGTTATACACACCACGGCGCAGAGTGGCAAAGCCAAGAAAGCTCTGGGGAGACTCACACATGAAGAGGCGTTCCGACAGAGCAACAAACAGAAAATCATGATAGATGAACAGTCGAACTGTCCGGAGTTACTCGTGATAAAATGGAACTGTCATCGAAAATTAGCTGTAGGTCGAAAACTGAGGTTTTATCAAGCAATAGTAATGTCGTAAAAACTTCTCATACAGCGGAAGTGAAGCAATGTAAGTTAATTCATTGATCAATGTAATAATAACAATCCGGCGCCTGTGAAAGAGCGCCCTGTCGGTGTGAGTGTGTTGGTCCGGAGCGCGGGCTGTCATCTCCCCGGCGGAGCGGGCGCGCCGCGCGAGGCCCTGCACCCGTCCTGCCCACACATCTCGCCTGCCCACTAGTCTTAAGGTAGTGTTCGTCTAGGCCACTCGTACGGGCGCGTGCGCGCCCCGCCTGTTCACTCTTGTATACGCACTGAGCAGCATGCAACTTCCGCCCCGCGCCCGCCTGCAACTGTGGCGGCCGCTCGCCCGCTCGCTCTGCCCTCCCGCCCGCCCGCACGGAGGGACGTGCACATCGCTGCCAACTCTGTGGAACCCACGCACTTGAGTTCGTTCTGGAGAGAACAGTGTTCGCGTTTCACGCTGTGTTGGTTTGCATCGAAGCTTGAAAAATAAACTCCAGAGGTGCGGCATCACTGGTTGTTACTTGCAAGGAATGCGTTATGTGTAAGAGGAGGTGCATACGAGTCGTTATATTTTGATGTACCAGTTCCAGGCCCCGATGCCACGCAAGGCGCCTGCTGTTGACGTGCTTGGCTTGGATTTGCCGTAGGTGTTTGCATGACGTTTTGGGCTCAAGAATGCGCAGGTGCCGGCCGCCGTGGCGTGGGGCGAGGCGGAGGCGGCCGCGGAGGCGCGCGCGCGTGTGTGTCTGTGTCTATGACTCTCCAACAACGGGAGCTGCTTCCAAGCCGCGCCTCCGCCCCTCCTCTGCTGCGCCCCGCCCCTCTCCAGTGGGCGACCGTGGGCCGAAGCCACGTGCGGAGAAGCGGACGGGCCGATGAGCGCCTCCTGTGGACGCGCGCGCTCTGCAACGCCGCTCAGGGGGCGACCAGCCCGACCAGGCCCGGCCCGGCGGTGGGGCAGCGACGGGCGCCGTCTGTTCAGCGCCTTCCCCTTGGATGCAGAACGCCCCCTCCCAGGGGCGCGCCTCCTTCGCGGCGTCAGGTTGTGATCGTGTATTCATCCATGTCTTGAAACGCTTTTTGTAAATCGCTCGCCGAGCTTGTGCGCCACGTTTGTATCCGTCTCGTTCCTCCGAGCACCGCGCCTCGCCCGTGGGCCGGCGGGCGCCAGCTGCGCGGGGGCGGGGCCGGCCGCGGGGCGGCGCAGGGCGCGGCCGCCGTCGACGATGGCGCGGTCCGCCCCCGCCACCCCTCGCCGCCCGCCCCCCTCCCGCGCGCCTCGCCACAAGCCTCCGACCTGCGCTTTTCTGATTTCGTAACGTAGTGTGTGTGACACTGTTTCAGAATTTTAAAGCTTTGTGATAAACTGTTATTTTCGGAAGCCTCTATTTTATCACATCAACAGACAGAAAATTATAAGCAATTGAATCACTTTATCGGCCTTCCATTATTACTACAAATACATTAATTGTATCGGGGGATACCATTCACATTATGAAATCTCTGTCGCATAAGCATGAATTTAAAATACTTGGCGGTTTTCTGGCATCAATCGGGAACAGTCCAATATTTCTACAGTCTTACTATTATGAATGATAATGTGCTACTTTGTCAGGAAGAAGGTTGATTGTGTTGTGGTTTAAGCGACATCCTTGCTTCCGCGCCTGGCAGTCTCCCTCCGGATGGTAGGCCTTGGCCCCAATCTGTAAGCCATCGCCACCCCTTCCATCTAGGACCCCTCCCTGTGGTAGCTGAGGTGGACGGAGTGGGCCCCTGCCACTCAACTCGCTCCCGGCGCCCGGGTCCGCACCCCTGGCGCCCGCGGAGCCGCCCACCAGCCGCCCCACTCCCCCTCCCCTCCCTCTTGCTCCACCCCCACCCTACGCCACCCTCGCCACACTGCGGCCCTCTTGGCTGGAGTCAGGCGGCGGACCAAGCAGCGGATGAAGGCGCAAATCGCCTCCAGTTGCTTTGCTTCAGCCGCATCGCCGATGCGAATGCTCATCAGATCCTTTGATGTATGATTTCAATTAAATGTTCACGAGGTGAAACCGATACAATGAAAACAAACATTTTCTGGAAATGATTGCTCACTAGAACTAAGGATCTCGTTGAGGTCTGATGTCAATAGTTAAACTGTTGCCAGTTATTTGTCTACTATTGTACTGTTCACTCAGTTTGCGCTGAATTTATGTTTCAGAGACTCAGTCTCAATTAGAAGAAATTTTAAAAAATCTAGCTGCGTTTCTGAATCAAAAAGAAACAACTAGCAGTATTATTTTCTTTGTTGTCATAAAATGTTTAATTTTTATATATATCTTATCTATACATAGATTGTAAGAGAATCGCACTTTAGAATAATTCAACTGTCTTTTGAAAAATACAATTTTTATGATCAAGGAATAATATGAAAAATTGAAGATCCTCGTGACGCTTGAAATAATGGTCTCGTATGTTCTTATGTGGGTCGAGACGCGGAGGTTGGTACATCTGGCCGTTCGTGTTCCGCCCCTTTGCCATCGCCCGCCCCGCCATGCCCCGCCCTGGCCCCCCAGCCGCCGTCCCCGCCCCTGTGCTGGCTCCACCACATTACCCACTCTAACTCTATCTCTCTCTAAAGAAGCATATATATAAACTAAGTATAGAATTTTGTACTGATTTGGCACGTAACAAGGATTCATGTGTACGACATTATTTATGTTATACGTTGTATATGCGTTTGCTTTTTTATGAATCTTCTGCGACAAGTTACAAATAAATTTTGTCAGAGCTTTTATTGATGATTCCTTGCGTGTCGGTAAGCAAGGGACAGTCATCATTGTTGACGAACGTCGCTTGCTTTCCGAGAATCCTCATGCCAGCTTCATCCCTTCCATTTCAGCTAAAGGAAACTGTTCAATGATCTTTCAAGTCAAACTGACATTTTTACAGGTGCATCATCTTATATTTCTGCGCTCATCATCACTCTAAGAAACCTGTATGGTATGTATGAAATTAGTCATTAATTACAAATATCGTGTTTCTTGAAATAGTAAAAAAAGTGTATCAGAACAGATGTTACACTCTTCTAGGGCACGTAGGGGGGGTGTGGAAAATGATACATTTTTGCCAATGAACATGTGGTAGGAAACACCATATCACAAAATTACACTAGTGATAGTTGCCTCTTGCAGTTTGGCAACTCATCTTGTAGTGGAATTGTATTTGAAGGGTACACAAAAACGGTGTGATGCAACTCATAATCTATATAAAAACTTTACAAATGCGTACTCTACCACATAATCAACTGTGGTAATTGAAAAAATAGGTAAAATATTTTCGTTTTGAACCTAAATGAACAATCCCTAGCCCTCTTTTTAATGTGTAAACGGCATTTTACATTGTGTATCAAGAATCTCAACAAATTATAATTATTCCGTTGTAGTTAAACATTAATTTCAGTCTCAAAAGACCGATAATGTACAAAAAAGTTCTCACATATTCCCAAATATATATATAGCTCTTAACAAATGTTGATTACTTCTTGAATCAGTCTTATACATTGTTTCAAAAACAAACTTGTTTAGTAGTTATATCATTACTTGTAGGTTAACCTTTACTTTGCTAAACTGCTTCGCATCTTGTCCATGGAATAATCTAAACGTCCGCATTTATCGACGGGTATTGAATATCAATCTCTCCGAGTTTTCTCCCATAATTTGTCCAAATTAGTGATTTTTGATTGGTCGACGATATCCCACAAATTTTCGATAGGAGATAAGTGTGAAAATTATGGTAACCACTCTTCACATCAATGTTTTCGTCATGAAGAAACGTTTTGTTTGTTTTTTTCACCTCGCAGTCTGTTTTGGATAGTTGTTGAAATTTCATTTCAACGGCATCTTCCATTAATCAAGGTAAAATCACTTCCCACAAGATACGCAAATCTGCATTTTTAACGCCATTAATTTGATGGATGGGACCAACACCGTGCCAAGAAAAACAACCCCAGACCTTGAGACTTTCACCTCCATTCTTTAACAGTTTTTAGTATTGGCTTTGAAATGTATGTTTGTTTTGGTGGTTGAAACACATACTTCTCCGTCAGAGGAAAACCTAATAAACTTTTTTGAAATAAAATGGCTCTAGTATTTTAATCCATAAGACTCTTACTTTCCAAGATGTTTATTGCGCGTCTTCACCTAACTTCGTCTTCACCTAACACCTTACTTCTTCGTACTTAAAGTGGCACTGAAGTCTTCTCGTGAGTGGACTTAAAGGAACTGACAACTTATTACCAGCGGACGTTTTTCAAATCAGCAGAAACATCACCTAATTATTTGCTATAGTAATAATAGTCATGCAATTAGCCCATTTGTAAGGTTATAATTCCACCGCTTTTACCCTCATACTCAATCAACTTGTATTTTAACATGATTCAAAATACTGTACGCATCATAAGCATTTTCAAATAATTTAATAAGATTAAACCATCTTCAGTGATTAATAACAAAATAAAAATTGCGTTTGTAGAATGAATTTCCTTTCAAATATTATCATTGAAATACGTAAAACGGAACCAATATTGATAATTAATTTAGATCACATATCTAAGAGCAATTAATTTGTCTTCTATTGGTGGAAACTTCTAGATCACTTCTAAAGCAATTAAATATGATGTATGTTAATATTATGTGAGAAGAATGCCGCATATTTTATGTAAGTTTGACTCCTCTAATATGGCTTTAGGTGTCCCAACCTACATGTTCTCGGTGCATCAGCGATTTAATAGAATGGAAACTTAAAGGTAAGAGCTTCAGTCTCACGTAAGGAGCAATTCCCCTGACGCGTGTCAATACTGTGTTGTATTTCTGAAACATAAAATGTGAATGAGTAGTTTTTTTTTTTCATTTTCACTTTCCCAGCAATGAACTGTCATAATTGACATATCTTTCAGCTTCAATATTCACTTGTTGATTTGTTTAGTCCAACCTTTGTGATTTCCTGTTTTGTCTAATGAAGCCGATTATCTGTTTCTTCTGAAACAAATGTAGTAGGCCTAATATACCTATATTTCTTTTTATAAACCGTACTGGTTCGCCTTATTCTCGAGAGCTTCGTTGTGTTTTATGTACCACTAAATGTATTACAGACGAAGAGCGAAGGTATTTATATTCATTTCCTTCTTACTTGTGTTCAGCGTACTTATTAGAACAATATCTAATGATTTAATAAGTGAATAATTTATATATTAAAATAATGTTTTGTAACAGTTTTATTTAAATTTTTGTGATTAGAATTCTGTAAAATTGGAATCCTTGAGGAGGGTAAGTACCGTACTAATTAGTAGGAATACACATTCTTATATCGATTTTTAAATCTGTAACTTGTCATTTTGGAATCTGTGGCGCTTGATTAAATTATGTCTATATTGGCTGACATGGTGGTATTTTCAAAGAAATCCTAATTAAAAATGTAATCAATGAATTTAAGAACATAACTGTCCAATTAAATAAAAATATAAAAAATATCATATCCGTTGGATAATCCGCTGGATAATGTTGGTGCCTTCTCCTGTCATTGTTGTTCCGAATTATATTTTCACCCAATGTGAGATATTGAATGAACGCTATACTCTGCAAGGAGCAATGTCAACTTGGAATTAATTTTAGAAGAGTTAATTTCAAATATGAATTAAGTTGACTTTTTAGTACAATGCAAATGAAAGAGATTGAAATTCGAATTCATGATGGGAAGACAGTTGCTCTTCCCTGCCCTCGCTTGGTTACGCCCATGTATGTCGTGATCCGTTCTGTTCGAATGCAACAACTGTAACCAAGCCAAAGGGAAGAGTCTTACTTTATTAAACAAATATGTCAAGACCCTGTATAAATGCTTAACGTGATCAAGATATGATAAATGTGGAAGAAGAAAAGTAAATATTATCTACAATGTACATTCTCATTTACTTTGCTAATTTCGAATCTTTACGCTTAAACTGACGGAAAACTAATCAGCCTCTGGCCATGTGAGAGGAGTCAATAATGGTACGTTAGATACCCAGGAAGACTGGGAAAACACAAAAATAGGGAATCAGTTTTGATTTTTAATCAAAATTCCAAGTATAAATAATTTATTTTTGTTAATCTCTTATGCTTGAATCAATTTCTTATGCTTTATGTTATGGCTATCCCAACAGTCACGAGGACAAAAGCTTCAGTATTCACTTCACACTTCTTGTCGTTTCAGAACAGTGAATTCATACTGCAACCAGCACCCCATTTTCCACAAACTAGATAGGAGCATTTTTACTGTTGTAGACCACTAGTCAGTTATTTTTTTAAATCTACAATCATAACATTTTCCTTCGATAAACATATTCACAGCCAACTGCACTTCATTGACAATAAGAGATGGTATGTCACAAAACAAATACATATTGGCTCCTTTATCATGCGTTTTTAAATAATGTACCTGTATACACAATTCGTATTTTATTTTGGTGGTATCCACAATAGTTTATAGACAATCAAATTCAGATGAAGATTGCTGTATATATTGAAATAGTCGTCATTTCAAAAAGGAAAGTTTTTGGCGACGTACGGAATCCTCAAAGTTAAGTGTTCCTTCAAAGTAAGAGTTTCTGCCTGTATATTCATGCACACATCCCAAGCGAACCGTAGCAAAAAAACTTGTCCTCTTTGAAATTACTACTATTTTAATAAATACTCTTATCTTAAACTGAATTTGATTGCCCCTCTCTCTCTCTCTCTCTCTCTCTCTCTCTCTCTCTCTCTCTCTCTATATATATATATATATATATATATATATATATATATGATTGATTGTTGATACTACCAAAATATTCACCAGACAATCTTTGGTTAATATTTTAATCACATTTAATCCATGTATATTAGTGATGAGACAGAGTCAAAATCTTACCTCTCAACAGGTACCTATAAAAGGGAAGGGAGGTGTATCCGCATTTTTTTTACAAATAAAACATTTTGTATTAAATGTAATTTGTGCAAACATTTTAGCCTAATACAATACATAAGCACCAAAAAAGAATAATATTTTGTTGTATGATATTTATTCCACATATAAAATACATTACCTGATACTATGTGGCTAAGCCCCGGTGGTGGGAGATATCTGGTTGGGGACCCCTCAGACTGAAGGGTATATAAGCGCTGTATCTCGCCATCCAGCAGGAGAAAATCACCGCCACCTCTCGCGATAAAAAATATGCTCTACACTTAAGGGATGTATGACCTTAGCCGTTGACATGCCCGGAATCACTAATCAAACAACGGAAGGCATTTAAGCCATTACAAAGCATACATCCTACTTTATCCCCTCTTGGCATTCACCCCCAATGGTCTGTCCATCGCACCAACGCCGTGGAAAAGAGGCCATGCGGTGCGACTGAGGAAAAAACAACCAAAGAGGGGGAAAACTCCCGTCAGAAAACAAATTCACTCTAATCTACTCAACTCTTTCTAACGTAATTAAAGTCAAGCGCGGACGCCAGGTGTTTTCTCCTTCCAGACTTCGGCATCTTCAACACCTAAAACCAAACTGCTACGCAGAAATCCTCCCGCAAACTCGCCTGAGCGCTTTCCACAAACCATGCTCATTTCCACCCGTAATGTGATTATTTAGTTGCCAAAATAATATTGTAACTGCCTCATTGGCCAGGGATTCTTCAATTCACAGGTTTTTGTATCTTGAATGATGACGTATTACTCTGTCATAACCAGAAAAGACTGCAATTTTTGAAACAGCATAAATATACGCGTTCCGTTTTGTAACGGAAGTGATAAATAATGATATGTGTACTGTTACAAACTAACTTATAGATGATATGCGTTGTAATCAAAACCACGAGAATGCATTTATTCGAACATAGACTCGTAATAAATCAATTAGATCTACAAAAATGTTTACATAATTCTATTTTTTGAATAACTGAATTTATATTGCAGCCCTACGAAATATCTGGTTTGTGCCTTTCTTGATGCAACGAAGCATACTGGGAAACTCAGTAGGATAACACATTGCACCCTACATTAATTATTTACACCAAGCTTCAATTAATATAATTTAGGGCCTCACCCTTTATCGTAACGAACCGACTCCAAATTCACGAGATCCAAGTACGAAAGCGAAGAAGGAGTGATGTGAACGAGAACGCAGATTTCGCACTTGGAGTATTTTGGCATAACGCATTGGACGGGCTTAAGGACAATTTTTATTAATGGCTCACGACGAAGCGCAGTGTCTTCAACGTCAGCACGCGTAGCAAAGAGTTAAGTGAAAAGTGTTCGGCAACAAGTAGTTTGGAAAAGAATATGATGGAAATTATGCTTTGGTCAGACTCAAGGATGTTTTATGTTTTACTCGTGGGCCGAAGGCCGGAGCCTCGCTATGAAACTGGACGTAGTAAAGCTTGACCGTGTCTTAAAAGTTTGAAATTGTAAATACGAAGAAATTTCGCGCTCGCGGGCCTACGTTGTCGTTTACCGTGTTTTCGTAGAAGTGAACCGATTTCCTCTCGTTCTTTACGACAAAGAAAGACAGCCATCATATTTGTGTAAAAGCAAATAATATTTGAACCTTTCTTTTAATATTTGCTTGAAGTTTTCTTATATCTCTTTATCGCATTGTATCGCGAACCGTCGTTGAGTACGGAGCCTTCAACAACGCTCTCTGGTTTCACTACGCTGTAAGCTGGCAATTCAGTGTTCTACAATTGCGCAGTGAGTGACCGTCTAGTGGTAGTGCTAGGAGCTGCTGTTTCCTCTGGCCAAGAATTCAATATTATCAACAATACGGAAGACATCTTTCCGTCTGCAGTGACATTTTATTTTACATCTACCAACGCTCATACAAGTCTCAACAAACTTCTGAGACACGTGTTGATCCACGAAAATGATTCTACAACCAAGAAGCTGAAGATGTCGCAAAACGTTTGGCAACACAACATGCTGTCAACACGAAAGCCCTACGTCAACTTGTAAGTACTTTCAACCATTTCGTGCCGTTTGTGGATCTCGCTATCTGCTGAAATAAATGGACGCAGAGGATCTCTCTCCGGCTCAAAATCAGTGAAATCCTCTGCCAATTTTTAAACATTAAGTTATTACAAAAACCTGATCACTAAAATTCGAAAGGAGATTGTACTAACTTTACTATTCTCTAAAGAAGCTTGAAATATGTGTGACTTCTGCTTCTCCTGATGATTATAAACAGGTATAGTTTATAAAAGTAAAAATATTACCAATCATGCTTTTTGTTTCCAAATTGCAAGGTTAAAAGTGCCATACTACATACGTTTCCTAAACACTATACCGAACAAGACATCAGTTCGAAATTACTATGCGCTTAGATCAAAGCATTGAATGTTTCGCGACGTCCCGAGGACCAATTCTCTCTCCAGCTTACAGTTACCGACTTTGTGGAGATAGTTTCTTATAAATTAACAAGGGAAGAGAGGGGGGTTAGCTGTAAAATCGTAGGGAAATGTGAATACAGTTTTGAAATGCATCGATATATTGGATGCCGTCCGCAGCGAGAGGCGGAGCGTGCGCCGCGCCGGGCGGCTCCTCCGGCGAGAGCGCTTCCGTTTATTCTCGCCACGCGGCCGGCGCTCATGCATTATTCGGTGTCGCCGAGAGCATAACCCAATATCCCCGGCCCAGCCGCCTTCTTTCCATACGCCAAGGTCGCCCTCGCCACCCAGGCGCCTCGGCCGCCCGCCAGCTGCATCGCTATTTTTCCTGCAGGCAGGTTGTATTTCGGATTCACTAATGCTTACTCGAAGCGGTGGGGCGAAGTATACAAGCCCTTCAAAACAAAATTACAGTGCACCTACTAGTAGGTATTGTTACTTTAGTATTTGCACTAGTTTTGTAACGACGTGCCCCCAACCGTCATTGCAGTTAGTCATATTAACACTACAGTGAAAATAAGAATGTCAAAACGTAACAAAATTAATACTTAATGTGCAACAGTAGCCCTATCTATGATCATTTAACTGAAAATGCATCTTTTAATGAAAATAACGTATATAATATAATGAAACTACATCCAAGCCAACTTTTTAAAATATATTTATCGACTACATGATGAAACTTCGATTACGGTAAAACATGTCTACGCCGAAATCATGTGTCCAATATTTTGTTTCAGCTTATCCAGGTTTTCAATATAAACGGTTAATTTAGAAACGACAATCGTTCAAATATTGAACAGGTTGTAACACAAGAAAATATATCGCAGCAACAATATTGTGAACACCTTGTTTATTTAATCTAAAAACTACATTTCAAAGAAGAAAACGTTGGCGAACGAATGTTATCAAAATTTATCTTTTCATATTAAATGTATCAATAATAACTACAAATTCTTCAGATATTTTGTTTTAATTTATATTGATTTAAAGAAGTCTACAATGCGCATCTGCAAATCAAAAAATTTAAAGGTTCTTTACAGATAATCTCCTTTGCATATTAAATGTTTTTCAGAAGTCCAGGGCAATATTTGTGTGTGAGAAATGTCTTAAAGTCATTTAATGTGTTGTGCTGTGCAGTCCAATTAGAATGTCGTGGAATGCCTTAATTTTTAATCCTGTCATTTCCATTCACGTCATTGGCATCATTAAGTGCTGCTCTTTGGGACAGATCAGACATTTCATTGTTATTTTCTACCCCTTTATGAAAGCTGCGTTTTGTATTGTAAAAGTCGGGTTTATGGGAACATTTCTTCAACGTCTCTTCACTGTCACGGTATTGCTTGCCCTGTTTATATAGTTCACTCTATCTAGTATGATTTTGTATTTGTTCTTCTCAGTACAAGTCGAACGCTCAACGTCCTGCACCATTCTCATAAGCATCCGAGGTCCACTGTCAAAATTGAATTTTAAAAAATTGTCATTTTTTAAATTTTGAAAGTATCCTTGGTAACCGCAAAAATTAAAATATCAGTTTCAATTTCACAAGGTGCCGCAACATCAGACACATCGAGTGGGGAATAAAAATTTGCGTAAAAATACTGTATATAGTTTAGCTGCATCGATTTTTCGGTATCAAGGATCCGCAAAATGATTCTGGATGGATTCTAGTTACACAACGTGTTAAAGGAAGTAATTTAGTATATACTATAGGCACAAGATTTATCCACTTTTTCGTTACCAGGGCCCGATAATAAGAGAAAATTCGCCGTTTTTTCGCATCATTACAATAACTTCTTTACACTCGACATCGTTTCGTTATCGTTCGACATCGTTTCGTTCGACTTGTTACTCGACATCAGTTTCACATACGACCCACGTAGGAATAAATGAACACCATTGTTCAATTCTGAACAAATGCGCCATTCAGGAACCACAAGGTCAACTCTAGAATGAAATAAAACTGCTAATTTAATTAAATATAAAGTTAATAGGGTTGTTACACATCTAAGTTTGTTTTGTTTGTGAGTTACTTATTATTATAAAAAAATTCACTTGTTCAAATGTTTTGCAATGTTAAAATGATTTTTTTGATTTCACTTGGGCTAATTTGTGCAGAGGGCCTTGACGTCTTGGTCGATGCCGTTGTATTGTATTAAATCGTTGGTGTTTATTCTAATCTTACATATTAAGATGAGTTGAGCGCTAACAGCAGTGGCTAAAGGTTGTGACCGCAGCGCGATCGTTACTTCAGTCGGCAACTGTTGAGCACTCAGTGAGATGCGAGTGCTTGTGAAGCGATTAAAGTTTACTTGAAAGTAATTCTAAGTCTAACTAGTAGTGAAAAGTGATTTAACGTGCTCTGATTTCGGACAGAGCATCAGGCATGCAGGCCGTGAACAACACTACTACCGACCCACGCCTCAGTCATTAGAGTATCAGGAACAACTCATCACATCAGCAATATCAGCAAATACATGCGCAGCAGCATTAACTCCAGGAACAGCACCAACAATTGCTACAATTGTAACAGCAATTACAGGACCTTCAGACGCAAGTACAAAACAGCCAACGCTCTAGTTGGCCGCCCTTGTAACACAGTGCACCTGCGCCAACAGAACAAAGTGACCACAAAAGACAGAAAACTGATTGTGAATCATGTTGTGCTATCCCTTGAGCTAACGGTTCGAAACGTTAAGCGACGAAACGGAAGGAGAGAAACACATCAGTTCCGCGGAATCGATGAATAAAATTTCTCCTATTATCATACACAAAGCGGAAAATTTCCAACTGTTAATAAAAGACAATAAAAGTACGCTTAATTTCACAACAAGAGTAGAAGCAGACAAAGTGAAAGTTAAACTTAAGTCGGAAGAAGATTTTAGAGACCTACGTAAATTTTGCAATGAGAAGGGTATATAATATCATACGTTTCGGGACGGATGCATACACACATTTTCAACAGTTATAAAATATGTTCATCCGTTATTTACTGAAACAGAAATCTTCCAAAACTAGTGAAAAAATTCCCAGTAATAAAAGTAACTCGCCTTTACGGAAAAGTCAGAAAACATTAACGTCTTTTGCTGTAGATTTCTAGGATAAAAACAAGGGAAAAAGCATTATATCCTTAGATTTATTATTATATGTGTTACTAGAGTATTTCCTAGATTCAACAACAGATTTTCAATTCAATGTAAAATGTGCCAGACACTCAAGATAACTGTGGGTGCCCCCGAGATGCGTTATGTGTTCGGGTAACGACCACTAATACTAACTAAATTCACGGAATTATAAGCGGAAACAACTTCTGAATGCGTAAACTCGAAAAAAAATCACATGGCTAATTGGAAAGGATGTTAATTTTATCATAAACTGTTTAAAATCAATCCGAGCGGTATAACCAAAAACAACAGACATTTAAAATTAGAAACTTTACTGAGACAAAGAAAAAACTTATGACCAAAAACAATTTCCTCAAAATCATCCAGAACAGACTAACCCAAATCACCTTTCTCCCAATAATCCCTGGTTCACAAACTCTTAAATAATTAGTTTCCAAAGTTCCCGGCAAATTAATTCCAACCTCCCTTCACACCTAGGGCAGATAACAACAATCATTAACCAAGTAATAAACGCACTCATTCCACAAAATCATGAGCATTCAATAGTACAATTGGCCCTCATTAATGGATCTAAATAAAAATGCAGAAATAAATATTCTCAACTGGAGCGCGAACGGAATAAAAAGGCAAGAAAATATATTGCTAAATTTATAACAAGGCACAACACAAAAACAGTGTCTCAGAAACTCACCTGTTACCACAGATGAAGTTTTCTGTACCAGACTTTAATATCTATGGCAACGACCGTCTCTCGGACGGTAGCAGGAGGAATAGCCATACTCGTGCACAAAACAACGTTAATTAACATACGAGCATCAATCTAGAAACTATAGCAATAAACACCACAATAAACAACAAATATACAACCATAATAGCGGTGTATAAACCTCCTAATAAATTATTTCCTAAAAGAATATACGGAAACATTTTTGGAAACAACAATAATACATCCTAGGCAACCTTAATAGCAAAAACAGGGCAAGGTAATGCAAGACAATCACCTCTCAAAGGAAAAATTTTCTAATTCTTGATAGTACCTTCATTTTAAGTATTCTGGCCCCAATAGAACCACAAATTGCAAAATACACCACAAACTGCCAAGTCATACGATGGAAGAACACATTACCATCTGAAAGCTTTTTTCATCACTCTCCAAATCTATAAGCGCCTCCATATTCAACCTTGGACGTTCAGCAACCTACGTATAAACTCATGCTTCCATAAGAGATTTAGACCACCATAAAATAGCAGAAAACGACCTCAAATGATATGACCTTCGTCGATTAATCATATCAACGATCTTTCTCTGTAATTTCAATTTAAATTCAAAAAACAATTTAATTAGTAAAATAAACCAAAAACATTTAGGGCACCCACAGTTAGAAAATAAACCGAAAGTTTTGAATGTTTCTATTCACAACCCTGAAGAACATGTATGTTGAACAGGAAGACAATAAATTTAAAAACGTGTATTAAGATTTGCTTTTGAATATATATTTATTTTTATTGTGAAATAATACCATAATTATCACTCGAAGTTCTGAGTTTCCTAGATATATTTTCTTGCTGCTACGCGGCTCATGAATTGGTAGGTTAACTTCCTGCCTCTCGTGGTATTGCCTTTGATAAAATAATTCGGGAATGACATGACATGACCGTTATCTGGATCTGCCTGATTTGTGCTTTGATTTACTCGTTAAACATATTTTGCAACCGTTATTATGATATAGGTATTGTAAGACAACAAGAAGGAATTGGAGAAAACGAGACCGACAGGCCATAAGATGGCATTCTGATGTAAATAGTGATAGTGAGTCCATGGATTAGTTTTATTATATTATTGGCATTCAAAATTCATTTCTGTTGTGAATAGTGGGCCATGGATTAATAGAACACGTGTATTGTAATAAATCATGTTACGACAAGGTTCTAAACATCGTAAAGTTTGTCTTTAGACAATCAAAGTGTATAAAGTCATCGTTACACAGTTGCACCGTTTATTGGTGTAAAACGTTATATAATATTATTATTAAATAGATGTTTTATTATGAAAAGTTTCTATAGTATAATAGATTCACAATAACCAAAATACTGGTGGTGTTCATTGAAGATTAAACATGACTAAAGTTGCTGAATTTCATCACGATTAAACATAAGAAAATAAACTGTATTAAAATCCGTTCAAAAAAGCTTTGGGACATTTTTAATATTTTTCGTTAAAAAAGGATAATATCTAAAATTGTGAATTGAAGTTCTGCGAATAGCCATGTGTTTTTGCGTGAGGTTTTTGCTGCGAAACTACATTTGCGTGCGTGTGTGTTGAACTGATTTGTGAGCAAGTGCTTTCGTGATGTCAGCCTCGTGCTTAGAGATGCGTGCGCGATTTCACATATATTAGCGTGCACGCGTTTATTAGGTGCGTGTAATAGTGTACATAAGCAGAGGATGAGTCATTTTAGACTTAAATGAAGTAGGATTTCATCAAATGAAGTAGGATATCGTTGACTTTTTTTTTTCGAAGAAAACTGCTTAACCAAGCGGTGTTGTCGGAGAGTTAGGTCTATAGAGTAAGTAAAAAAAGAAGACAAATATGCATTTCTTGCTTATTTACCATAAATTTTTAAAATTTTGTTGAAGACATGGTACGAGTAGTACAATAATTAAGATTTTCATTCTCCCCTTACGAACGTTAAGTGGTATTTACTACTGTTGGTAAGTTAGTTGGAACCGCGGCCTATCCTTACGTGGCATTCAGAATCTGTTTGTCATGGCCTTCAGAAATCTTTGATCGCAATAACGTTTGAAGACACGTGTGAGAAGAATTAATGTGTCGAAATCAGGGAGCCAATCGTTGGTTGAATACTTTTAAATTGCAGGGCACGTTGACCATGTGCCCTAAAACATGGCGGTTTTCCTAGTAATGGACCAGCTTCATTTGCATAAACGGTATCCATTAAGGTATTATTCGTTCGCAGAGTGTATACAGTAAGAAGTGTGTAGCCGTCGGTAGGTTCGCGAAGTTGTGAGTTGTAGTTACAAGGGAATGCCGCGATGTGACATGTCGAAACATGCCCTCATATTTTTTTTTCATTGAATTTACATGCCTTTCTGATACCACGTTGTAAATTTTGGCTGCCGATACAGACTGGCAATTACTTT
>BOPP01000295.1:467451-478065 GCA_017312745.1 Gryllus bimaculatus | reverse complement strand
ATAACTACTGTATCACTTTATATTTAAATTATGTAATGAAGATATTTAAGAGTTGTTTTGTGAATCAAATTCACATGTCATGGCCTCATTTTGGTTTTTTGCTCGTGAAAATTACCGTTCTTCAATTTATTCCCTTACATGGTTTTAAGTAGTATATCTCTCACGGGTATCTATTTTTCAATGTAATCATAATGATTGCAATTTTTTAAGATGTTAGTGACTATATATCTTAAACACAAGAAATAATCACAACAGGTTTTAACTTTAAACGCAACTTGGACATTCATCGTTTAATTTGGCTTTCACGCACGTTTAACTTTCACGCAAATTGGACATTCATCGTTTAATTGCTGATTGACATCAAGATATATAACATATCTTCGAAAACAATGGAAAATATAACAAACTATTTTGCACGTACTGAAAATAATGAATTGTTTCTCATAAAAAAGTTATTCAAGAAACTACAATACAGTTACTGCTGGTAAAATGATTATTTAAATTTCTATGTTAATTTTACATAGATTAAATTAATTCTTATTTTGAATTGAAACGCAATCAATTTCGTGCTTTAAACGATTATTTATGCCTGTAAATAAATTGGGATGCTTTATATTATTGAATTCAATACTGTTTTACTAATAATTTCCTATAAAAAATAGTTTGTCAAAATAATGTAAATGTTACACTTGTGTGCAGATCAAAAAACAGTTCATTTAACAAGAAACATAAACTTTTAAATTTTCTTTGCCATGACATACAATTTGTTCATGATACAAAAAAGTGCTGATTGGTTTTATTCCAGGTAATTATCACAAAAATTAGAATAATTTATGGAGTGTTGAAAGCACAAATTTCTATTTCACAATCATTATTTGTAAAATCTAAACAGAACTCCGCAGAAGTTACAAATGATCCTGGTCGCATTTTGTGCAAAATAGCATGCCTATATTATTAAACTTGTAAACCTAGGAGTCAAAATCTGGTAGTGAACAAAGTACAGAAGCTTAAGGACACTGTTTTGCTTAAATACTTTGATACTGAATCGATAATCGTGAGATTATTTTATCAGATATTTTCCTGAAATAGCGCCTTTCACTAGCGAAAAAAATGTTTGTCCAATAGCTGAATGCAATTGGCTGTCCCAGAAGGAGTTCTGACAACTTTAACACTTTTCTCTTTTTGCTCCTCGAATTCAGAAGCATTGTTTTGGCCAGACCACGAATCTAACAAAATTAGAGGTAAAAATGCTCTCTCTATGAGGTAAAAATGCATTGCGTATGAAACATTGTATGTTATTTTTCCCATTTTTTCTGATTTCGAAGCATCGATGGTTAAATTTCGTGTTGTAATCATGGTTCTTTTTACTTGAGGCCCCAACTGTCCTTGTAAACAAATGTAAATAGATGGAAAAATGACTCAATTCATACTTATCGCAGACATGATACAGAAATTGTACAGGAATGAGGAAGACAGTTAATTGATTCTGCCATTGACTCTGTGTGCATCTCTCTTCAATGGGACAATCTGCATTTCGCACGCATTTCTTTTACAAAACCAGACTGGTCCGCATTGTATACAGACGTCTCAGGGAAACAATGTAGTTTCTCCATCACTCACTTATAGTGTCATTCATTTCTTTCTACTCTGTCTGCTTTCTGGATACACATTTTGTAATCTTCCGACTAGAAATTTTATGTGATGCACTAAAATGACTTACTCAGTTTGAGCAAGATTTAATATCTTTTATTGCCATTTCATCGGTAATTTGCCGTGCCTATTCTCGGAAGTCGACATCACTGACACTACTTTTTTTCTCTCGAGCCTCCTTAAATTGTTTAAGAAAATAATCATTCATTGTCATTCTGAGATCATGGTGGCCTTCGTTCACAAATGTTTTCCACCTATGTAATTCACGCTCCGATTTCACGAAACGAAATGTCTTTTGCACAGTTTGCAAACTCAAAGATTTTTTTCTCCCCAGCATTCAGCCAATATTGCACAGCCTTTTCTCCGCCACTGAGGGGAACAGTACTTGTATTCCGCCGTAGAGGCTTGTATTCCGTATCACAGCACTTCGACTCTTCTGTTTCAGTATGACTCTTCTTTTGAACATTCTTCAGTCTTTTTTTTTTTCAGAATATCCAGAGATTCATACATTTTCAAACTAATATGTCCATGATTAGAATGAGCGTCAAAGAACCCAGCTGATAGCGCATGACGAAATCGTCCACAGTATTATTAGGAGAATCCAGAACACAGCGCTCTTCATAAATTCTAATTACAAACCGTAAAACATTTACAGGGTTCTTCGTAGCAGCTAGAAAAAATACCAAAGACTTCAGAACTATAGTTTTCCATCTAAAAAATGTATTCTCAAGACCACTAACAATGTTTAAAGCAACATGCCTATTTGCGTCGATAAATTAATTTTCTCATTCGAAAATTTCGAAAGACTGACAGCTTTGCCGCACTTTTCCAGTTTGCACCGACCTTTCGCATGTGATTATACAAGTGATCGGTTTCGGAGTAGACGCAGACAAAAGCTCTCAGCTTCGTAAGGAAAGAGCTCTAGGGGAGGTAGCTCATGTTGGATGGAAGATGAGCGGTTGCGGCAAGGTTTATCACGACGAAATGTATTTCTTTCAAAAATAAACAACATATTAAAATAAAATTCGGAAAAACTTGTATTAGTAGTTTAGGACTATGTATAGTTAATATTAGTGTTGTTTGTTGTATTATTTTATACGCTAGGAGGGGCAGCTGCCTCCCCGCCTGCCTCTCGCAGGAAACTACCTTTGAAGCAGAGTCTGCTTGCTGTGGGTGGATGTGTTGAATCACAAGCAAGTGCGCTTGGTAACACCTGCTTCGCAGGGTTGGCCATTTTTACGTCGGTGAAAGCATAGGGCCAATTTGCATATTCGGGGTGTTTTTTAACACACTTGCAGTGTGTATCAGCACCAAGTTTGATCGTGAGATTAAATGGCATGTGTAAAGTTGCCACCTCTTCGTGTTTCGTGACAAATCTTCGGGCTCCGGGTTTACTACTTTCATCTCCGGGTCATGCACAATATTGAATGTACTACGCGTTCAAATGTTTCTGATTCTTAGATTTCACGAATTTGCACGCATTTCCTGAATTTTTTATTGAAGTCGTTTCAAATGAGAAATATACTTGGAAGAAAAGTTCGTTTTTAAAAATAAATATTACAGAAACGTAATATAGAGGTTCTATTTTTAATGTAATCATTTATTATTTGTTTTATAGATTGTTGACTATGGAAATGTAATTCATTTGATTGTTTCTAAGCTAAAAAGATAAATTATGATTGTACAATTAAAAAAATATGTGTAATGTTAAATAAAACATACCCTACCCCTCCACGCTCATCCGGGTGAGTCAATAGGTGGAAACTCTAGGCATGTGCTTTGATGAAAAAAATGATTAGGACAAGTTTCGACGTGTTACATCGCGGAATTCCCTTGTCAGCGCTACCACCTTACATGTAATTTTCAATCGCATCTCAAAAGTGGTCTTATTTCTGACACTTCCATAACGTTGCATCTCAGATATGAATATAAATGTAAAGCCTGGCCCCTTTTTTGCAATTTGTTGAAATTAAAGCATTCTCGTGTAGGATATGGATTCTGACATTTTATTGACTTATTACGCTTTTCTTATGAACGAGAGTAAGAGTTCCCATTATTTCACATTAACTTTCGAGTTCATAAACAATGACAATAGAAATGCACTTTTACATTATGTGCAGCACATTTCGAGTACTTAATACGATCACTGCCCTTTCTCATGTAAAGTGAAATGTCAGTTATCGTTATTTGTGCCCGAACGGCTCAATTGTATGTATATAATTGTGAAGTTATTTAAACGGTTAGGAGGAAGAGTAGTCCCTTGGTCTGAGGTTCGCCAGAAATAAAGGTATTATTATTATTATTATTATTATTATTATTATTATTATTATTATTATTATTATTATATTATTACCAAATATTAGTTTTGAAACATTAAAAACTGATATAATTGCTTTCCTCGTTTCGAACAAAAACACTATATTTTACTTTAAAAATCAAACATGTTTCAATTCCTCCATTCGTAAATAAATATTAGGTGCAATAGCCCTACGTCATATTTCTTGGCACATGATTCAGTAATATTGAGCGGAACAGTATTCTAATATTGCAAATTGGCAAGAAGAAATTGGGGTTTCTGCAGAAAGGGGAAGGTAGCTTAGATAATTCTCCCTCTTTACAAGTATTGTAATTTCAATCCCTTGTCCATTGTTGTTGACCGTCCTCCACTGTCCCTCTGCGTCTTCTTTTTACACCTTTGTTAATTTGTCTTTTGACAACTAATCTTAACTATATCATATTTTCTCGCCTATAGTATATAACCTGTACTGCTCTTTATCTCGTTTACACATTTCTTATCGTTCCCCCTGTTTCCGGTGCGGTTCCAGTCCTTTACGCCCGGATGGTTCGAGTTCAACCATATAGCAATGAAGATACACTATCAATTCTCTATGGTTTAACATAATCATGCAATTCCGTAATAGCATGTTCTGTGGTTTGGGGGAGATGCTATTTTGAGGCTTGGGCGTTTATTAATTTCTCGGGTGATTATTTGTACTTAGTTTTGGGGAATAAGTAAGCAGAAAGAGCAACCTGTGAAATTGCGCTAAAAATTCGGAAAACTACTCATGTACGAAGAAATCTGCGATATTAACTGTAATAATGGCGAGGAACCTCTAAATGAGGCCTGATAATCAACGGGATTCGTTTGAGAACAGATGGCTAGCCAAGGCTACAATAAAGTGCACCTGGTAGGTACGGTGTTTGAGACGTGATGTCATTCATGTTTAACGAATGAGGAGCTCATGCATGCAGAAATAAGGACTTAGCAACTTTAGGAGGACTTCAGGAAATACGAGCATAAAGTTTTGAAGCAACATTTCCCTACTCCCTTCTCTTAATTTTCTTTCGTCTTCATCTGCTCCACTTAATCTCTGGTTCTTACCCTCTCCTCCACCCCTTTTTTATCTACCCGCTATGACGCATATAGTTCAGCATCTCTTTTATAATCAAGACGCCGAAAGTACCCTTATGTTTGCAATTATTTTGACGATTTTCAATACATCCAACACTCAAAGCAATTTCCTCAGTGAAATGAACTATAATAGTAATAATTGTAGTGATATAATAATATTAATCGTGTCAAAAATAATGTATATGCTGTAGTTAACCCGTACTTTATAGATTGCAATGGATGATGTATCATTAACGACACCAAGTTGATTGCAATAGCATGTTTTTTATTTATTTAGTTTAGTTTGGTGATTGCAAAAGCTTGTTTGTTGTGATGCAGAAGAGTATGTAGCGAACCAGAGGAACAGGAAGTCACGGTTACGGTCGGCGACCGTTTTGGGCAGAGGAATTTAAGTCCTCCAACTCTTAAGAATAAGAGAAGCAAATAAGTTGAGGGTAAAACAATGGCCTATGAGTACTCCTGCTCAAAGAAAATTCATTTATTATTTTGTGATTTTTTCTTACAAGAAAGTGGTATATCGTAAAGTATTGAACGACACAGCGCCAATGTCATTAGTGACCATTTCAGCATGATTCACGATTCCATTCGTCTGTATGTTAATTTTCAAATTTCGCTGTCTCATTACTTTCGTAATCCTCTTTGAAAACGAGTATAACATACAATCGTAAATCTCGGCAATCACTCGAACGCACCTTGTAGTACTTTCGAAGTTTTTCTTTGAGCTCTTCCGCTTATCCTGACCGTGAATTGACTTCCATTTGCGCTCTGCTGTATCTTGAAAAGTAAGTAAAGAGCAAGCGGAGTGCTTATCGCGGCTCGGGATGCAAATGCGCGGCGGTGACAATTCGGCAGCGGAAGGAGGGAACGGCAGGAGTCTTCCGCTCAAGGTCTTCCCCTCCCTGCCCTCAGCTCCAGCCTATTCTGTGCTGCCACGCCCGCGCCGCACTCGCCCCACATCCACCTCCCCAACGCCCTCGCGTCCCACAGAACTCACTCCGCGCCTTCCCCGTGGCGATGCCTTCTGCCGCCGGCGCCTCGCGAGTCATCTCCTCAACGCAAGCTCCCGACACGTTTCGCTTTATCAAGTAATTGTACGACACCCCGCGACATAACTCATCAAATATTGCGATTTCTGCGCGCATGCATTATTCATGAGCATTTTATTGCGGCGTGTTTTATTCATGGCGGAACTTTTACGGCGGCGCGGGGTGGCACGGCCGGGCGGGGCGGGGCGGATGCAGACGGAGGCCCTTGGCCCTCTGGGCAGATGACGGTCGACGCGAGCAGGCTCCCGGAGCAGGCATCAAACTCGAACATGTGGGACGCTGGGCTCTACCAACCAATTAGGTTCTGTCGTACGGACAGAGTCAGTTGATCCAAAATATTGTAACTTAAATGTATGTGATGTCCTGTTTCTCCTCAACTCTGATAAAGGTAATGATTGTCAGTTACGTTTTAAAGAGAATGGTAAAAGGTCTTAAACTAAACTATTTCTTCTAAGTGTTCCTTTGAAAATTGAAGAGAGAATTTTTTGTTCGTATACGACAATGGACAAGAGACATATGCACGCGTACACACACGCAACTACTAAAATAATATAAATTAAACAAAACAGCATAAACACAAATGATATTATATTTTTACTCCAGATAATAGAATGTGGGAAAAAATGTTTTCTCTTTGAAAGCGAAGGTACCTCTAGCGAGCGTTTCATAATAGTCACTCTGGTCACTGACCTTAGGGAGATCGATTCCAATCAATTGGCGGGAGCCGGTTGTGCGGTCCCTTCATAGCTCTCACTACGCCTGGGCGATAGGACTTCATCGTAAGGGGAAATATTACTAGTTCAACCCTGCGACCATTCAGACGGTTTTATGATCTCTACAGGGAAATGGGTGTACCCAAAATGTAATAGAAAGTGCAAATCTCATTTTGTAGACAGACAGGGCTAATTCCGAATGCTTAGGCCACACACTGCGCGCAACGTGTTGCTGCGAAAAGTGTGTAGCGTGTGCGCTTGCTTCTGTGAATACTGTTATATGCTAACTTTTTTTTTTCCGCCGTAAATCTTTTTGAAGTAAGATTGGGTGAGGTAATTAATTTTATAAGTTGGGTAATTTCCAGATCACTTACGGAGTTCTGTATTGTCAGGACTTTGTGGTTTCTTAATAACGTAATAAACAGTCGTCTTTCCTTAGTGTAAATATTGAGGGGTACTTCACTGATATTTCGTTACAAGCGCAGTTGACAGTGGTAACTACCGCAGGCGCGGCAGGGGCTCCCCGGACCTCCCCGGGCCTGGGTCTCCTCAGACACAAAGGCTCCCAAAAGATTTTTCTTTTTGTCTAAACACACGTTAAATGCCCCTTCTGAGAACGATTTGTTTATTATCATAAAGAGACTAGTGTAAATTTAAATTACGTATTTTATGATAACGGGCGAATATATTTTTCAAATGTGTAATATGACGTTAAAGAGTCCAATTATTTATTACTTTGTCTAAAGTTTTAAAGGCCGAAATATTCATTACTTCATTTAAAGTTTTAAGGGCCCAATTCTGGGTTTCATTATATGTGATTTGAAACATTTCATTAGAACATAAAAGAAAGTCAATCATCTGCCATGCATCATCTATCTGAATCGTCCTTTTAAAGAAGTAAATATTTTGTGCCCTTCCACTAAAAGATGACAGATGGAATTGGAGACATGACTTCTTTTAAAGTAGCTAATAAATGTTTATTAAATTTTGCCTACATTTCCAGAAAACAATATTAAAGCGGTAATATTACTTATTTTCTCAAACACACACAATTTTATATGTAAAGCAAAAATACACCAATGCTATATAAAACGTCGAGGGAATTTATTTACTCAATAAATGGAATTAGTAGACCGTGCATTATTATTTCATGTTATATCACTCGACTCATGTTAAAACATTTTCAATATTGTACGTGCTGTTATTTATATTCAATGATCTCGTTAACGAAGTATAAAATATTGAATAATTAGAACAAATGATCCTGTAATGTGTCACTACACATCAATCCCGACTTACCTGCCTCAAATTAAACCATCCGTTGTGACGATAGCAAAGAACGACACCAAATATCCACGCGTACTCTGAACGCTGTTCGCAAGAGGTAGAAATCAACCTCCTGAAACACCGTACAGCACTTGAAAAATTGAAAGCGCGGAAATGTTTACTTTTTCTCTTGGTGCCATCTGCACCACCGGTCGCGGGCTCTGGCACTTGTCGCCGTAGCCATTAGCATCTACCTTCGGCACGGTCGCGAAGACGGAGACCAGTCAGAGAAACTTCCCAATGCTTTGAACGCCAAATGCTCAGAAACAAGAACCTATGCCGCGTATTGGAAAGTCATAGCTCGCAGCAATTACCGAATACAATAACTCTAGTTGCAACCTGAGCACGAGACATCTTTCGTGTGAATTATTGGTTGAAAGAAAATGGTGTGTTCAGCATTATGATTAAGATTAATTGATTAGTAATTCCGGACGCGTCAAATGCTAGATACATTCGTTCCGAAAATATAGTGCATGTTTTATTGTAGGAAGTGGCTGTGATCTTCGTCCGCTGGAAGTGACATTCGTCGCCGACATACGCATCGGTTTGCTGGATTTTTCCCAACCCATCCC
Source organism: Gryllus bimaculatus (assembly GCA_017312745.1). Taxonomy (NCBI): domain Eukaryota; kingdom Metazoa; phylum Arthropoda; class Insecta; order Orthoptera; family Gryllidae; genus Gryllus; species Gryllus bimaculatus. Next base: position 469,346 of record BOPP01000295.1, on the reverse strand, counting down.
CCACCCGTGAGGCATCGATTCAGCCGGGCAATCACTGACCTTCCGATAAGTGGGATAGTGCAATGCATGATGTTTTCGTGTATGTAAGTAAGGGGTGATGATATAACAAGGAAAAAAAAGGGAAAATCGCGCGCGGTCCATGGCCCGTTTGTAAATATTGTTTGACACACTGTTCCGACATTGACCTGGTGTTGATCGGATAAACCTCGAAAAATACCGATGAGAGTAGCCGGACGCTCAAACTCTTCTCCTGACAGCGACTGAATTCGACATACCTACCTAGCTAGTGTCGAAAATCCTGCCACCGTTGGGACTTGAACCCTAATCCCTCCTGGTCAGAGTCACTGTAGGGACATCAATTGATGTCCTGGGCCGTCTAACTCGCTCTTTTGATTAAGCTTTTGCACAAACATTTTATAATATATATTTGTTTGTCATAAGATGGTGCTTTTGGGGCCGACAAGTCTGGGCACTGTTTTATTCGCGTCATACTTCCTTGCAGTTGTGTGTGATGGTATATTTATGACCCCCATTCAAATTGCGCATTCCAGTAAGAAAGTTTCCATAATTCTGTCAAATTTTAACTTCTAGATGCTAGTTTTTTTTACTTAGAACATGCTCCGCAAGCATGTAACTCTTCAGTAGTAGAAAGCGTAGGTGTCATATTTCATACTCTTGTTTTCTGGACGGGCCACTTCTTCCAGGCTTCTTGGGTGGCATTCCAAGTAGGGCACTAGGTCGCAGGAAAGGGAGCTGCATCCATCGTCTGGCAGAAGACCAGCCCCCGCAGCCGCTCGCCCACGCGGGCTGCATCCGTGACCCCCCGTCCCCCCGCGGCGGCCACGACTAAGCCCCCACGGACGCGTTCCGCGCGCCGCTGCTCGCCACACGTGCGAACCTCGCGCCTGCCCCATCACTCAGCGCTGCGCGCGTTTTAAACTTCCAGGCGGACAAACCGTCAAGAATGGAATGAATACAAAAAAGGAGGCCCTGTGTACGAATTTTGAAACGACTGCTGCCTTCCCAAGTTCGAAGGAAGTATGTCATGCCAAAAAATGGCAAGGTTCTTTTGATTTCTTTTGATTTTACACGACAGCATTTTCAAGTTGGGAGGTGTACGGTAATGATTTTGTCACACTTCAAGTCAAAACATTATTTTTGGCAAATATGTTATTCCGAGGCCATGAAGTATTGTGTCGCAAAGTGTAAAGTTACTGACGAATAATCATTTACTGTTTTGCACAACAAAACGCGTAACAATAGTTCATATATGATTACAAGAAAAGTATAGTTACAAAATCCATATACATTTAAATAATATTTTCTTCAACTGTAATACGTACTACTTTTAATCTAGTGAAATAAAATATTCCAAATTATTTTTATACATATATTTACGAAAAATTAATACATAATTGAAGTCACATGTTACACAATCAATAACCTCACTATGACAATAGCTACAACGTACTATCGAAATATATCAAAACTCATGAAAGATGATTTTACAATTTTTCGAGAAATCGATACGTCGTGTTATGAATAAATTCCATTTAAGAAAAGTCAACAGGTCAAAAACCTTTGAAAGTAGAAACAGTCTGTTGAAAAGTAACTCTATGTATTCTGATTGAATATATAGATCGAAAAACCTAGTGTGGAGTATGAAGTAATTGAAATTGCTTTGTGCGTTGTAAAAATGAGTCCTTAATAGAACTTAATTTACTTAGGAGGAAATAAATGGAAATTAGTTAGGAATGCGTAGGGGCGAGTAATCGCGCGCGAGGGTGGCGGGGGGGAGGGGGTTGGCCTCCGTCCGAGCGGAGCGGAGCAGCGAGTGGGCAGCGAGTGGGCGGCGGGCGCGGGGGCGCAGCTGCCCTTTGGGGCGGCGGCGCGGG
>BOPP01000295.1:453862-467445 GCA_017312745.1 Gryllus bimaculatus | reverse complement strand
AGCGTTACGTAACAATGCCGCCCCCGCCGCGCGCGCCCGCGGCGAAGAAGTTGGCCCACTCGAAAATTAGATCAACGCCGGAAGTACGCGCGGCCAGCGTGGGATTGGGAGCTAACGTCTACCTCGGCAGGCAAAGCCATTGCCTGCGCGACGAAGCACTACTTTTTGGATTGCGACACGATTTACGCATTGCTTTCACTATTGCAATGTTATTCATCAGTTCCATATTGCAGTATCAATTCCATATTGTAATCGCAATTATTATATTATTTTAATTTCCTTTTTTAAACATAGTTTGCAACAGTCAAATACTCAAGTTATGTCAAAAAATGTTTGGCAAGTCAGATGATCTTAATGTAAAATAACTAGAAATTTCAATCCTTTGTGGCTTCCTGAGTGACTTCAAATGTAAATAAATAATTAATAAAAATACTGGCGTTTTTAATAACAGTGCGAGAGCAATTTTTTCTTGTATTCATAATTTATTCCCGTGACATGATTGTCTCAAGCTGTTTAGAAAATCGTATTCCTTAAGCTGATCAGCGCGTGAAAATTGTATTTTCTATTTTTTGACTCTCTCCCAAACAATCTTTCAATAAACAACTCCATTCTCTCCCTCTTCTTTTGGTTCGTCAGCTTTCGTTTTCATCTGCCCATTTATACTTTTATTTCATCTTTCCCCTTTCCCATTACCTTTTCTGGCGAAGACGACACCGACATTATCTAGTTCACGTTATTTCCTCACTTATGACAATTAACCTGGAATTATTTGAATTGGGCCTATTCTGTTAGTTAATATGTAAACTGAACAATGAAATGTCAATCAAAAATAATATTACAGAAAATGGACCTATTTTGTAACAGAAATGAAGAATACTCTATCGTAGTAGTTTTTAAGTTGTTGCTACGCATAATATTCCATACAGTTCAGTTTGTTTCCGAAGCTGCTTTGAAACAAATTATCGTAATTGCATAACATAGCAATAGAACGTTTTATTCTGAAGATGTAAACAAACATTATTTTGAAACTTCAAGAATCCTTATAACCATCAATAATGTAATATACCAGTCTAGTTAAAGGGAATTGAACTGTGGAATGTAATAATTAACTGTTGGAAGTAATATTTGAATTCTCGAGGGAAAAATCTTGAATTTCACCCATTCCAATCGAGACAAGAGACTTTGATCTAATTAAGAAAGCACGACTTATAGCAATAAAAACCAATAATGACAACAAATCATATAGCCATTCACATAGTCTAATGTATACTTCTATAGATGAACACAAAATTTTAAGAAATAAATTGTCCTTCACTATAAATGAAAAAACAGAACAGTAAAATGGCTCACACAATGATTCTTCAAAATCCTAATGACAAAGTTAATTCCTCTGCAGCTTAACTAGTATAAAATATCGCGCTGTAGAAACGCTACAATTCAACCCATTACATACATTGCTTTTCTAAGTCTTAGTTGCAAATAACTAGAACGTTTCATCCACGCCAGAATCAACCTTGAAACCTAATAGAAATCTTAGGCTTTAGACCTCAACGCTGTTCTTAGAATCAACTTCTCGCTTCGAGCACATACATCTAAGAATAGTTTGAAACTAGTGGTGCTACAACAGCACGTACTTTCTGACACTTAGTGACGGTTACGTATTAAATTACTGCAATTGCCGTTCCTATTATCACATCTCAGCCATCACTTGTAAAACTCAATACAAATCGTAGAATTTTAGGTGCGAAAACTGATTCTTTTAAATCTATTTAATCAACACAAATTCGACAATGAAGTATTTCCTGCTATTCACCTTAATTTTAAACTACCTGGTCATTGTCACTCAAAACAAGAATTAACAACTTCTATAAGATATGGCCAAATATTTAAAGTCACCTGGTAAATAGTTACAAACTCAAGATTAACCCTTAGAACAAGTAAAACAGAATTTTCGTGTATTCATTTTAAATATAGATTGATAACACTCAATCAAACCAACTCTAAACGGCTTCGCTCTTCCATATAATTCGAAACTTATAAATAAAACCATGTTAATAAGATATAACAAAGCCAAAATTTACAGTAGAGCAGAAAAAAGTTTGATAAAGTCTATAAGTCACAGTACTAAGAAGGATCTGTGTACAGACTTCTCCCAAATACTAACTGAAGTCCCTAGAAGGCTTTGGCAATGAAAGGTATTACAGTTGACCATTCCATACTACAAATATTATATCAGCAAAGGCAACAAGAATAAACAATGACTTAGTAATATATCATTCTCTAAGCTTCGTCCTTACAAGATTATCCTTAGTAATCTCGTATATAACCTCTGACCGTCCCTACCTACTTCACGGTCCACCAATAAAGGCAAACTGAGTCGTTCGACGTGTCTCGGTCTTCCAGTGCGAAACTGATAATTCTGTTTGAGGATCCATCCAGAAAATTCTTTAAGAAATGCTCTAATAAAATATTTTGGATTTTGAAATAACTAAAAAGGCGTTTTGGGTAACGCGGCACCAACAGATGTGATCTTTTCACCAGACAAATGGATGAACACAATTTCTAACCGGATCTTCTAGCGGATTCTGGAAGAATTCTAAAATGTTTTTGAAACACACGTGTTTTTGATGACTTCAATGCACCCAAATGTATATTGGTGAAAAGTTCTCTCCAGCAGTTACATGAATAGTTACGACTTCATCAGATTGACTATAATTATAACTAATTTTGTCTTGAAACAAAAAATGAAACAATTTATTTGATACCTTTTCATACAACTTTCTATGTTGAAAATGAACTAACCTTCAGAATTCTTAACAATAATATGATTAAATTATTTATGAACTTGTTAAACGAGTATCTTAGTATAATAGTTAAAATAACTTTAACCTTCACAACTGTTACTAAAACTAGTCTCAAGTCTTCGTATCAGCAACAATATGTTTCACAAACTGGCTTCATCGTCATCAGAAGATCAAATAGATATCCTTTGATCTGTCGTGTTTTCTTAGATTCTGAATACTGGTCAGCAGTGTGATTGTAGACTTCATATAAAGAAAGACACTATACTAAACTTTCACATTGAAAACAAGACTACTATTCGATAAATGAGATACTGAGAGATTGAATGTAGACAAACATTTGAACCTCTCGCCACGCTCCAGCTATCTTAGCCAAAACTATTATCAAATATTCCAAACAAATCTTGGACGCCCATTGCATGCCACTCAATCCTGGACAAAAAAATATTCTTCCTAAGATCCCATCTTTTTTCGAACAATCGAATCTGTTTTTCACTGAATCGGATGTGAACATTCAATGGCAGATTCAACGTCTCACAAATAAAGTATAAGTGAGATCCCGTTTTGTGATGTAGTGATGTGAGCCAAACCGCTATAAAATAGTTTTTCGTGTGCCATTGTAGAAATTTTCAAAGGAATGTAATTGAATTAGTAAATTCGTCGATAAAAGCAGTGAACTGGCTAAATTTAGTCATTAAACTGTGCCATTTTAAACAAAACTTTATAATTTGTGTTTGTTTAGATTGTTTTTATTTTATTTTTTATTTACAGTCTTTTTTGTCTCGCACACATGTTTTAGTTTTATTCGTCTATTCATTCCTTCACGAAACATGTACTCTGTCATGCGATAAATTAAATAAAATGCTAAATTTAACTGCAATTTAACACCAAATTAGAACATAACTCCCGTCATTTGGGTAGCTAGCGCAAATTTTATTTAAATTATTTTCAGTAGAGAATGGTTAATGAAAAAGTATCTTCGCGGGTTTTCTATCTTTAAATAGTATTTTAGTTGTTCAAAATATTAGTAATCATCATCGGAAATCGAACCCGAATATGTAGGTTTACGCCTAGTAGCTTTGGTCATTTGAGTCTAAAAGCAAAATCAAAAAGTTGAACTTGATCTTGTCACGTGTGTATATTTTACAACAGCAGAAACATCTGTCTCACGTACGAAAGTTTTTATGCGGTGCTTCCGCCTGCTTTCGCCTGCGCTATTCTTGCTCCGGAAGTACCGTTCCCGCCTCATGGCGGAATATAGTAGCTTCGGATGCAACCAGTAATTTAACAGGAGATTGTCCAGGAAACCTTGTGGGATAGCAATCTGCGGGGAACGGCAATGTGGGCGCAGTGTGTCTGCAACTTTACTACGCGAGATTCTCGGCAGAGCTGACTCCACAAGGGTCTCCACAAGGTCCTCTCTTCTCTACGCATTGAGAGAAATAGAATGTAATTAATTCATTGGCCGGCGTAATTTAGGGAAAAAGAATGCATTACTCACCGAAGCTGACGAGGCATATGCAGCTAAGTTCTAAAGGCTTCACTACTTTTTATAGGGAAAAAATGCTCATATAACCAGATGCTTGCGCTTTGGAGCGCTCTAGTTGTATAATTTAGCACTACAACAATGAGTTAGCACTAAAAGTTGCAAATACATGCTACCACAGAGCTCCAACAATGTGTGTGCACGGACGCGGCGGCAATGGGCGAGCACTGCGTTCACAAAATTAATTTATGGGTTTCCGCAGTCCATGGGTTTCCGCATTAATATTCTGAAAATGATAATAAAAGTTGGAAATATTCAGTTTTTGTTCAAATTATATTAAGGAGTAAATTGTTTTCATAAATTTTAGAAAACGAATGAACTATTTCCTAAGAAACCCTATTTTCAAGGAGACAGTGAAGTTTAAACACTTCGTCAGACTGGAAAATTCTGACGAAGTAATGAGGCAACATTTAAAAATGATAACTTTACCTCCGTCGTAGATATTGGGCTGTATAAGATGATTTCGCAAGAACTCCACCGAAAAAACTCACTACTTGTGACTCCATCAGTGGAGTAACAATTTTAAATTTAGAATGCAAAGTTAGGGACCCCGTGAAGTTAAACACAAAAACAAGAAGTAGTAATTATGTGAAAAGTGGCTTTCCCTGCGCTGGTTGCCCTAGAGATAATATTTTGTTCTGCTTCTATTATATGAATGCTGAAAAAGGAAGAAGCTTTAGCGCAGCTAGTTTTCTTATGACTGAAAAGAGGAGAAATATAAGTTTTTGATTGGCATATCGTAAAACTTTATCAACTACGTGTCTAGGAAGATATGAAGAGTAACTAGTAATGCTACAAATGGTACAGACTTTCCCGTATTGGTTTTTCTATTTTCTTTGGTCTCGACAAGCTATTCGAACTTGCCATAAATTCTTGCCAGCTGCCATTTATCGCCGCCAACAGTGCATTTTTTTATTTTCTCAATTTTTCGGTTTCCTGATAGTAGAACGGATATATTATTTTAAGAATATTAAAGAACAGTAAAACCTCGTCCTAAATGGCAATTTTCTTCGAAAAATTTGGAGCCGTTTTTATGTAAGTAGCGTTTAAGCACTACGTTAAATGACAAATTTGAAGCTCTTTTTCACAGAAAATTTATGAGTTTTCGAAAACCTTCTTTAGAAGTCATTTAACGCACATTAAGTCGCTGAAACAATAGTGTTTACAATTGACTGAAAATGCCCATTTTAAAGGCGTGAGAAATCTTACAAAAACATTACATTTGTGTAATTTTAGAAAAACAAAAATATCCGAAAATTAACTTAACACCATATTAAAAGAGTGTAATTAGCACTATCACTTCGAAAAGTTTGAAAACAAAAGTTGGAGCTGTTTTTGAGAAAGTGGCATTTGAACGTTTCTGAAAATGCGAAATTTTGACGTAGTTTTCACAGAAAATTGTTGAGTTTTCGAGAAACTTTATCTGACATTATTTAAAGCACATATACTCATAAATGTAATAATGTGAACAAATCGTTGTTGATATAAATATTAACGAATGAGAGACACGTCAAAAAAAGTTTTTTGTAACTTTTGAGAAAACAAAAGAGTGGAGCAATATGGCGTTTATGTCATCTCATAGAGTACATTTAGCACTATCCCCACCAAAGGTTTAAAGAAAATGTTTGAAGCTGTATGTGTGAAAAACGTTTTTTTGTAATTTTTTTTTAAAATTGCAACTATTGAACGCACAAAAATTACTAAAGTTACAAAAAATATACCTGACCTTACTGAAAGAACTTATTATAGACAACAAATTTAACTAAAAGGAAAATCCTCTATTTTAAATTTTGTAGTTGTAGGAAGGCGCCGAAAAAATTCGAACTTCTGCAATTTTCGGTGATTTAGAGTTAACCGTGAAAAAAGGACCTATGCCACCTTTAAAGATGTATCTTACTTTGTTTTTACAAGAAACTTAACAAAAAATTGGAGGTGTATTTGAAAAAAATTTGAAAATTTGAGTAGTACATCACGTTAAGTACCGACAATTTTGAAGAACTTTTTTTTTTAAATCGCGACGCCATGAGTGGAGCCAGATCGACCGGGGAATATCCATTTTGGAAAAAATCGTACGTATGGCGAAGGTGCTAGTGATGTTCATAGACGGACGGACGGACGGACGGACGTTTTGCCATTAATAGATTTTTCTGGATCTTGGGCCCACAAAACAGATTCTGGCTACACCAAGTGTTAGAGGATTTTTTCTTAAATTAGCAACTGGATTTATCCACTTTTTCGATATCAGGGCCCGACAACGAATTTTTTTTCTGCCAAAAATCTTTTTTTTTTTTTTTTTTGGCGCAGCGTCACGTAGCTTTCCTTATACTACAAATATTACTTCGTAACGTATGTATTCAGGAAAGTAAAAAAAGTAGTTTTTCCTAACGTTGCGTTCTATGTGGGAAATAGTCCGGACTGTGTTGGCAGTGTGTGCGCTGAATTTCCGTAATCGCGCATCCATATGATTCGCATTTGTTCGACTAGATCAGCTCACCAACCACTGATTTGTATATAGAATTATATTATTAAATAAATATAATTGCCGACAGGATGGCTGAGATGACTAAGAGCGTGTACAGATTTAACTCTTCGGTCCGAAGGGTCACGGGTTCGAAACCAGTCTAGGGTACAGTTGTGTGTCCCTTGTCTCTCATATATGTGTTGTCGCGGAAGGCCTTACGTTCTGCTTACCACAGATCAGAGGAGCCCGTGAGTGTGTTGGTGTCTAGAGCAGTGCTTGCCAACTCAACGCTCTGTGACGTCAAAACAATCTGCTCTCCTGCTCCGAGCCCAGCCGCCGAGCAAGGGAGTGCCCGATGTGGCTCCGGCGTAGTTGTTTTTAAATCAAGTCGTAGGCTTCCGCGGCCAGAGTAATGTGAATGATCGTTGCTGCCCGGGTGACGCCGCATCGAACGCTGTGTTGCCGACGTATGAACATGGTCATATCAGCCTTGAGGAAGACCACGACAAGATGGTCGAAACGTTGGCAACACAGCCCGACAGCCAAGATCATGCACTTGTTTTTAAATTGTAATTAATATTTATTTGTTTTATTCAATGAAAATAGGGGGAAATAGAACATAGATTACTACATAACACAAAGCAATACGAGTATCTGACCCTATCGTAACTAGTACCTTCAATTCCATTTCCATTCTTCTAATACATAACATTTTTGGAGAAAACAGTTTTAATATTCTAGTACAACAATATTTTATACAGTGTTATATAATATAAAAATTTTAGTTCGTCCCAAACCAATAACTAATGTCAACAAATACTAGAAACGAACAGATACCTGGGAGCGGTTACGTGGGAGAATTTGGACTCCAGGCTTGATTATTTCATGTACAGTTTTGTTTGTGAATGTTGTAAATACTCGTGATTTTCAGTACCATTTTCATAATCTTCCATCTGCAAAATCATTTACTAATCTTGTGATTGCAGGCCATCTATCAGTTCTCAGAAATTATTTCCATTTCGTGAGTTTATCTGGGTTGCAAAGCTGCGAAATTATTCAGTATGTTGAAATTTTTAATGTACTGCAGTTCTTTCGAACACCCTAAACACTTCTCTATTGTTACTGTATCTACAAAAAGAAACATTTCCTCCCAAGTCGAAAGAAAATTAACTGGCGTAAATGGGCTCTTATGCTGCCTAAAATACAGGCAATGGCCCACTGCCAAGGCTGCCGATCCCTCCCTCCATCCCTTCACCCTCTACTCGCACTGCTTCTCCGAGCCCGTTCTCCCAAAGGGCAACGCTGCCCTGACGTCATTTCTCCACCGTGTTGCAAACACTGGTCTAGTGTATGGTCGAATATGCGTCCCAATGGGACGTAAGGGGTAACCGGCTTTTGGCTGGATAAAAGCCGTAGAAAGAAATATAATTACCATTGTAAATGGACATAATTATACAAGATGACTAATTTTAGATGAAAAAGCACACAGCAACTTGTTTCTCATAATCTTAGCAATAAATAATTCCTGTAAAGTTTGGGCGTCTGAAACATCAACAGTTTGGTGAATATTTGTCTCTTATCTTCAAATACTGCGATCCCTTCCGTTCCCCGACCGCGCGATAGCAGGGGGAGCGCTGCGTGACCTTGTGTGGCGGACTGCTCCATTCATAATTTCCGTTAAACACGTCGCCAAAAATCAAAATTACTAAAAAATGCTTATTTAACATATGACTATATGTATATCATTAGAATCGTCTTTTCATGCTCGTCGTGATAGACAGAAAATATGTTTAGTTCAATTTCAAAACAACAAATTTACCTCAAATATCTCGTAAAATACAAGTGATAAAATAAAAGAGAATACACACATCAATTAGCCCCATTCCCTCATGCACTTCCGTGAAAACTGCTTTGCAATAACTTAATTTGTTCAAAAGTTACAGGAGGTGTTAAAGTTACATGACGTATGTGTGTGTGTGTGTGTGTGTGTGCGTGTGCGCGTGCGTGTGCGCGTGCGCGCGCGCGCGCGTGTGTGTGTGTGTGACAATCCGGCAGACTTACTTCTGCCCCTCCCTCTCCATTTCTCTCTATGTCAATTTCTCCTCTCCATCTCCCTCTCTCTGTATCTATATCGATCTATTTTCACTCTTCGTTTATTACAAGATAAAGTGATATTTGAAGTGTAAGAAAGGCAGAAATTGTGTCATAATATTACATAATGGTAACAATATTGCGTGAAATGTGCTGTTAAAGCGCATCTAATTGTCAATGCATATGGCAGTAGGAAATTCCTAATATCAAAGTTACACTTGTGAAATTTGTGACAGCGCGTCCCTGATGGGTAGGCAACTCATCATGCACTGGTGTTTGGCAGGTACTTACCATCCTACACTAATTCTCTGGGAATGACCTTCTCACTTTTGATAACGTTGAAATTCCGCCATATAGAGACTCGTATGTAGACAGAGAAAATGGACTTCGTTTCCAACAGTGGCAACAGAGAATGATACTAATTCACTCGACAGAGTGGTTCATAATAAATGTTATTACCTTCGCGATCATGCAAGGGGGGGGGCTATAAGATTGTCACTTCTTCTCAATGAACATGTGGTGGAATATCTCATGACATGAAGTTACGCAAGTGAATCTGCTTGGTGTTTGATTGCGTCACCCTGCTCGCTCTGCTTAGGTCCTTTTATCTGCTTTTAAGAAAAATGGCTTTTAAGCCCTTCTTAATTTGAAGCTCTTTTTCACAGAAAAGTTTTAGTTTTCGAAAAACTTCATTTGAAGCATTTTAACTCTCGTATACAATAGTGTTTACAAATCGCAGGAAATGTGCATATTAACGGCTTGAGAGAGCTTTCAAATAAATTACATTTGTAACATTTTCGAAAAAAACAAAAAAATACACCGAAATATACTTTACGTCATATTAAACAGTAAAATTAGCACTATCCCTTCGAAACGTTTGAAGAAAAAAATTGAAGCCGTTTGTGAGAAAATGGCGTTTGAGCGTTTTTGAAAATGTCGAATTTTGAGCTTGAGACTTTTTGACTCTTTTGAGACTTTGCGTTTTAACCGAAATTTGTTTCAAAAAACTTCATATGACATTATTTAAAGCACATGTACTCATAAATATAATAATATGAACAAATTGCCGCTGGTATAAATAAGTAAAAAAGAGATAAGTAAAAAAATTAAATTTTTGTATTTTGTTGAGAAAACAAAAGAATAAAGCAATATGCGTTTATTTTATCTTATAGAGTACATTTAGCACTATCCCTGACAAAAGTTTTCAGAAAAAAATTTGGAACTGTTTTTGAGAAAATCTTGCTTTTGTATTTTTTTAATTGCACAAATTGCTCGCGACATGTGGCGAAAACGGCGGTTCCAGCCGGGCTATAGGGGCTATGACCCTCCCCCCCAAAAAAAGTTTTTGTTTGTTACCTATTTTTTGTTAGCAAAATTGATTTATTGATGTTAAAATAATGAAATTATTTTAAAACGATTGTTTAGTATCATAATATTATACTATAATATACTACATATTATAGATATATACTATATATTACATACTGTACAAAATAATACACAATATAATAACAAATATGTTTATTATTTAACAAAAATCTAGGATGGTCCCCTCCAAAATGATCAGCTGGTTCCGTCCCTGAAGACAGTACCCTCCAGAGTTGAAATGACAAAAACCTCTCTGAACAATGCAGCAAAACAAACTAAACGTAGATCGCCCCTTGCTGGAATTCATCCTACCTAGCCAAGGGACGTCAGAAATTCGGGCACCATCTGACGTCTGGTGAAAACATAGGTATTTACTACGACACTACAGTAGAAAGATTATGTAGATTCTCTGGACAATAATGTGTGAACTTTTTTTAAGGGGAAAATAGATGTTCCTACTCCTCAAAATTAGTATAAGTGGACACTACTGGCAAATTAAATAAATGAAAATTAGAAACTTTCAGAAGGATTGATCAGAAAAACGAACTTTCCTCTTTTAGAGTTAAAGACACTTTCTTCAACGCAATGATTGTTAATAATATTGCATTCAATAAGTGCCGTAAATTGTTAGATATGATTCCACCATTCAGAGGCAGTTAGACCAATACCTAGCCTAAAGTTCTAATTACCCGAAATTCGGAGATCAATTCCACTACACTACGAACTTTAGCATAAAATAAACCTGTCCAGTCCTGAGATGAATCAATCATTTTTTGACACCTGGTGACGAAAGCGCTTCTCGCAATGAACATTTTCGCTTTAAACCATGAATATTTAGAGAGTCATGATCCATGAAAGTTGATAGCATGAGTACTCTTCAATCTCATAATGATATCTGCAATATTAGTCGCTTCCGCCGCCCAGAGAGTGTGGAGACAGTCAATGGCGGATCCAGGGTTGGAGGCATGGGCATGACAATTGTTTATAATTTAACAAAAATCTACGATGGCCCTCTCCAAAATGATCGACTGGATCCGCCCCTACTCGTTACTATCATCGTCTCCTATATTATTTCAGTAGTATACCTTTCGCGACTTTCACAGTTAACCAATATTTATAAATGAGGTTTTTAAAGAAAGAGAATTTCGCGGAGATGTGACAAATTACATTTTGACTTTGAAAATGTGAAGTATTTATGGAAAAAAAACGTATTTAAGACATATCAAATTCATACCACAACGATCGATAGCATTGTCAAAATCTATGTTGATAAATAAGACCAAAACGAAGTTTTCTAAGGCTTTAAAATCTGTAATTTTGAGGCCGCTGGCCTCAAAGACATGTTCCTCACACCGTAATGTGTACAACAAGAGCTTCTTAGACATTTTATTACATTTTGCTGGTCCAGCGCTTCTCGATACTACCCCACGTGTTCAGTGATAAGTGTCCAGAATCTGCAACTTATACTGATATTTGAGGCGATTGAATTGCACGTTATACCTCTCAGTTCGATAATAAAGTTAAATAATATTCCACAGAGTAGGGTTGTACTTGCCCGCTCCTGTATTTTCGCATGGACAAATTTACGTAGGTTTCTTAAGAGTACAAAGCTTTTCTAATATTTCTGTGGCTATCAAGGAAAGCGAAAAGCAAACTGTTAAGCAAGGTTGTCTAAATACTTCGAATGTTGTTTTTAAGGAACTGCTATGAATTGTTCCAAGAAAATCTGTCAATAACATTGAATAACCCATTGAAATATTGTTATTCAAAATTTGTTTCAGACATCGATTTCATTGTTTGTTATTTTTATTTAATGTTCTATAAGTACATTGGAAGTTACCATTTTTTAAACAAATATAGAAGTTTTGTTCAGAACTTTTTATCTTAACATGGAAATGGAAGGATAGAATATAAAGCGGGGTTTAACATGCAAGAGTTCTCGCACGGGTACGCTAGTTTATTCCTAACTCAAAAAATGTTAGCAAAGAAGTGTGAGGTAGGAATTCCAGAGCTCAAGAGTCTTACATTATTCACAGTATCGACCTGATCAGTATGTCAACCACACACAGGTATGATGACCAGTGTGTTGTGTTGCTTTACTGAGGTTCAGATGGGCTTCTATGACAATAACGGCATGTATTCAAAATTAGCACCACTTTTTGGCATATTTAATCATTACATCTCTTGTATCAAGTGAAGACACCTCATGTGCCCGAAAGTGTGCATTTTCGGATCACTCCGTTAGTGATATTATTAATAGGCACAGTGCGTCACTTTCTGAAGTTCCAACTGAGTTGGCGACTTCATAGGGAGAGTTGTATACGTTGGTCTGGATCGTTCTCTTGATATTTTCGCGATAATGTGGTGGGATTGGGTTATTGATATATCGATAGAAGAACCTGCTGTTGTGGTTTCTATCAATGTACGTTATATCTGGTATTGCCGGGGCTGACATGTTGTCATGGTGATAATGGAGACGATCCTGAGTACGAGTGTGTGCTCACTACTTCAAGCACATTCTGAAGGCACATTTATAATACGTGCACGGTAAGTGGCGAGTAACTCCGTTTTCTCAACCGCCAGTATTGGTTACCTGTCTTTCGCCACTTCATTCATTGGTGCTCTTTTTTTGTATTCACCTGTGCGTGGTCTGCTACAGATCACTTTGTTACTGTTGGATAAGTTTCGCTTGCAGCCTCACATTATTACAGCGGTCGGAATGAATGTGTAGAATTTTCCAGAATGTGATTTTCTGTAGTTCAATGGTTGGTACGCTACTTGGTCCTGGATAGTATCATGAAGGCTTCTGTTCCGGAAGAGAGATCCCCGGTGCTGGAGCCATGCGTGCGACGTCAGATGTCGATTTGGTTTACTCAGCTCGTGAGGGTACATTCCTGCAGTGCCTTTTGCTTTTTCCATAGAGGTTATGCTTTTCTTCGCGTTGTCAATGATTGGTTGAAAACAGGTCGGATGCAAGCTTTTTCAGTTCAGAGGACATAGTATACAACTTGCACTACTGCTTGTGAACTCGTCCCCACTATGTTCCAAGAGTATCTTCTGATGAAGCATTGAGGAGCTGGTAGATTTAGAGATCTAAATACCTCGCCCTTCTTGCGTACTTGGAAGGGTTAAAACGCTAGTGTTTGAATGGGGATGTATGTTCTCGGTGGTTTGAGTCATAGCAGGTGCGAATTTGTTCTTTGGAGTGTGTCAAGGTGGTATTGCTTCCATTGATTAACAGACGCAAAGGAGTAGTGTGCAGCACTGGAATAACCAAATGATTGATGCCTGCACAAGTTTAATATCCTCCTCTCCT
>BOPP01000295.1:423947-451829 GCA_017312745.1 Gryllus bimaculatus | reverse complement strand
ATAATAATAATAATAATAATAATAATAATAATAATAATAATAATAATAATAATAATAATTTGTGATTTGAAAGTATGAATATCAACTCAATAATTATGAGTAAATATTACAAAATGTGTAACAGTAATGTTCACTTAAAGATTTTGAAAAAACTTAAAGTAATCCTTATCATCAAGATATACAGAAATTATTTCAGCTGAAAATGAAAATCAATATTGAACTTCAATGAATTAGAAACAAAATTTACACATTTATTTCTGTTGAACTTCATGAGGCAAATACAAAACTGGTTTATTAAATTCATAACTAAACCAAAAATTACCAAATTTCTTTAAAATATAATTATAGCTTGATATTCTTAGTTCCTAGAATAATATGACATTTGTTTTGAAACGGAGGCAAGCAGGTATGAGTATTTAAAAGCTTCAGTATAAAAATAAATGATTTTATTTGTTAGAGTCCTGAAAGTTTTATAACTTATTCCTTTCTCTTCCCATGCCAAAGCATTTTATTCTTGAATAATCTGATGATGATCGGCAACTTACATTCAGGCCTCATATTCAGCATGTAATTACAGAAGCATATCAAGCACTTCGATATCTTATGAGAACTGGAAGGAACCTAGAGACTATAACAGCACAGCAAACACTCTATTTTTCAATTTTTTCTCAAATTTTCTAACTCAAATTTCAACTCAATTTTCAACTCAAATTTTTTAACACTATTGTTCGATCAAAACTAGAATACGCAGCAGTAGTTTCGTTCCCTGACAGAATTGGTTTAATTAAGTCATTTGAGATCTGTCAGAGGTGTTTTGCAAAATTTTTAGAATTCAGGGATAGTGGAAGTTATCCAGTTCATGGTATTGAGAATTAATCTTTCACAGCAGATTTGGGATTGACACTCTTGACAGCAGGAGGAAATTACAACAAATTATTACATTAATTAAAATTATTGAGGAAATAGTTTTGCATCTGACCTGCTGTCTCAGGTTTCATTTTCGATCCTTCAGTTTAGTTCTCGCTTATTTAGCATCTTTTACAATCCTGTTTCCAATAATAGGTGCATGCATCAATCTAAATTGTTCAAATTAATGGAAAATTAATTAATAGAATTAATTAATAATTTTCTGACTAATAGTGATGGCAAGACTGAGATTTTTGTTGATTCCATTATTTCTCTCATAGGGAATATAATTAATTGTGTCAATGCCTGTAATTAATTTTTTGTATAATCAGATAATCCTTAACTGGGTTGACCTGCTGGACTTATTGTAAATAAAATAAAATATAAATTGAATGTTTTCAAAAATATTTGAAACACACGTTAGCAACATGTATTTATCTTTGTTATTTCCCTGCATAATTCTCAATTACTAAATTATAACTGTCATTTACATGCACTTACCACTGGTTTTGTGTCTGCTGAAGTCATATATCCCACACACATGGTAGTAGTTGAATGAGACCATAAAAATTCTCCAATATCTTGTGATGGGTTATATTTCAAAACACACATGCCACCCATTTTTTCATCAACATCGTGCAGAAAAGGTGACTCTAAACACAAATACAACTTAAATATAATTCATATTTTTCAAGCATTAGTGTTTTTTCAGTATAGTCTCAATTTTTTGTTTTGTTTTAAATTTATGGTCATAAAATTTGATCTATTAAATGCATGATCAGCAAAAAATTCATAATCAAAAATAAAAGCATTCTGTGGAAAAAACACTGGACACAACTCTCAATTTATTCACATATCATTGAAATATCTCAAGAAGCACTAGTATTGCACAACATTTTTAATTGCTTTTCAATATTTATGAGACCAATTCATACATACAGAAGTTTTGTATTGTGTGCTAAATGTTAAATGCTTTTCCTGTGAAATGCAGAAATCAAAAAGGTGGATGGACATTTGTTTTTACCCAGAAACTTTGTTCTCATACAGTCATGAAGGCTAACTTCCGTTCTATTATCATTTAAGACACTGAGGGCTCCTTCTCGTGCCAACATAGTGCGCACAAGATATTCTCCACAGCCAGATGTGCAGGAAGCTACAGCAGGAACATCACCAACAGCATTCTGTGCCCATACTCCGCTTGCATACACTGCAGCCTATAACAACATCAATTATCCTACACAAATCCAAAGAAAATGTTGAAACAATGAAACTTGATGCACACTACGAATGAATATAGTTACTTAATATTTTTTTCTTTTGTACAAATTTGAAAATTGCTATTACTGCAATCATTGCAAAAAAAATGCACTGGACAGAAATGTCCTGCATTTAGAGGGGGGAGAGATTTTCATGTTTTACAGGTGTACCATTTGATAATAACTATTTTAAATTTTCTGAATCCTTGATGCAACAGGAAATAACACTAATTTAATGGGAGAATGGGCTGAAATTACTATTTAAATATTTATTCTCTGTGCAAAATGGCTCCTCAACATCTACTTTTTTTACTACTGTTTAACATTCTTTCCCTTACACTTCTATTGTTATTTATTTGATAATCTTGTATATGATTCTTTGATGTTGCCTATGGCAGTCACATAAATCTCTTAATAATGAAAAATTAACAACCATTCACAAATTTATTTACAAATTATTTATTAGTTTCTTATGAATGATTAGGTGTAACAGTTGCATAACTTGTGAAGACACTTTTTCTTATACAGCTTGTCTCTGACATGGCATGAAATGAAAACTCAGAAGCATGAAATATGTGCAACTATATCAGCACATTCTTACTTGCATTATTTGCAACACTTATATAATATTATAATGAATAACTTCTTGAACATGCAAAAGTATTACCCACCTTAAAAAATATTTCACCAAACAGAGACTTGTTTTCAAGTTTAGCAAGCAATTAGCATAACCACTACTCTAATCTCCTAAGTGGATTATATACTCTCTAGGGCATAACAACCTTCCCACTAGTTTTAAAAGAAAGTTGAACATTTGCAGTTTCCAAAAATTCATAGTTTGTAATGAAAATCATTAGAATTAGAGTCAAGTAAAAATATCAAGAAAAAGTATGCCGATCTGAGGAAATCTAGTTAACATAATTTTTAAAAGTTGTCGTTATTTCACTCAAGAATACACACAAAAAATGTATATATTTTTTTACATGATATTATTTAAAGAACTAATTTTGAAGAAGAGATTTCACTATAAAAAAATCTCTATCTTCTATTTTGAAGTTGTTGGATGAGAGATTTTTTTTCTATAACTTTCAAAAAATCAAACGTGCTAGGAGAGTTTTACCTGTGCCATTTTTAGGAGTAGTTGGTTCTATCGGAGAAAAAAGTTAAAGAATTTTGAGCAGTTTATGAGAAAATGTTATTAAAGCCTTCATTTCACCCAAAATTATGCAAAAACTCTACATATTTTCAAAAAATTATGTATGACCTTATTTGTGATCTAATTTTCAAAAACAGAGTTTAAAAAAAAAGATCTTTATTCAATATTATAGTTGTAGTAAGACACCAAAGAAATATTAAACTTTTGCAGTTTTCAAATGTTCGGAGAAATCAATGAACATCAAAATTAAGTCAGTTTTATAAGCATATCTTGTTCTAATTTGTTACAACAATTTGGACTAGTTTTTGAGAAAAAAATTGAAAAGGATGTTAAGACTTCATGGATTTTCTGATTTTTGGGGGATTATTTACATTTCAAATTCAATGGGCCAGGACATCAGCCAGATCGGTCAAGGAATATCAATTTCAGCCAAAATCCTGCTTATGGCTTTTGCACAGAAAGGTTTCCGATATATTCGGTTCCAAGATAACCGAAATTTTGGACCCCACAAAATGCGGATTCTGATTATACAACATATTGGAGGCAATAATTTACAACATGTAGGAGCAAAAAGAATACTCCTCCACATTAGGGATTTATAATAAGAGTTTTTCTATAGAAAAATGTCCTTTTCCCTGCAATATTGCATTATTTTCTCTTTACTTTGACAGTAGTTTGCAAGAAAGTAATAATGACTTAATAACTTTGTAGATTAGAAACCTCTGGTATTGAACCACTCATGTATATATGTAGCACATACATTTGAAATCACTGTTATTGTATATTCATTTTTTATATGCTATGGTCACAGCGATTAATTATGTGTAATGACTATCCAATTATGTTAAAAAATACATTATGTTAAATCAGGTAATCAAAGAGAGAAATTATACACTTCATTTAGCCATAACAGCTGGTGTGATTAGGTTGATATAATAATTATCTTCAAACTTTAATTACTTTGTTCTTTGTGTATAATAGGTAATATGAAATGGTAAAAGTAGCAATTCTCTTTTTCGTGGACATTTATTTCCTTGCAGAGCACAGTTGATACTTCGCAACCCATATCCAAGTTAGTCACGAAGTTCAAGTTTTCAGCTTACGGAATTAACATAAAATACATAATTGAGAGAGCACAATGCATTCTAAAGTATTTTGTTGCAAAATACATTATTTCTGAACATTTTTGTTTTTTTCTGACAAACTAAAAGTAATCACATGTACACATGTACAAGTGCAAACACAAATTAGTACTTTACTAACTCATTATGTTTGATATTTGAAGAGAATTACTTTGACTAACTTTGACCAGATATTATGTAAAATGGTTAGGCTAGAGTAAATGATTAATTAATTAAAAGTTTACTTCTGAACACATACGGAAATGAGCATTTTTGGTAATTGATCTAATATGCATTTGTGTGAAATAAAAACTATTTGCGAAGGCAAATCAGCTACAGATTTTGGAATAACTATGTCATATGTGAAGGGATAAACTTACTGCTATGAGAACATGGGGATAATAATTTGAATAACTGTATTTTCCACAAAATTCTAGAAAATGTGCTTAGATAGAGAAGTTACATTCACGTCCAGAAGCAAAACAAGAGGCCACCTCTTCATTTGCTCAAAGGACACGGAAACTGGATGAAATACCTGATCAAGATAGGGGTCATTGGCCCATAAACTGCGATACAATACTTAATTCAGCTTTATTAACCACTTTAACCAAATTTGGTAGTTACTATCTATAATGGTTAGATAGTTTTTATAATAACTGGATTAATTACTATGACTAACATATGCACATTAGTGTTCATTAAAATACAACTTTTTTCAGCTGGGATAAAGAAAAGAAAAAAAACTTGAGCTGCAAATATAAAGGAAATGCGTTAATTGATTCAAAAAGCATTACAATTTTGTCTTCAATAATCCACTTTTATATTTATTGTTATTAAAATGAGCATAACAGCATGAATCACCCACAATTTTTTTGAAATATTTTTTTCAGAAATTGCCAAAGTCTGCTCTTTCTAATAGCATTTAAATCATTTTGTTTTATTAAATTTATATAATAACTTTATATAATAAAGTTTACAAAATAACAATTTATTTCATTAATTATAGAAAGCACTGTCTGTTTTATTAAGGTCATAATAATCAATCAAATTAACAGACACTAATTATTCATTAAAGTAAAACATAAAATTTCTTTGCAAATATAAAAGTGATTGCATGAAAATTAAATAGACTTTTTTCTGATATATCAATTTTTGAGAGGCACAAAATTCCTGGTGACAGATTATTGCTCTTTGAATCAATTTAACAACTACTCATTTCCTGTTCTTTTGCATCCTGCAGACAATTTTTACCCAATTTTTACCCCTAATTTAGCTTTTAATTCATCTGCAAAGTACAACTAATCCCTTGTCTATTTTATCTACATATTTGAAAATAAATGTATTATAAATAATTAAATGGGTGATATTTAATATTTGTGCCTTGCATGTTGTCTTTTATGAATTGTGAAAAACAAATTTTTTAAATAAGAGAGATGAATATTTAAATCAATTTTTTTAAACACAATTATACACTAATCCATATTCATATTCTTCTTAGTTCATTACATCACACAAGTCTTTTCTTCACCTCAAACCAGCAATATTATAGTAGCCTTTAGAAAATTTTCATTTGATGTTGCTCCCAATTTTGAACTTCACCATATCCTGGCTTTGTGCTGTGCAAACACTACATAATTTGTGAAACCCAATGTGATTGTATTAGTCTTTTAAGAAATGAAAACATTGTTGAATCCATATTTTTATTTTACAACCTAAATATTAGACAAGTTAAGCTGTACCTGGCTGTAGACTAACATTCTTTTGCCCTGATGATACGCTCTCATTTCTTTCTCATCGCTCTGTTGATGTGCTGACAAAACTATTCAATCAGAATAATACAATATAGTAATAATAATAATAATAATAATAATAAGAATAATGATAATAATAATGATAATAATAATGATATGATAAGATAATGATGATAATAATGATGATAATAATGCATAATAGTTAATAATAATAATAAATAATAATAATAATAATAATAATAAATAATAATAAAATTGAATTAATAATAATAATAATATTTACTGTCACTATCCGAGTTGCCTTCCATTGAGCTACTGATGCTAAAATTCCTAGAAGGTAACATTGATTCCCTTGAGAGTTAGAAGATTTACAATTTGCCTTGCGCAGTGTCATTCAGTAAGTTGCTGCAAAATCTACTAAGCTACTACTCCTAATAATAATAATAAATAATAAATATAATAATCATGAAAATAATGGTGACATAATTCAATCACTTATTAAAATCTAGTTTCTCAAATATTTATGTTCTCTTATTTCATTAGTACATCTTTATACATAAGCAAGACGATACCTTTTCCTTAATAATTTAATGAGTGAATTTAAGACTTTGATTTTACAAACCCCTATACCTACTTTGTCCAATGTCATCTCATGTACATATTTAAAAAAGGACGTAAGAAAATTATATTTTAGAAATGTATCATACCTGGCCAACGCGACCAACAGTCTTTAAAGCAATCCCTCCACTGGAGCAGGTAGCTGCCACATGGCCCAATGAATCCATGCAAACTGCACCCACTGTATCAAGGCGACTGCTAGCTACCTATAATTATATTTCAAAGCACATAATGTCCACAATTTTTCAGTGGTTGATGTGATATGACAGTTGACAATTACATCTTACTTGTGACTGTTCCTCTTCATATTTTCTTAATTTCTTGCGGTAATGTTGGTGCAGTTTCCATGATTCCGCTGAAAGACAAACAAACTATGAAAAGTTAACCTAACATCTTCAAAACATAACAAATGAAAACTCATACCAGATATAAGTTCTGTTGGTGGTACTGTGGTAAGTCCATATTTAAGGGCATGTATTCGTGCTCCTTCACCAACAAGAAAACTAAAACAAACATAGGGGTTAAGAACTTAACAATATCTTCCTCTTCTCTGATTTTTTAAAAGTACAGTAGCTACACATTTACATGCACAGGATACTTCCTAATCAATACATTATCAAACAATTATTAATTATCTCTATACACCTTGGCGGAACTCTTCCAAATGGAAGTCCTTGTCTCTGGTGCTCGCACAAAAGTTTTGCCAGCAAAATTGGATTCTTCACTCCTGATACACCACCCACAGCACCATAATGAAGAGTACAGCCGTCCATCACACTTGCATCACATTCCACACTGCCTCCCCATGTGAGATTAGAACCATAACCTGCATTGGTAAGAGGGGAATCTTCGAGGTGAGCAGTTGCTTGAGCACATGCATCCAAAGCAGATCCTCCATTCTTAAGAATTGCAGCTGCCTATAAAACTATGTGTCAGTATAGGGAAAGACCTACACACATTGACTAAAGACTTATATGTCAAATAATTTTGCTTAGACAATAGTTTAACTGAGGTGCAAGTATTGCAAGCAAAAAACCTCAGTTTAATTCCATTACCTTTTGACAAGCTCCATAAACTAGCCTTTTGTACTTTGGTCTAAGTTTCTCACTATGAAGACCAGCACCTATTAAATTACAAACACATCACATCTTAATAAATCAGGAAATACTTGAACTACACACAAATAGAATTCATTGAAAGTGATATTCTTTTGTATCACTGTACGATATTACCTAAATGAACACCAACAAAACCATCCATTAATATAACAGCTGATATGAAAATATCAGGAACGCACAATTCTAAACCTAAGATGATTTTCTTTAATAAATTTGTAATTAAATATCCTCGGACGATTTGCACTCATTTGCAGGTTAAAATTGAATAAAGCGAAAAAAAATAAAAATGTCCTTTACACCCTAGCTAGTAAATTATTAACAACGCTCTTTATTTTTTAACAGTTCACACCACGTTCATTTATAGTTGTCTTTTTTTACTTTCTTTTCTAACAGTTCAGGTGCGGCCAAGAACAGAACAAGCCGCCAGTAGAGATTTAAGTCGCCTGCGGTCGTCTGGCCATCTCGAACGACATCGATCTTACACAACTTGAAGTGGCTCGAGTAATCGGAATTGGAATTAGAGTCGAATCGGTTCCTGGTTTGGTTAGGCCAACATGTTAGAACTGGGGTGTCCAACTTACAGTACCTCAAGGGCCACAACTAAAACCTTTAATATGGTTGCGGGCCAATCACAGATTAATTATCATATTAGATTATTCATCCATGGGTATATTTTAAATAGGGAATTTTTGCACACCATGACGTTAGCACTATCGATCTTCTGTGTTTGCGCATATGCACTGGTGAGAAACTTAAACTGCGCATGCGCAGAAGATCGATAGTGTTTTAACGTTCGATAGGGCACAAACTTCCTATTATTCTCACACAATCCACACTTTTGCACCCATATTGTTGATCTCAATAGTTTGCCCGGCAGCTTTGAAACGGGGGTGGGGGACAACCATGCGGGTTCAATGCATATCGCAATGTAACAAATTGGAATGATTTTGAATTTCTGAATTTACTACAAAAAAATCCATAAATCTAACCTAAACTTGACCTATTTTGACATTGAAGGGGGTGTTGGTCACAGCAAGGCGCATGGACCAGGCGCCCAATGTTGTCGCGCGACAAGATTCAAGAGACTTCCGATTTTGTTTGAGTTAAGTGTGTATTTTAATGAAATTAATTTTTTCTTTTCACTTTAGAACAAAGCCATTTAGTATAGAAATTAAAATGATTTTTTTTGCATTTTAGTAATTATTTAAAATGTAATTTTTTGCATTTTCCGTCGATTTTGACAAAGTTATTTTTTACCTTTTCCCGTCATTTTCAATGCATTTTTCGCTGGTTTCATTGATTTTAATTCCATTTTATTGGTATTTACTTCAAATAATATTTACGAAGTGCAACAAATGTTCTTCAAAGAATTCCTGGGTATCCTTCGATTTCTTCGCTCAAATATTGTAATGTAAGCTGCTGAATGTAATTCAAGGTTCCTGTGACGCCTATCAGCCCCATTTTCGCTTCGGCCGGTTTTGGGATAAATAAAGACAGATTTGTTGGTAAAGAACGGTACAAACCAAACGCTTGCCAGCTGAGTGCACTTGAACGAATAGAAGCAACCTCGATTTCATCAGTAACGTATCCAGTCTGTGTTGTTCAAGTGAAGTGGTTTTGATAACATTTTATAGATCACCAAAATCCGCCTCCTATCCTTTCGCGGACCACAATAATTTAACCCCCTAGCTTTCGAGCCGCCAGGAGGACAACCCTGAGTTAAATTATAACATGTATACGAGTTAGAATATACAGTTACAGTACTCGTTTGGTTCGCCCCGACGCCACCTATGAAGGAAAAGATTTGGTCAATAGTCCGCTGATTTCTCACCATATTCTTTGTATTAAACTGGATAGGATGAATACAATACTGATTTGTTGAAATTATACATACTTTATTTATTAACACAATTTGTTACAGTTTTCTTTTTATTTCTCCTAAAATACTAAATGTAAACAAAAAAAGAGGCCTGGGAGATGTCAAAATTGCAAAATACTAAGTTAGAGCCCGGAAGTATGGCAAAATGCCTTTTTACTTTCCCGTATACGGAGTAATATACGTAGTATAGGGAAAGTTATATAATGTTGCGAAAAATCTATTTCGAAGTAATTTAATGTTGCGAAAATCGATTTCGCCCACATAACTCTCGCATGTTCTGCACGTTTCCCGGAATGTTTTTTGCATTT
This sequence comes from Gryllus bimaculatus, assembly GCA_017312745.1. Taxonomy (NCBI): domain Eukaryota; kingdom Metazoa; phylum Arthropoda; class Insecta; order Orthoptera; family Gryllidae; genus Gryllus; species Gryllus bimaculatus. The sequence goes on along the minus strand of BOPP01000295.1, from coordinate 441,716 downwards.
TCTCCCTCGTGTACCCGAGTTTTGTAGCGGTAAATTAATCTGAAAATTTAGAAATTAATTTTAAATGGCGCAGAGGTCCCAGTGGGACGGATAGTCGGGGCGTGGGCGGAGCTGGGCAATGCCCCCTGCGTGGCGGGAATCGGCCGGGCGGTTGGCGTGGGGTGGGAATAAAATTACCTCAATTTTACTTCATAGATATAGTTCACTCCTTTTCTTAATAGATGATTGTGAAAAATCCAAGCATCGCTGGGTTGCTTGTGTTAGTTAATAATGATAGTTTTATTAGCAGATTCTCGAACCGTTGCGATGCGAAGATGACAAGACATTTCTTGGAGAGATTTTGATTTAAAAAAATACCACTGAGAATCAATTATGTATATCAAACTTATGTTTACAGAGCAACACAACAATTTTTGATATCGGATTTCCATTTTGTCTTGATACGATTCGATGTTTTCACCGTGCTGCGTTCTGAGTTAGGAAGCTCTTAGACCTTCCCTGAACTTTTCTTTTCAATGAGATAACAACTATTGTATACTGCCAGCAAGAGTTTAGGTTTATCTTATCATTCACTGATACGGAAAAGGCTTTACCGAGCATTATTCTGTTAAGAGAAGAAATCAAATTACGTTCTCCCTTCCCCTCCTCTCTAAATGTATAGTTTGTTCATTTCATTCCAGTACCTTCTTGGGGTCGACCTGTAGTTCTTTCAAGTAGTTCAGAATATTTACATTTAAATAGTGTTTTGAACTTTGAAAATAAGTAGAGAGAACTCTTTCCAGTTTATATGCTGATTGATAAGTCTGCAGTTTATATTTTGTCATTTTAGTTACGTCTATTTAATTTGTAGAACGGGGGTTCGATGTGTTTTCCTTACTTTTGAAAGTGATAATGAAGGTTTGAATGTGACTCAGGAAAAGTGAGATTCTTGCAGGTTGAAAAGCAATGTCACACAAATTGAGAAGACAGCTGCCATCACTTGTAATGAGATAAATAGTTCAAGAGATATTGTAAATGTATTCGGTAATATTCGGAATTTTGAGCTCTCTAAAGATATGTGTATTTAAGATGAACCAAGGTGCTCGAAAATATTTCTCTGGAATTTATTTTGTAGGTTTAGCTAAGCTATTTAGTGCAATTTTCGCCTGGCTGGACAAGTGTAAACAAGTTTCGGTCTTATAATTAATTGATAGACATAATAAAACGAGAAAGGAAAAAAATCGCGCGCGGTCCGACCATTGGTTGTAATGTTGGTTGGTTGTTAATGATTGGGCGCTAGTTCTATTATTGGACGCTAAGGCCACTAGTTCCTTGTCGTGCATGTTTTTCCTCTAGAGGTGTCGGTGATCTCCCCCGCTGGTTGGCGAGGTCTGATGCACCTACCGTCGGCTAGCGGGGTTTCTCCCAATCAAGGCGCCGCCCCAGCCGGAGCAAGCTCTAAGCTCCCAACCGGTCTCCCGGCATGTGTGGTTGCGTGGTGCATGTTAGAGTGTGTAAGGGGTGAGGATAGGAAAAGGAAGAAGGGAAGATCGCGCGCGGTCCGTGGTCCGTTAGGGTACTGCTCCGGCATTTGCCTGGTGTTGATGGGAGAAACCACGAAAAACTATTGATCGGAGCAGTCGGCCTCTAGAATTCTCCTCCAGACAGCGACTTAATTCGAACTAGGTGACTAGTATCAAAAATCGTGCCACTGTCGGGACTCGAACTTAGAACCTCCCGGTTATAGGCATTGCAGGGATATCAGTTGATGCACAGAAAACATCTCCCGGTTTGATTTTTAGTTACTGATTCGGCGTTTCTCCTGTGTGCATCAGAAAGAAAAAAAAATTACCGATCAGATCACGACCACCAGGAACCAAACGGGAAAAAATTCTCCATTCAGAGATTTTTTTTGAACTCGACGTAGCGCTACCTAGCCTGTGTCAAACTAGTGATATACAATAGCATATACTTCATAGTCGGTTATATTTTTTTAAATACCCCTTTTCTCTTCTTTTATCCGCGAGAGAAAATTGAAAAATTGGAGGGGTTTTTGAATTTTTTTATAAATTGCATGTAATTCAAACACAAATTACGCGAAATCTACTAGTTTCTTTTAAAAAATGCACATGACCTTTTTGAAGAGATGGTTTTTTGAAACAGACTTTGTCTAAGGCAACAATATCTATCTGCAATTTTGTAGTTTTGAAATGTTAATTTTTTACAATTTTCAAAAATACAGAGAATTTTCCGAAAATGGGAGTAACTCCGTGTTTTTTACCTTTCTTTGATACATACGAGAAGACACAAAGGAACAATTCGAAACTGTTTTTGAACAAAAAAATTTGAAAAATCAAAAATTGCCAATATATCCTCGCAATTGCCAATACAATATATTCCGCGTAAAATTACACGACAATTACTCATATTATCAAAAAGTGAACATTGCTTTATTTCGAAATCTGCCCTTAAAGAATAGGTTTTATTAAGACACAGACTAAAAAAGAATCACAGAACTTTGTTTTCCGCCCTGACGCGGCAAGGTATTTGCGACCCTGTTTCTTTACGCATACTGGCCGTAGCCTAGGCCGTACTACGTTAACCTTTTGTAAATAATTTGTATAATTTATACTGATTTAATTGTTCATATATTCCTGTGATTTTTCGGATAGCTCTGAAGAAGATCGCTTCGCGATCGAAAAGATCTTGAGATTAAATACATATTTGATACCAGAAAATACCTTTATTTATTTAATTAGTAATTTACTTCCTCTTACACGTGGTGTAGCCAGAATCTAAGTTTTGTGGGTCCTTGATACCGATAAATTGATTGACGGCAAAACGTCTGTGAACAAAGATAGCGGCTAAACTGCAAGCGGTATTTTCACAAAATATGGATAAACCTAATCGATCTAGCTGACGTCGCTTAAATTTGAAACCGATGTTTTAATTTTGGCGGGTACTTCACATGAAGTCCCTGGTTCTTTTCAAATATTTTCAAAAAAAAAAGTTACCAAATTTTTTGATTAAATTTTGACCTCGCATAGCATAAAGGACTTTTAAGAGAATGGTGCTGGTTTCATTTTCATTTAATTCTCTAGTTTTTCAAAAATTGAAAAAATTGGTCGATGTTTTCCTAAAACAACAGTAAGTAAACAATGCTAAGCAAGAATAAATTGAAATTAAACCAATCTCAATGTATATCGCCAAAGGATTATCAATTTTGCACTCCGCTTTAATAACTTTATTTAACTGTTTTGAAATTTTAAAAATGTTGTTATCGACAGCAATTGTTTTATGTCCTTAATAGCTTGCGAGAATCAATATAATATTAACCTGTTAGTGCCCAAAATAATTTTGTTCGCATAGCGCTCGCCCATTGTCGTCGCGTCCGTGCGAGTAGTCATTGTCGGAACCCTCTGGCAGAATGTTTTTGCAAATTTTAGTGCTAACCAATTGTTTTGTTGCTAAATAATGCTACTAGCATTACCACCTAGATATAGAGAAGGTATTCCTACTAGACGTCTCCAAAACGCAAACCGATCTTTATGAGGTTTTCTTTTCTATAAGATGAAGCAAAATCTTTAGAACTCAGAGCTGCATATGCCCTATCAACTTTGGTGCGGACCAATCACCGTTTGCTTTACACCGGCCTCTCCCTCGACTAAAACCACTGGCATACAGCAATTAAGCACGGTTTTAAATGAAGATTCGGACCGACGTCATGTATACATCCCGACCAGGAGTGTACAATACCTTAGCGATTATGTACAAGGCCTTAGTGGAAACAATTTCAAGAAATTTATGAAGAAAGAAAATAGTGATAGCACAAACTACAAATGAAGAAATTACACGCATTTTGAATAATTGGGCAATTAATATGCAAAGATTACGTGGTGGTGAGTACAAAGAATATGCTGTCAAAACTAGACGGAATGTTACAGCCAAATTTTACAGGAATATAATTTAATGAGTACAAACGTGTGTTTAGTTCATTCGAAATTCTGCTGCTAAGAAAACTCATATAATTCAGTATTGGCACATAGGCGGCCAAATCATTTCAAATTTGGCGCCATACTTCGAATACAATCGATTATAACCATTCTTTTGGGCGAATTATTAGCAAAGATCATACATTTCAAACATCGCTCCCGAGACGGTAAATGTTTCCCTCAAAAACCGCGTACTGCAATTAGGAGAGAAAAATAGGTTATTTATATAAAGAATCTCCTCGAAACTGCCTTCAAAGATGGCCTTGAGAGTCCGCCACATTTCAGATGTCGAAGCCCAGTGAGCATGGGCAACGCTGTACATTGTAGAGATTTGTAAGGAAATTAGTTTCTTCCCGCTAAGACGCGACGGGATTAAATTGTTTGAAAATCGGCAATTTCGTGGCCGATCGCCTCGCTAGCCAAAGTGTTGGCGCATGAACGCCATGTGAATTTCAGTACACATGAAAATAATGAAACACGATCAGAAAGGAAAACAATTTCCTTTCGCCCGGACACAGGTAACAGTGACAATTTCTTCAATATGAAATATGGAAAGCAGATTCTAAACCCTAAAGTGTGCTAACAGTCGTAATACTTGGCGTTTTGAGAATCTTCCCTTACGACCGGAGCTCAGAAAGTCGCGTTTGGCCAGTCCAGGCAGTTTGTCGAACCAATTTTCTTGAAAAGATTTTCCAATACTTAAGCTGTATTTGCAGCCTCAACATTCAGCTTCTACGTCTTCCATTTCAAATTCTTTCATGGAATTCCAAGACATGGAAAAGTCTATTTCCTAGTGCTATTCCAATTCCCAAGAAAATACAGACCTACAGTACTTACATCCATCCAATCTTTTCCTATACCCATCCCATCTGGTATATCACATCCAAAAGAAACCACAGAAAACTGACCATAACTGAAAAAAGAGTACTCCGATTCATCTTCCGACCACCGTCCTATACCCGGTATAACGATCTCTGGAAAGACCGCAAACTACCTCATATCCTTTCTTACCCTCATAATTCCACAGTTACCCAAATTCAACAGTTCATAAATAATATCAAATTCCGAAACCTCGTACTACCCCATCACCACATTCTTCAAAACCCTTCCCTACATGCACATGAAAAGCACCCTTGAAAATGCTTCAACTCTCTCCCATAACCTAGGCCAGAAGGCAGGCTAAAATAGACTTAACGACTTAAACGTGACAATGACAGACAAAGAAGACGCATCAAAGTATAAAATTCCTTTCTCATCCCAATCGCATTCCATTCCCACTCACATCACTTCACCTCTCCCTCCCCCCATCTTCCAGACACTCAAACAGAACAACCCGTCATACCTCAACAATATAACCCTTCTTTAAACCAACGAGATTCCCGATCCCCGACCCTGTATAGGGAGAGAAGTCTTGGACTATGATATTACTGACCAGTTAAATCTTCCTAGCGTGAAAAGTTTCTCAAACAGAGACATCCGCTGCTACAAGAACAACCAACTGGTAATTCCTTCCTACAGCATTAATAAATGTTCTTGTAAGCAATTTTTTACAAATGTGTTTTTTTATGCGGAGTGATAGCCGATAATTTACTCCTCGCTAAGCGAGTCGTGAATGCTAGCAATCACATCACTTCTCTTCATATTACTTATGATAATTTTTTTCTAAATGAAATGTGTTCACCAGAAACATTTCTTAAAAATAAGGTCATATTTAATTTTCCGAAAATATGAGTATTTGTTGCGTAATATTATGTGAAACATAAGGAACTTCCAAACTTTAAAACTATTGTCTCAGAAACTGCTCCAATATATACATTCTCGCACTTACTAACGTAAGAAGAGAAAGTATTGTAATCGTGCGCTGGAAAATGGCAACTTATCGACTCAAATCTCTTATTGCCAGGCCCTGGTAAGGAAACAGTGGAGGTGCTAAATATAGAAAAATTCCTATAATTCGTGGTGTAGCCAGAATCCATGTTTTGTGCGCCCTTCATACCGAAAAATCGGTTGACGGCAAAACGTCTGTCTGTGCACGACGCTAGTGCATAAACCGTATAGCCGATTTTCTACAAAAGTTTTCGTTCTCGCTGATGTCGCTGACCCTGGATTTTGAAGCCAATATTTTAATTTGAGAGGTACTTTACATGAAGAACCCCGACATTCAAAAATTTTTTAAAAAAAGGCTCCATTTTTTAAATTAAATGTTGTTGAATAGTGCAAAGGACGTTTAAGAGAATGGTGCATGTCTCATTTTTGTAGAGATCTCTGATGTTTTGAAAACTGGAAAAAATTAATTTAAAATTACAAAATTGAAGATAGAAATTTTTGCCTCAGACGAAATATACGGTGCAACATTGGCCCTTTAAAAAAGGTCATGTACAATTTTTTGAAAAAAAATGGTTTGTGCGCAATTTGCACTTCACATTTTTGCATTTTCTTCTTCTCAAAGCCGCTCCAAATATTTTTTCCATTTTTGTCTTTACATTTTTTCATCATGTAATAGGAGACAGCAAAAAATATGATTTTAATTCCATTTTCAGGTATTGCTCGTTTTTTTCGAAAATCGCGAAAAAAATTAAAAACTACAAATCGAAGATAGAGATTTTGTCTCAGACGAAGTCTGTTGTACAAAATTAGCTATTTTTTAAAGAAAGATCATTTATCGTCTACTTAGGTATATACATAGTGATATACGTATTATAGAGAAAGTTATGTAATGCTGCAGAAAATCGATTTTAAGATTTTGACGGGAAAACACATTTTGGGGTCACCTGATACTGAACTTAATTTTTTTCTTATCCTAATAATATAACGGAAGTATTATTTTATGAGTATTAAAGAGCAGTAAAACCTCGCCCTAAATTGCAATTATTTTTAGAAATTTGCAGATGTTTTTAGAAAATTGCGTTTAAGCACTACTGTATTCGAAATTTGAAGCTCTTTTTCGCGGAAAATTTTTAAGTTTTCGAAAAATTTCATTCAATGTCATTTGAAGTACTTTAACTCACAATAGTGTTTACAAATTGCATATTAATGCATGGAAATATGCATATTAACGGTGTGAGAAATCATTCCAATAATTTACTTTTGTGTATTTGAAAAAACAAAAAATACCCATGAATGAACTTTACGTCGTATTAAAGAGTGCAATTAGCACTATGCGTTTGAAAAGTTTATAGAAAAAATTGGAGCTGTTTTTGAGAAAATAATGATTAAGTGTTTCTGAAAATGCGGAATTTTGAGCTAGTTGTGACAGAAAACGGTTGAGTTTTCGAAAAACTTTAAATGACGTTATTTGAAGCATATGTACTCATAAATACAATATTGTGAACAAATCACCGCAAATATAAATATTAACGACGTGAGAGACACGGCTCCAAATTGTCTTTAAATTTCTTGTAAGAATAGAGTAACATACATAAAAATGACATAGATCCGATTTTCACGTTTAACTCTGAATTTTCGAAAATTTCAAAATTTTTCGGGCGTCTTCCTACAGCTCCACGACTTAGGATAGAGATTTTTTCTTAAAATAAAATTTGTTCTCAAAGTGAATTTTTTCATGAAGGTCATGTACATCTTTTTAAAAAAATTAGTATTTTTCGAGCAATATTTGCCATTTTCAAAAATTACAAGATTTTCTCAAAAACAGCTCCAAATTGTTTCTTTAAACTTTTGATAGAAATGGTTCTAAATGTACTAAATGTTGATAGTGATAGTACTAAACACTCTATAAGATGACGTAAACGTCATATTGCTCTATACTTTTGTTTTATCAACAAATTTAAAAAATTTTGGCATGTCTCTTACATCGTTTGCATTTTCGGACGAGATTTAATTGTTCTTTAATACACTTAAAAAATATTTATTTTTTACTATTAAGATGCCGAAAAATTGAGAAAATTTCAAAAAAATATACTTGGGTGGCGGTAGATGGCATCTGGCAAGAGTATGTGGCAAGTCCGAATAGCTAGCCGAGATCAAAGGAAATAGAAAACTAATACGGGAAAGTCTATGCCATTCTGTAGCACCACTAGTTTGTATAACGTGCTACAAAAACTCTAACAGTTAAATTTACTCATGTTTGTTCCATTGAAGTAAAGTAAGTAAAAGAAATGACTAGTGCTCCTGGCTATCGAAATAAAGGTACATGTATCACAGGCGTAATTTTTCTCTTTCCAAATATCATGAATTTAGATTTCCTTATGTTAATTTTGATGAGGAACCTTTGCAGAATTCTTGTGAGGCCATTTATCAGTTTTTGTAAATATTTTCTTGAATTAGTTAAGATTGCTATATCATCTGCATATCGTAAACAGTGTATTTCTAAACTATTAAATTGTGTGCTTTTTGTTTTTCCTTGAAAGTGCGTGATTGCTTCTATAAACAAGTTGAGTAAATGGGGTTAAAGGGAGCATCCTTGTCTTACTCCATTTCTGATCTTCGCTTTTGTCTTCTGATAATTGATGGTTATTCTTACGTATTGATTTTTATAGAAATGCAGGATACTTCTTCGGTCTTCCCAGTGTAGATGTAAGCCCTTCATAATTTGAAATCGTATTCAAGACTCTGACGTATTTCGTATTTCAGATCTATTTGCAATATCGTATTCAGTACCGTATTTAATATCTATTTGCAATAATGCCAGAAACTATGTGCTGTTGTAACACCTCTAGTTTTATTTTCATTTTTGAGCATCTTACTTGCATTTGAAAGTGAATATTTTATTATGATTTTTTATTTGCCACTGCTCCACTTTAGCAATTTCTTTTATCATTAGCAGTAAAAACGTATTCTTCATTGTTAATCTTAATCAAGAACTCTCGTGGTGTATAAAAGATAAATTACAAGACGCCATGTTGTATAAACTCATTTTACACGACCTAGAGGCCACTTATCCGTTTTTATTTGTTCTCTTTTTCGCTTACAACTCATAAGTTGTTTGTCGGGTGCTTACTATGCTTCGATAATGTCCGTCGATGGCTATCGATAAAGATCACGCGTCCATCATTTTGTGCACTAATCTCTTCTTTACAAGTGACAGTTCTAAATTCGCTCAGTCAAGAAAAGCGATAAGTGCCGTGAGTTGAAGGTACGGCGATGAAGGCGGAGCACGCAGCAGGAAGATGAACGAGAGGCTGTAACTTCCTTCGAACTGCACTTCCCCCCTCGTGTGATGTGCGACAAGTGGCTCTTCAACTGCTTCGGTAACTACTTCTACAAGACTTACGCCCTTTCGCCTTCATGTACTCACTTGTTCGACGAGGAGGAGGATTAACACGAGAAGAAAATAAAGATATCGATTTGCCATTCACAACTGCTATCAATGCAAAGAGAACTGTTTTCACAATGCTTTGCAAATGGAAAGTAATATTAGAAGATTATTGTACATGATTCCATTGAGTTATGAACAGCCTTGTAGAAACGAGTGAAGAACATGTAGTAACAAGTTCACAGGTGAAATAATACTCTCCTCATTGGCTGGAATAATAACACTCTTCTCATTGCCATTTGTCCGGTTGGCATCCAGTATGAGTAAGGTTCATTTCTTACCATGCCGCCAACCTGTGAACTCGGAAGAGCGCATAATGCGCATATGAACATGCTCGGGCACTCGGCGGCAAATATCTGTATTTTTAGCTTACTGTCATTTCATTGTTACTTCAGGAATCTGAAGATGGGAGGAAGTGTCCCCGAAATGATGTGATTTTTTAAATCTACAATCTTTTCATCATTTGTTGTTTGTGTGTTTTTAAACGAATTGTGACTTTCTACATTGGCTTTTATAAATAAACTCATTTGAATTTTGAAGGATTTTTACCGTTATTATTCCAACTGTGAACTTGTTACAGTATGACTCGATAACGCAATGGATTCATAAGCAATAATCACAATTAATGTGACATCAAAAATAAACTCATTAAGTTTAGCCTAATATTAAGTATTGGGAATTATTATATATTTTAGAAAAATATTCGATTCGACGGAAAACGAAGAATTACACATTACTATGAAATACAAAATATTTGTTGTTTAGTACAGATGCGATTTGGTCAGAACTGTAGCAACATGCTATTTCTATCTTTCACTTTCGAATTCTCTTCCTCGTCATTCAAGCTTCATCACTCAAAGCATATTTATGGACTGTTTTGCGATAAGGTTAAAATTATAGACATTTCCACCTTTTTCGGTATTTTTCTCAAACAATCAATGAATTGCATAGAGAGAAATTTCTACAATTATACTTAAAGTAGGAAGAATGTTTCTTGAAGAGATTACAGAAAATTACAGACCATGTTATACAACGACCACCAAAAAGGCTATCTGAAACAGGTGTACTGTGTTTTATACGTTTCATACATGGGTTGATTGAGCTCTATTACTAGTTAGAAGTGTTTCGTTTACGATGTTTTCAAAAGATATATCAGACATAGTGTCATCATAAGAATTATTTATTGCAGAAGAATGCTCATTAGGTCTCATTGCCATCAACACTTGCTCCGAATATGACTGCAATATTGCCAATAGTTCTTATGATGAGTCTGTGAGCTCTATTACTTGTTAGACTTACGGTGCTATATACCAGAATTTTCTGAAATATTTTTGTTGATTAATTATTTTTATTTTCTTGATGCGTTAATGAATGATAAGAATTTAACTTGGACTTTGTCATTTTCTCTACAAACATAAATACTGCCATTAAAATCCACCACACTTAAATGGCATATTGACCTATGATTTTCCTACATCTTCACCCTTATTTTACGTTCAGGAAAATTATGTTTTTCGAAAGTAATTTATCGATCTATATACTATTTGATTTTGCAACAATAAAATGCATCAAAGCGTCACAATCTTGATATTGCATCTCCATTTATCAGTTAACTACCTGTATCTGAACAGGAAAGATTGAAATTGTGGCATCAGTAGATAAAACAATGGGTTCATGGGTCGTGTTCATTGCTGCTGCTCTTGTTCTGGGAACGTGCGTGCGCATGACGTGATTGCTTTCTTCAGCCTTTCAGCGTAATTAGTCTTTATTGGTCGAGACAGCGCGTCGCAGCTGGTCCAAAAGTGTTTCAGAAAACAAGCCATTTCTTTGGCCAATATACCAAGGCTTCAAGAAATTCTAACCAGTGAGTGTAGTATCACACCGGCACGACTACGCAAAGTCTCGGTCTATTAGTACGTTAACGACAGCGTTTGGTCGATTTCTCAATTCCAAAACTCATTGTTCGTCCGATCTCATTTCAAACTGGAATTGTTGAAATATTCCTTACTTTCTCGTTAATTTAATAATATATTTCAAGTCAATAAAATTGAATTAATTACTTTCATGTAAATATAATAATACAAAGAAGAAGGATGAGAAAGAAAATTATTCTAGTGTCAGCGAGAATTGCTATTTATGATTTTATGGCGAAATATACATTTAATTTAATTAACAAACTGGACCCGTACTTAAACTCCGCAATTTGCACATTACTTCGCGAATTACTTTTCAGTAGAACCCAACTTCGAACTGCCAGTCCCTGAACTGAACATTGTAGCATTCTAGGCCCGGGTAACCATTGTAATAGAACTCTTAAAGCTGTGGCGTAACGTTCGGGCCCGCAAGGCCCACAATGCGGAGGTGAAAGAGGGCTACTTTCAGGCTGAAGGGTTTGCGATTGGAAGAATTGCGAGCGTAATGTGTTGCGATTGTCTATGTAGAAATCAAAGACTGACGAATCTGAATTTATTAAAGGATATTTTTATTATTTAAGGTACTAACATTACTTGTGTTTGATATACACTTTTACAAAGGGAACCCGGGCAAAAGTTTTGCGTGCGGGCCCGCACTCATTTCGTTACGCTACTGTCTTAAAGGTTGAGATTAAATTGCATTGAAGAACAGTTTCTTTAATTTTGTCATGAAAGAATAATACTGTACTTTTTCTTTAATTTAATTTTACATAGATTTCGAGTTTCTACACCGCCCATTCTGTCGGGTGGTGCATCCAAAGAAACTAACCTCCAAAAACAAAAGGAAGTTAAAATAGTCCTAATTTTGTTGAATACATATTCCTAAGAAATTAATTCTGCCCTTACCTGTTCCCCATCTCCCCCACCTGTCTGTCGTTTTCTCATTTCCCCCCTTCCCATTTCATCCTCATTTTTCAATTCGGAATACAAACAAGAATTGGCTAAACGAGTATTCTAGAACGAATACCTTCAGAGCTATGCGCGATTATAATGTAGTAATCTGTTTAAAATGTCATAATCTGCTAACATAATTGTTTTTTAATTAAATCTATTGAATGCAGAAGTGGAAAGTAACTCCAAATGCAGCAGAAGCACTCTTATAGGGTTTCGTGTAGATGATTTCTTATAAATTGACCAAAATCGTCTTCTATTTTTATGTGTAGCTCATACACTAATATCCTTGTTTATATTAGGAATTATTTAAACTTATAAGTTTGTATTAAACCTTAAACCATGCAGGTTCTAATATGACATCAAATCGAGTACGTTCAACAAACGAGTTCCAATGCATAAATCCGATGATGTAGAGGCAGATGGAATGTATTTCATGCGTGCCTTTAACACTTTTTGACACTGATCTCTGTCTTTCCGCTTTAAGAAATACCGATGCTTGTGAATCGTGGGGTGGGAGTAACGTGGGCGAGCGCACGCGCGCGCTCTGGTAGCCGGCTCGGTGAAGCTGCCTCTTGCGGGCGGCTGTTGTGGGTGCACAGCGGAATGTCTCGCCGCCTTGCAGCAGCGGAATGCACGCACGGCGAAGATAACGTCGCACAGTGGGCCGAAATACCTTCTCAGAAAACAACAGCAACAAATATTCAGTTAACGAGCGATTTTAAACTAACGTTGCTACAACAGCACATATCTTCTTGCGTTATTTATAACAGTTACGCAATATTATACAACTACATGAATCTTCAAAAGTGTTTTCAATCAGCAAAACATATTCGTTTTTCCCGCGGAAAAGTTTTTCGCCCCGGAAACACGTACGTATTTTCGCGTTGAGATTCGAATTCATGTCCACGAAGTTAACTCGAATGCGCTTTATCACTACAATCTTTCAATATTATAATACAGTAAAATGTGTCTTAACTGTAACCTGTACAAGTCGGAAACCTGCCTTAACCGGAAAATGTTTCCGTCCCGTAAAGTTAAATGGTACTTTACACGGCAAAAGAACGGAACCTCTCCATCGCGGAAACGGAACGATTTATTTCCTGCGGAAGGAATCTTTATAATACAGAATTCCTATTAATTTAATGCAATTAGCAGAGAGACACAAGATGATCTTAATGATATGAATGCCACTGTAAGCTTGTTTTAAATTCTCTATCATTGAGACACGCGATTTAGTTGTGGCTTCCGGGCGTTGAAGGCGACAGGTTTCTGCTGTCAGTGTAGAATTCGACCTTGGGAACCTTGTCATTCAAGGCGTAGGCCTTAGGGGAATTCCCTCTCTCCCGTTTCTGAGCGTGGATTGCTTCCACTCATGCGTCTCTCTGCTCCATGTTGAAAAAACATAACCCCTCAACGAGATACGCATTGTTAAAGGCCATGCGAGGGTATCAGAAAGTCATAGAACAGGGTTGTGACTCATTATGCGTTGAAAGTCAGCAAGTTGTCCGAATTCCGCCAGTAAGGTGTACATTCTTCAGTTCAGAAGTTGTCAATGAAGAGTATTTAATATTTATTTATTTATTGGCGATTTATCCCATAAACACGTTTTAGGTTAATGTATTTTGATAATATAATAATATTAATAATAATAATAATAATAATAAAGTCATGTAATTTACTACTTTCAAAGCAGAAACGTAAATTTTACAAGTGTCATAAAATGGACAACCTTGCATAAAACGGAAACCTTCCTAGCCGGATTTTTTGTGTCCTGGTCGATTCCGGCTTAGATTTCTCTGTATTATAAACAATACGAGAAAGTACGAGCTGGTTCTATTTCTTTACTATTTCTGTGGTAGGATACTGCTAAAAGTATTATTACAGTTTTCTCTTTTATCTATAAGGTGATTGGCAGTAATGATCATTTAAAAGTTGTCTTTTCCTGTACAAATGGATAGAAGTTGATTCTAGGTCTGTAGAGGAAGTGTACTTATATTATGGTGGTGTTGATTCCCTTAATAAATTACATCATTGCGGTCGCCCGTGCCATATTTTCACTGTGATTGTGTCTCCCTTATTACGCACTCTCCGGGAGGGTAGAACACTGGTCTATGATATGTTCCATGGTTCCTTCTACAGTTTTACAGTTCCTACATTTATCCGCTCCATCTCCTTTCAAAAGAATGCTTTCGATAATTTCTTGTCTTGATAACTGGCTAGGTTTGCCATGGTAAAATCCTTGATCCCCTTGTTGCTCTAGAAGCACGCCATACAGGAGCGCCTAATATCCGTCCAACTTTTCTTGATCGATGGTTGAGAGAAACGCGGGTATTGTGGGGGTTTCGGTTAGGAAATTGGCACTCAGGAGTCTTTGAGGCAATACTAACCTATAAATCAATATCAAACCTACATTTCAATGTAAATCATGAATGGTTCTTTTTTATCTGGGAAGCATTCTGAGTTCGTTTGACTGAATTGACGAATATTGTTTGTTATAATGAATTACTTCATATCAATTGTATCAGTCTAAAAAGTGATGCACAAGACTACATTTTGCAAAATACTATAAATCGTCATTTTATCCTTTCACTTAAAGATCTATGAAAAGTTGGTAAAATATATAGTTACATAGTATAATAATATGTAAATTAGTCTCCTTAAATATTTCCATTTTACTGGGCGTTTCTGTGGATTTGAATGTGTTATTGTCCCTTTTAGTTTGTATTTTCCGTATCTACAAAGTACTTGTTTCGGCGTAAGCTGAAGCCCGATCCAAAGCATTACTTGGAGAATACATGAAAATCTTGTTCCACTTTCCAACTCACTTGCCTTCGTCTCTTTCTCAATAATTTAGTATTCGGTGCCATTACAAGGTTTCCTGACTTGTTCAGGAGACCTAGGTGTCTCCAATGAATGATCTGCACGTTCCTCAATCGTTTTTTACATTTTTTGAGAAAAAAACAAGAACAAGATGTTCTCATCCTGCAAATACCTTCTGTTTCGCGTCAATGAAGATGTTGTGTTTGGAATGTCATCAGCGAACGCTGCGAGCTTTTACCTTCACCTGTTTATTGTATCAGGGAGGAGGAAGGTATTACCTGCGCAGCTTTTTGTGGCCGATGGGCTTCCTTCCCCTTCCCTGATACAATAAACAGGTGAAGGCAAAAGCTCGCAGCGTGCACTGATGACATTTCAAACACATCTTCATTGGCAGAACAGAAACTATTTGCCGTTGACAAAAATAACTCATCTGTGCGGGGTGGTCTCAAAAAACAAATAACTGAGGTAGACCCAGGACCTTTGCAGGAGAAATCTATAACAACGACTCCTGTGAAATATAGGAAAACGTAATAGCAGTGAACGCAAAATTACTGTGCGAAAGCGTTGGGAAAACGGAACACGATATTGATGTATTCTCTAAGTAATTCTTTGGGTCGATTTATATTAGGCAACAATTTCAAAAATACCGTAAATTAAAATTAAAAGAGCAATCCTTTTAATTCCTCGGAAACGTCTGATAAAAATAACGTTCATGGGCACCAATAATACTGTGTCACTTTTTTTCGTACATATTTCACCAACTTTCCACAGATCTTCCCAGCGAAATGTTGACTTATACTGTTTTAAGTCTTCAATAATGTTTGTTAGTTACTATTTAGAGTGACACAGTTTATAACAAGGAATTCATTATAAATACGACAAGATTCGTCCCTTCAGGTAGACGAAGTCAGTATGCTTCCCAGGTCAAGAAAATTTCCATGCATTGCATTGAAATGTGGGTTTGATATTTGATTTTCCAGAGTTTGGCATCGCTTCAAAATCTCTAGTGGCCGACATTTTCACTAATACCCCTATCCTATTCACAATTCTCCAAGCCAACGGTCATAAAAAGTTATGCGGTTATTAGCCCATCAGTAAAGAAAACTTGCAGGCAATATTCTGCGACAAGAGTATCAACCATTTTCCATGATGTTTTTTGTTGTTTCCATTCATTGTAGCTCATCTGGGGGATAGAAATATTTAATTTATAATTTCTATCTTGGAGAATTTACATTTAATTAATTTACAATTAGTTTCATTAACATGTCTGTGGAGTTAAAGAAAAAGTTGCATTTTCTCCATTTGTGGCAAATAAAGATAGTTGACATTAAATCCTAAATCACCTATCCTTTTAGGTTGATATAGTCGTAATATTCTCACGAAAGAATTGTACTGAAGACAGGAAGTTATGAAATAGTATTTAATGTGCCCAGCCTCTCCAGGTCAGAATCAATCATCTGAGCAAAATCAAAGGAGTAAGTCAGAACTGCTTCAGTTCTGGTGATATTTAAAATCTCTGATCAGGGCGACCCTGATCGATAAGGGTTTAACAACTTTGTCAGTTGCTTGGGATATTGCTGTTAATATTACATATCTCTGAACATTTTAGCTCAGCGATTTCAATTTATAATGTGATTCGAAGTAGAGTTTTAGACATCCATTTAGAGTAAGTGGGATTATCTTTTCGGATTTTCATTTCAGTCTGAAGTTACTTTTCATGTTCTAAAGAGTCGAATCGTATTTAGAGTTAAGCAAAACAATAGAGGTTATAAGGAAGCGCCTTGGAGCAAGTCTAATCGAACATCGACTTTGGCCAACATATTAACTTGAAACTGTATATCTAGACACCATTTTGGTTTTTACAATTTTATTATTCTTATTACTATCAATATTATTAATTTTGTTATTCTCATATTTTTGGGATCTTAGCTACCTCACAGTACATCATCTAAGCATAGTAGTATTCGCTTGTTTGAAATTTAGAAAAATATTGAGGAATATAATATAAAATATTAATAATATAAAATAGCTACGCATTTTCTAAAATTAACAATACAATTTCAACTGAACTAAACGTTTCAAAATACTGTATTACCCTCCTGAACTCCGTGTTTATTGCACACGTACCGATGATAATGACTTCTGGAGACCGATGATAATACAGGAATGTTCTACATGTACGTCTTCTAACGATCTGCGTAAATATTTCAGCATGACAGCAGTTGCTAAGAGTACAATCGGAACAGTTTTCATTTCAAAAACACGTCATTGTTATTTTCCCTAAAATTCTAGCTCTATGTTTTCGTCAATTTGTGCCTCCTACGTTCTCATCATTTTTTATTTATTTTATTTATTTAATAGGTAATTATTACAAACGAATTAGATTACTTGATCCTATGTGGCTGAAGGGGGGATGTCCGCAAAATGTAGGGCAGAGGCGTAGTGCGTACGCATCTTCCTGTGGCGCCGTAGTTTACTCCGATTGACTTTCGAGTGCTGAGGAGGCCAAGCACATGGATAGTGAGAAAGCAGAAGTCGGCAGGGACGGTCACCACGATGCCATGCAATATTATAAAATATAGCTAAAATAAACGTCCGGCATAGAATTAATGAAGCAGTTACGTGACCAGGACTTCTGCCGCAGGCTTTTTTCCCCCTTCAGGGGTTTTTTTCCCTGAGCCGTGACCCATTTGTGAGTCACCTCTTTACGCCTGCGCGCTTTGATCCGTCGAATGGAGAGACCATTTGGTAGGTGAACTACCAGAAATTGCGAGAAGATTAGAACGCGATAAGGATGTTATGTTTGTGTGTACATCGGCTCAAAGGCTTTGCGCCTAAG
>BOPP01000295.1:357717-421138 GCA_017312745.1 Gryllus bimaculatus | reverse complement strand
AGTTTACATAAACATACTTACAGATAGGTTTTGTGGGTACTTTACATTAAGTCTTTTGGGACATTTTTCAAAATTTTCTCAAAAAACGGTTTTCAAATTATTATCCTCAATTTTCTTGTAAGATAGAGTAAAATACCCGTACAAAGGCAGTGTAGGTCCGATTTTAAGAGTTAACTCTGAATTTTCGAAAATTTCAAGTTTGAATTTTTTCAGCCTATCCAACTACAAAATTAAAGTAGATATTTTTCTCCAAAGAAATTTTTTCTACCATAATTAGTTCTTTCATTAGGGTCCTACGCTTGTTGAAATTTTAGTATTTTGCGCAATATTGCGTGCATATGTGCAATTAAAAATAACAACAACATGATTTTCTCGAAAAACTACTCTAAATTTTGTCTTTAACGTTAATAATATAGTATTAAAGTACTTTTTATGTAAAGTACCCACAAATCTCAAAACTTGGACAGGAGTTTCCTCAGTTTGAAAAAAATCTTCCGCGTGGCTTAGGTATTAGTGTTGTTCACGGACAAACGGTATCAAGGACCCACAAACCAGGGATTCTGGCGACACCATGAGGTAGAGTATTTTTTTCTTAATTTTGCAAATAATTTATCCACTTTTTCGTAATCAGGGCCCTGCAATGATATTTTTTATCTCGAAAGTACGCTTTTTTTCTCGCAGCATTACATAATTTTCTCTTTACTACGTATATCACTCCGTACATATACGAGAAAGTAGCTAGTAGTGCTACAGAATGCCAAAGTCTTTCCCATTTAACTTTTCTCCGTCCTTTGGTCTCGGCTGGCTATTCGAATTTGCCACGTACTCTTGCCTGCTGACGCCTATCGCCGCCCGAAGGATTTTTTTTAATTAGTTGGTTTCGAAATTGTAGAACAAATATTATTTTTAGAATATTAAAGGACATTAAAAGCGACCTAAAGTGACCGAATATTAAAGGAGAGTAAATGGCAGTTTTCTTTGGAGAAAAAATTGGAGCGGGTTTTTAAGAACATTTCGCTTAAACGGTAAATTCGAAATTTGAAACACTTTTTCACAGAAATCTTTCAAAAAATTACATTTGTGAATTTATTGAAAAAACAAAAAATACCCGAAATCACCTTTTTCTTATTTCAAAGGTTGCAATTAGCACTATATGTTCGAAAAGATTGAAGAAAAATATTGAAGCGGTTTTTGAGTAAATGGCGTTTGAGAAATTCTAAAATTGCGAAATTTTGAGAAAGTTTTCACAGAAAACAGTTGTTTTCGAAAACCTTCACCTTAATGTTTAAAGCAGAGGTAATCATAAATACATTAATGTGAACAAAGTAACAAGCTAATATAAATATTAACCACGTTAGAGACAACTAAAAAAATCCATTTTGAGAATAAAGCAAAATGGCTTTTGTCATCTTATAGTGTACATTTAGCACAATCCTTACCATAAGTTTAAAGAATAACTTTGGCCGTTTCTGAGAAAATCTTGTTTTTGTATTTCTTTAAATTGCACAAATTACACACAATTGCGCGAAAAATACTAAAATTTCCAAAAAAATGACCTTAATGAAATATCAAGTTATGGTCAACAAATTTAATTTGAAGGAAAAAATCTTTAATTGTATAGTTGTAGGAATACCCCGAAAAATTCATGCTTTCGAAACTTTTGAAACTTCAGAGTTTACCGTGAAAGTCTGGCATATGCCACCTTAATAAGTGTACTTTACTCTATTCTTACAAGAAAATAATTGGGACAATTTTTGAGAAAATTTTGAATATATTCCGGGGTCTTCATGTAAAGTACCCCCATAATTCCAATGAATTATTTTTAAAATCACAGAGCATCGACTTAGACCAAATGGACAGATGTTTCTTCAATTTGGAAAAAAATATCCTACACATGGTTTTTATGCGCTAATCCTCACGTATACTGACAGACGGGCAGACGGATGAGCAGACGGACGGAGGTTTTGAAAAAAACGTTTTCGGTATCAGGGACCCCAAAACGTGTATTTCCGTTCAAATTTCGAAATCGATTTTCCACAGCACTACATTACTTTCCCTATACTACGTACATTACTCCGTATATACTTATGTATACGTAACAATTTTCCCTGTGTTCTACAATACATTGAGAATTATTTTACGTGGTTGTTGTAAAAACGTAATATCAATCAATGATGTAAGAATGTTACAAATAGTTGCCGCTATCGTTATCATTGACACATCTACGATTCAGACAGTATCTGCTGTGCACTGCAGCAAATTGTAATTAACAGCGCCGAAATGTAATAACAAAAAATTTCAATTGGGACGTTGTATCAACTAGATCGTTTTCTTTTGTACTACACTAAATTGGATGGTTTGACGACAGTTTGTCAGTAACCTAATCATGGAGTATATCCCAGGAAAATTCATATTATCGGGAATGCGTAAGTGTTCCCATGGCTATCACAACACAAACAGTTATGTGTCAATCATTTGCTTTTATCATTTCAAATAACTGCTGCGTGCCTCTTACGCTTCATGTTGCGCGAATCGTTTAGTAGTCAGAGCACTTACGCCGCGCCATGTTCATGTTACTTCGAACGTTCCCTGAATGTTCCTTCGAATTATACCTTAAATCCCTCTCACATGACTCTCGCATGTTCTCGCACCTATTAATTTGGAAATTAAACTAGATATTGAAAATTTTACATTAAGGGCTTTATTTACTTTTACAAACATTACGGGGGCGTATACTGCAATGTCTGTCCTGCCGAATAAAACGGGATGCTCGGAATGGCTGGAGTACCAGGAAGAACGGAAACCCTTCAAATAAAATATGAGTATCTACATCACTTAATACAACGAATGGGTTATGATGCTTTGTCTTGCGCTTAAGTGGAAAATTAATATCAATTTTAAAAATGAATAATAAATAAGATAAATATATTTCATGCAACACTACGGAAAAAATATTCAAATTTTCCAAAAAAATTGTACATGATCTTATTTGAAAATCTATCTTTAAGGAACAGATTTCGTTAAGAGAAAAGTCTCTGTTTTTAATATTTTACTTGTAGGAACACGCAGAAAAACGTTTGAATATTTTCAATTGTTGAAAAATTAGAGTTTTTAACGAAAACGAGACCTGCGGCATTATCTTAAACGTCCTTCAGACTAATCAAAATTGACGCCATTTTGTTGAAAATTTTGAAGATGTTCCAAGGACTTCATGTAAAATACCCCCCAAAATTAAAATATCAATTTCAAATTTAAGGTACTACGACATCAGCAAGGTTGATCAGGGTGGGTATCAATTGTGGAGAAATTCGGCTGAACGATTTATTCCCTTGCTTCGTGCACTGGCAGACAGACGGACGGACAGACGTTTTGCTGTCAATCCATTTTTGGTATCAAGGTTCCACAAAACAGGGATTCTGGCTACACCAAGAGTTAGAGGATTTTTTTCTAAATTTAGCATCTGGATTTATCCCCGTTTTCGTTAGGATGACCCTGTAATAAAAGTTTTTCTGCCGAAAACTCCCCGATTCTTCGCGTCGTCTTAAGAAGTTACTTCCTAAAAGCGAGAAAGTAAAATTTACTTGCAGATACACAAGTGTACTCGTAAAGCAATGGTAAACTGAATTAGCCACCAGAGCACCTTCAACGGTAATGCCACTCGAAGGAGCCGACGAGATGCCCAGTGAGAATGCTGAAGAGATAAGAAAATGCGAGGAATAGAGAGATATATCTAAAGAATTTACCTCATAGTTGTTGAAGCTATCCTGACCATTAGCGCTTATTTCTATCGTACAATTCAATCAAGTAACAGTTACCAGAAATATTACGTCTATGTCTGCAATACTATGCTTGTATACTGTGTTTGCAATACTATAAATCTTAGCGATGTAAAACAAAGCCAGTTTAAAGTTTGAATTATTATTATTATTTTCCAATTAACGATTTCCCTGTTATAAACCAATCGAAACCTGAAGATCCTTCTAGAATTATTTCTTTATTGTAATTGTATTAATAATAATAATAATTAATAATAATAATTAATAATAATAATAATAATAATGAATAATATAATTACTAATAATAATTAATAATAATATAATAATAATAATAATAATAATAATAATAATAATATCAATAAAATAATAATAATAATAATAATTGGCGATCCACCTCTAACACAACTTCATTTGAGGCAGTTTGAATTCGCCTCAATTACTCGTCTTTCTAGAGTGTGCAATAATCCACTTTGAATGAGCCTTGACCTCTATTTGAGTGCCTTTGATTAAGAGTAATGGACAGGTGGGAGCTTAGCTGTCCTACATACTTGCGATACGATCTTCAAGAGTACTCATCATCACATGTAATGAAATTGACAGTTTGTGAGAGTGTGATGTAAGATACTTAGTATGCTAGGCAATCGGAGCTTAGAAGTTTGTCGATTCTGAGCATGTGGCGAATTGAACTGAACCTATCTGTTGAAATATTAAATTTGTAAAAGATGTGATGCATAAAGAAGGGTTTTTAGTTAGTAGTTTTTTCCTAATTTTCAGTTGTGTGGAAAAAAGTGCAGGTTTTAGAATGTTGTACCTCTTTAATTCTAAAGCTACAAATTTACAATACTTTTTAATGCAATGTCTTCCTCAATATAAGGAATTTAAATCATTCCATACAGACGTTTTTCGAAATATTATTTTTCGTGTTATTTGAGTTATATCGTTAGGGTTTTTCAAGTTATGACGGAAGTGTTAGTAGACGTTTCAATATGATAGTATCACATTATCGTTATCACATAGGCTTTCATAGCAAAGTAAATGTATGTAGCACAACTTGTTTTTAATTCTCTCAAGAACTCACTCAAAATATTCGGAAAACGCTGTCGAAAACAATTTTGAAATTTTCTTTGGAGTTTCATGTTAAACGATCCTTTTGAAATTCGAGGGACCACAAGAGCCAGATCGATCTCGGAACATGAATTTTGGTGAATTAACGATTAGCTAGTATTGTACACAGATGGACTGACTAACGTTTTGAATCCAAATTTACCGATATCAGGGACCTCCAAAATGTGCATTTCCGTAACAATATCGCTTTATTTTTGGCAGTGTTACAATACTTTATACTATCTATATGAGAAAATTAAAGGAAACCTGTTGACGTCAATGTGAGTCATCGATTAGTGCAACGAACGAGTTAGGATTTATGTTTTGACGTAATATATTATGCGCACTTTACAAATGATTTTTCAATTTCATCTGAACCGAAAAAGGGATATTTCTACTAATGTACTAAATTTACAATTACTATTGAAATTCAATAACTGTATTGAAACTGTGTTACACCATGGATTTTCATCATATTTATAACTTTATTATTATTATTAGTTTAAGTCTTATAAATCATCCGGTTTTCTCAGGTGTGTGGGGCCAACACTGGCAGACCATATACTTGGTTACAGCTCATGATAAATTCAGCACGGTGCGAACTACTCGACATGTTTCCAAGATGACAGATTTTTTAGTTTTAAAGATTATTACTCTGGGGTTAAATTTCAATTTTTGAATATATTTTTCAGGTTTTTATTAACCATTCCAGTTGCTGTGATAACAGATGGTATAACTTCAACAGAATTAAGACGATATTTTTCTCTGTATTCCATGGTCAAAGGTGGTTTATTTGGTGATTGTTTCTCTTTCTGTCTTATCAATGATGTGATCTTATGGCTGCGTGATATCAGTGAAGGCCTTTTTGCCTGTGAAGTTGTGAATTACAATATCTGGTATTAGCTGCAATGGATTTGTTCGTGTGTATTTGGATATCATAGCACATCCTGTAGTTTTTGTTTTCCAATACTGGCTTGGCTTTATACATGTAATAGTGTCAGGATATTCTACATATTTCACTGCAAGGACTTGATGGATAATGTTTGCTGTTAGATTATGTCGGTTTTAGGTATTCTGTGATTGCCAAGTTTGTGCATAACATTATTACGTGGTTTATGTTTCTGGAGCCTTGATGGCATACCCTACATTCATTTCGAACATCTGTTTTTTCAATGTATTTTGTGTCGTTGTTAGCGATCACCTGATCCTGGATAGCATGAATAAATCCCTCAGTCTCCAAATACAGACCCATCCCGAAGTCAACGTATTGAGGCGTCTTTATCAGCATTTTCCAGGGTATGGGGAAATTTACCGTGGATGTGTTTGGATTTCCAAGATTATATTGTCATCAGTGGTGATTACATTTGGATAATAGTAGGAGGAGCAGTAGTGTTAGTATATTTTGTCGCCTGGTTTGAGACCTGGCGCTGCTAATCAATTCTGAGTTAATTAATGGTGATGCCGATCATTTAATGGAATTGCTTTGGCCTTGTACGCCAAACTTCCTAGAAACTCTGAATTACCAGTCACTGGAAGCATCATTTCTTATGTAGAATAGAAAAGATCGACTTTTCCTTCTTAACAGGCCTCTTCCTGCGGCAAGCATCAAAGTTATGTAGGTCATTCTATTCAAGATGGATTAATATGATTTTTTATACCGAGTCTGAAAGAAACTTACAGTCAGTTTACCAGTAAATTTTAACTCAGAAATAAAATATTACAGCAATTAATCAGTGCATTGTTATTTAATTGCACGCTGAAACATATATAGTATTCATCATATTACATTTATATTTAGAGCCCGGATGTTTGTGACTGTTCTATTTTTTCTTTGTGTCATTTCCATGGAAAATATAAGTGAATCATGATGTTATCTCCAGTGACTCAAATTATGCAATTTTAACGAGTTATATAGTCATATTTTGGCTTTTTAAAACCTTTTTTCACTTTCTGTTAATATTTCACGTTATGGCCATATTTTTCTATTAATTTTCATATTTTTGTCATATCTCATACCTCTTTTTGATTACATTTTCACATTAGCATGAAAATGTCACGAAAAAATACTCTGTGACTTTTATCTTATTTGCAGTGTCCCACCATTGTTTTTTTCATAAACTACTAGAGAAATACACCTTTTGCCTACTCCCTAACAATAAAAAAATGAGTTCCTTATGTAATTTTGTGTCTCTTGTCATGAAAAAGTGACATATCGTTTTGCCATCTAATGGATGTTGGTATTATATAAATACACAAAATGGACGTTGGTACTATATAAAAGCGGTTAACTCCGACACTATGAGACCGATCTCCATGAAAGGATTCATCCAGAAGGTTTATGTTCAAACTTACAACAATGATGATAGAGATTTTTTCTTAAATAAAATCCATTCTAAAAAATTAAGGCTTTAAGAAAGTTCATGTACCATTTTTTAAAAACAAGTTAGATGTTTTCGCGCAATTTCTGCTTGAATTTAGTGCAATTTCTTTTCTTTTTTTTTTGCTCAAAAACTACTCCGAAATGTTTTCTGCATTTTTTTGGCGAATAGAGCAAAGGACACATTAAAAAAGAGATCTATCATTTTCGTTCAAGTCTCTGAATTTTTGAAAATAGCAAAAGTTAGAAAAACGAAGGCAAGAAAAGTATCACCACTAGTTCCTCCTTCGTACCACACTGTCTCTTTTCCCCAGTTTTGATGCGATAGGGCAAAAGCCTCTGGGGTGAATGCCAGGAGCTGATAAGATAGAATAGTAGTGGGTGGGGGCTGTAAAGACTTTCGGCTTCAGGCCTTCGCTGAGAGTGTCATGAAATATATTCAACATCTGACGGTCTGCTCAAAAACGAAGTGGTATACTAAATAAAAACGTGATAATTATAGTTTTCTGGTAAATTAAATTGCCACAAATATGATATTCTCAATCATTGTGTTTCTTTTTTGTGTTTCGTAACATTTCCAAAATACTTGTTCTATGTTGTCTCTATTGTAATTTTGTGATAACCATGGTGACTAGATAACATAACCTGACAAAAGTATAATATTCACAATCGTCAGCAAAGCCCTCTAGGCCAAGTGGTCTTTCTTTACATTTAATAAATATTGGCTAAGGAGGTTCAGGGCATCAACTGATGTCACTGCAGCGACACGATCCAAAAGTTTACAGGGTTCAAGACCCGACGATAGTAGGATTTTACAACACCACCTAGGTAGCTTGTTTGAATTCAGCCGCTGCCTGAAGGGAAATTCTAGCGTCCGGCTGCTCTGATCGGTAGTTTTACGTGGATTCTCCAATGAATACCAGGCGAATGTCGGAACCTTAACCTAACAAACGGGCTACGGAATGCGAGTGATCTTTTATTTCTCTTCCTTGCCTTATCCTCATCCATTAAACACACACACACTAACACTTATATGCACTACACTTATATTGGGAGACCTGCCGGGAACTTAGAACTTGTTCCGGCTAGGGCGTTTTTTCGCTGGTGGAGGTACCTGGATTGGGGAAGCCTTGCACAGCGACTTGGAGGTAGGCACCTGATATCTTTACTCTGGTGTAGAATATTAGTATCACCCCTCGAAATAAAATATTCACTACAGTTACGGGCGAATGACCGTTGCAATTGACACGCTCAGAAAAGAATTAATCAATCCATTAAATATCTCCAACACAACTTGCACGAAACTCTGAAGCAAAATATGCAATGTCATGAACCCCAGAAGATGATATTAAAATGACACGAGGTTAAACTTCTGAGTGGGTTTTACATTTCATGCTTACATTTCATTTAGATGTGCAGAGGGTGATTTTCAGTTCTTAGATCATAAATGAAACTGTGAGGTCTGAGTAGTGTTTTGTTTGATATCATAAATTGATATTTGACTTTTCATTTATTTTGTTTTACATACTTCTCATCATGGGCACATCGTTATGCGAATTTTCTCGTACGATAAATTTATTTTAGTATAATTTCATCGTTATGTTACGTAAACAAAATTCTGGATACTGACTTTCAGCACTGACTTTGCATGATACGTAATCTGCTGAATAACTAAAACTGAAAAATATAACACTTTTAGGTTGTAGGATTTGTCAGATCAATTCTTGAAACATGAATTCTGTTAACCACATTTTTTGAGATAAAAAAGGTAGGAAATTGTTTGCTCACACGCAACTTATGCCGTAAAAAATGCTTGAGTATGTGTGGGCTTTTATCAGAAGATTGGGTATAATTGAAAAAGATCGAAGACAAAATTTGAAGTACTTTTGAATTAAAAGAAGCGCTGTGAAGAAATGTGTGTTGATGAAGATCGTTGTCAGTAAGACGGGAATTTTAGAGAGACAGAGTTTGCGCGTGGTCTGTACACTAGGACTATCTCAATGATGAAATTAGTACCCCGACATGAGTGAATTTTCAATTTATTATTCTCTTATTTATTAATTGTCAACTAATCAATACTTTTTTAACCACAAATTAAATATTTTAATGGAAATTAGATAATACAACATTGATTTTTAATATTTAGAGCGCGTCAAACCAGCGATCCTATCTTCACAACTTATATATTTTTCCTGATATCCTATTCGAAGTAGTTTTTAAATTTGTGAATGAAATTAATGTTTAATTCTCAAAATTAAGGAGTAAAAAAATTACAATTTTAATAAATTGGAGTGCCAACCGTCATGTTATCTCATTTTGTCGACATTAGCGACTCACAGATCGCCGGTTGTTGAGCGTTAGGAGAGAAAATGTCGAGTCCGATGAGTGTGGTATTACTGTATTGCTGCACAAAACACCTGCGCGCATTGGCACCGGTTTCTGCGCGCTGCCACATGAGCCGAAGGTATTGCTCGGCTAACGGCTCTCGATGACCTTGGTAACTTCATTCCGCTTTCATGGCGCTTCTGCTAATAACCAAAAGTGCTTAAAACTTGAATTCTATGCAACTTTAATGATACCCTGACTGCTGGTAAAGGGGCCAAACAATTTGAGAGTCGAATTGGTGAGTTTCACGCGTCTATGTGATAAGTAGTTTTTGGGAAATTAATATTCAGACGTGAGGCGAAAAGGAATTAGAGTGGTAACATGGTAAATTGTCAATTCCTGCACAGAGTAACATACAGTACAAATAAAGAATGTGATATGAAAATCATAGTTTTGTGTAGAATTTGTGATTTGACTGATGGTTTATAGGCGGAGAATCCAATATTTACCTCAATCTGGAAACGACATTTTTCTAGTATGTAAGCCAATATCGAATCATATGACGGAGAGTGGTGTAGCCCTGTAACTCAGTCGTTTTTGCAATATAAGTAAAGGCCCTCGTTCAATTTCATTCGGGGAAGCGTACCAAGAGCCATTCTCATTCTTACAACTACGACTGCAAACTTACGAGATAAAATATGATGCGATAGGATAGTAATCCATAGTCACACGATCTACGCAAACATCCAGGCTCAAGGTAAGAAGCCACACAACAACCTTCCAAAACGATGCAGCTACGGCACTCCGGCCTTAGCCGGCCGCAACGACTAAGCAATTTCGATTGAGAAAGAAGAAAGGCCAAAAAAGACGCCGCTCTAACGAAGCAGCGACCGCGGCCTTCGCTGCTGGCGTCTTCTGCAAAGTGCGGGTCGGCGCGGCGGCGCGCTTGCGCCGGGGAAGGCTCGTGGGGCGGGCGGCGGGTGCCTGGCGCGGGCGCGGGGGGCGGGGCGGGGCGCGGGCAGGGCGGCGTCCGCGCGCCGGCTGCGTCGGGCGGCAGTGCGCGAGCGAAGCGGCGCGGAGCAGCAGCAGTAGCAGCAGCAGCATACGGGAGCGGGAGCGGGGCAGGGGCAGGCAGGGCGGGAGCGACGTGGTCTGCGGGGGCGGCGCGGCTGGCGGCGGCGGCGCGCGTGCGCGACGTCGCGCCGCCTGCGCCCGCCAGCGACGCCGACGCAGCCAGCACGGGGGAAGACGCCGGCCAGCGCGCCTCCGCCAGCGCCCGGCCGCCCCGCCGCGGTGAGTCACCCGCCTCTCTCTTCAACGCAGCTATTCCCAGCATTGCTCAATTTCCACGAAACGAGAACAAAAAACCTGTAACTGAATAGACACGAGCGTTGAACGATATATTATTTTTTTTTAAATCGATGGGATTGGGATAGTGAGCCTCGTCAGCCCCCACAAGCTTCCCACTATTCGTCAACATCTCGATTTTGTACGTCGTGTAATTAAATGGTCAGGAACATAGATCAGAATATTAATTTTTTTACTATCTCTCCCTTTTTTTGTTTGAATCTAAGGGAGTGGGGTAGTGAGTCACATCAGCCACACTAAGCTTCCCACTATTAGTTAATATCACGATTTTGGAGAAAGTGTGCCTTATCTTTTTACTGCATGTCTTCTTCACGTTTGTGAAAGGCTGTAACAAGAACATACTTCGACCAAAATCAAGATATTTACATTTATGAATAGAGGGAGGCTTGCTATGGCTGGGTTGGTATATCTTCTTAATGACTCAAGCCCTTCATTTGTTTAAAAACGTGTAGTGATTCCATTCACACTTCATGGCTGTTGTGTCATTAACATTATGAACTATTTTTTATAAACATTACAAAATATAAATTGTTGTTTTCCCTTAAGCATCTTAACACAGCTCTTTTTATTCACGAACATTTTATATAGACACATGGTTACTTCAAGTACAAGAGCGCATTTGTTAAGTTTCAATTTCTGAAATTTTCTGTAAATTGTTTTTCTAATGGTAAATTTTTGACATTACTATGTGTTTTCGTTTTCATGCAATCCTTTTGTCAGAAAGAGCTATTAATTGATGTTCAGAGGTGTCTTCTACCTCAAACAACTAAACTCAAGAATTTTCAGAGCGAAATATTTGGTGACATCATTACTCTGCGAGAAATATTACTTTCTTACTAACTCAAATATGATAAAACCAAAATCAAATCAATGCATTGTACACAAGTCGCCCACTTTGACGATATTTACAAAGTATGGAATGAATTTAACAGGACAATAAGCACTTTTAAATGCAACGAAAGTAATTTTCTATATCATTAATGTAATCAAATGGGGAAAAAATTTAAGTGGAAATAGCTTTTTTTGAAATGACAATCCACAGTTACAATTCATGTATTAACACATGTCAGTTAACAAATAATAATAATAATTTTCTTAAAATATGCATGTGTTATCTGCATGTATACACTATCAAGGAAAACATTTTTGATCTAAACGTTCGTTTAATCTCTTTGAAAACATGGATCCTGTTAAATTAATGTCTTTAAGTAATGTTTCAAAAACTTTAATGTGACTGGGCTGAAGCTAAAGTTATACATGTGACAATTTAGGCAAAATTCAGATTAAAGTAAATTGAGCATTACAATCAATCATATACGCAAGTTAGAGTGGTCTATGTGTTAGTTATTTTCCAAGGGCCTCAGTTTTTAAAATACCAAATTATAATTGACGCTCCTTTTTATTTAAAAATAGCTTCAATAAACCTAATTAGTTCAATTACTGTTACTGAATTACTATTAACTAACTTACTACCTATTTTCAGTAATTGTGTAAACGTTTTATCAAATGTGCAATAATAAAGTGGCACTTTCAATAAATATGTTATATTTGTTTCACCTTTACTTCTATTTTTTACTGAACACTTTAGTTCCAGAACAGTCCATATAACATAGGATTTTAATTGTTTGGACTTGTTATGATTTTGTTTCATTTCAGTACATTAATTATGAACTAAAATGATGTTTAAATAGATGTCACAATATGGCGGGAATCTTTAATAGTGTTTCTTAAAAAAATAGTAAGAAATAAATTGAATGAACATTTAATAATGCTGATTCAGCCTCTTCTTACTTGTATTGAAGGAATCAGCAAGCATGATACAAGCATGAGGGGTGTGGGAAAATATTTAGTATGAAAAGGAAAAATATTTACACAAATGTATAGTAAAAATTATGAGAATATGTAACAAATATGTAAAAAGGGATATTATACGTAATATCAAAAAACCTTATAATTTATAGGACACTTACAAACAAAATAAATGTTCAGAATTTAAAATTGCATTAATTTATCAAACCAATTGTGAAAGTAAGTACAAATTTTACAATTTGTAAAAGTTGGACAAAAACTTCTGATCGGACCCGAAAACAAATTATCTGTTCAGGAGACCGAGACGCGTCGAATGGCACCTCATATGTGTCGATTGGTGCACCAGAAGAGTTCTAACCATGTGTGACAGACCCTCACACACACACACCACACGCGCGCGGGTGCGCACACGCACGCGCACACACCACACACACATTCACACACACACACACACACACACACACACACACACAATCGTGGTTACTCAAACCTGAATAGGGATATAGATTTCAACCCTACTCGTCGAGTGTTGCAGGTTGTATTTGACACGACTTTTTAGTTGCTTTTTTCGACACATCCTTCATATTTTTAAAGTTAAAGTGCAATTCGCCAATTTTCGTTTAATTATCTTTCTTTAGAGCACTCATTTATGAAGATTGGTTGCTTTAACCCTACTGAAGTAATATATGAGAGTATAGTACAAAGTCTGTAAAATTATGTAACGAAATACATAAATAAATAATAAAATAATAAAATAGTAATTACATACAAATCTGAATTCAAATCATAGGACTGAATTAATCTTATGCTGTGCTTAGGCGATGACGACACTACCCACAATCATCGCAGATTTATTGGATATAAAAGTGAATAATAGGCGTTTGTTGGATCACTCCGTTGCTGTTCAAGTTTAAAAATGCACTCAGAGACTAAATTAATTTTGTGTCGAAGAAATGAGAAACGTGAGCCAATCGTTTGAAACATCGCTGTTTTAGAAGTCTCCTAACTTACACTCAGCAGAAAATGAATAATAAATGCACGAATATCTGACGTGAAATCGTTGAAAAATAATTGACTGGGTCAGTTTAAACATTATTAATATATTTAGATTGCCGTAAAAGAATTTGCACAGCTGTAAATTGCTACAAACTTTTCAACATTTTCTTCGTGTAGTTTAATAAAATGTGATTATGAGTTTGTGATAAAATGCGATGAACTTCAGTTTGACATTTTTTTATATTAGTCACTTTAAACGAAACAGCTAGTTATTAACAATTAATTATACAGTGTGTCACAGAATAAATGTTACAAACTTCTAGGCCGGGAGGGATCGAAAATGATCACTTTTTGCCAATAAACATAAAGTTGGAAATTGCATATAACGAAGTTACCGTAATTTATTCTTGTGGCGTTTGTCCCTGATTGTTTGGCAAACACGCCCGCACAAATGTTTCGCAGGTACATGAAATTTTCTTGACTGCGCCAGAACGTAACCTGTCGAACATCTATACATACACAGTTGTCTAACAACCAAGGGATATTTCGCATGCGCAACTCCGTTACACCAAAATGTCCACGAAATATTCATTGGTAAAATGCTATTATTTTCGACCCCTCTACATAGAAGAGCATACTATGCATGCTCTAGAAGTTTGTAACTTTTATAACGAGACGCTGGTATATTATGTGCTGATCCTGTTTGAATCCTTCTTTGCCATTAATTAGAGTTTCCGGGAGCGTCAACTTCTCAGGTCATTAGTCCCGTAAGTGAAGTGTATGTTTTTATCGCGAGATGGACAGTGATCTTCCTCCTCTGGATAGCAAGAACCAGCTCCAACCTTCTCGTCGTTTAGCAGAGTTTTCCTCAACCAGGTATCTTCCACTATCAACCCCTCCAGACAGGACAAGCCCGGTTAACATTATTATGAAATATGCATAAAATAATTTACCATTATTTTTCATGTATTTCCATTTCTCTCTAAACGTAAACACTTGATATGTTCTTCGCTTGTAA
This sequence comes from Gryllus bimaculatus, assembly GCA_017312745.1. NCBI lineage: Eukaryota > Metazoa > Arthropoda > Insecta > Orthoptera > Gryllidae > Gryllus > Gryllus bimaculatus. The sequence continues at coordinate 406,365 of BOPP01000295.1, read as the reverse complement.
GGTGACGAGATGCCGTTCTAGTGTTTATTAGGGGTGATTCGAAAATACGTACGCATTATTACAGATTCTTCGAAACCTCTTTGTAACAAATAGTAGTACATACTAGCTGTCCACTGAGTTAAACACTTTATTTCCAATCCTTTTCTGCGCCTAATGTGCTGTGTCACACAATGATAATTCCACTATATATGAGTGAAATCTTCCAGAATTTTGTAATTACTTGATGAATGCATTTCTGATTAATTTTAAATCCATATCAAAGTTGAAGTTAATAAACTTAATCACGCAAATACTGTGAGAATTTCCTTTTCTATTAACTCTCTACTTTTTCGTTTTCACTCCTAACATATATGTGAGAAACCCTTTCCCCTAATTGCCTACGTATTTTCCTTCAATGATCTTCTTTTTATTATGTACTAATGTTTTAAAACTTTGAAAGTTGTCTGGCAGATGAACAGGCCATAAGGCCTGTGCGCGACACCAATAAAGACATTTATGTCGTGTAAGCTCTAAGCTCCCGACTGGTCTTCAGTCATGTATGGTAGTGTAGTACATGTAAGTCTGTAGGAAAGGAGTGAGGATAGAACAAGAGGAAGCACTGGTCGCGCGCGGTCCATGGCCCGTTTATTAGGGTTCTGCTCCGGCATTCGCCTGGTGCTAATCGGAGAAATCACGGAAAACCACCGAGACGAGCAGCCAACCTCTAGAATTCTCCTAAAGACTGCGGCTGAATTCGACCTAAATACGTAGCCATGCAACTGCCCCACGTCTATATTTGTGAAATAGCAACACCTTAATCCATTGATCGTGATGTTAGCCTAATTAAATGACATTAAAAGTTGTGGAGTAAATAATGGAATGTATAAATAATCAGTGAGAAATACGTGTGTGAATGCCTGAAAACCAAGGTACACTTCAACAATAATATAGATTTAAAGACTAACAATATTGGTAATATTTCATCTCCAAAACTTCAAAATGTTTCTCTTTGTAATTTCGCACTAGATACACGTGCAGACAGACCAGATGGAGATTAAGACTCTTCTATCCTGTCTTATCCGACATACTCTAACTCTCTTCCAGCACCGTCTGTCCTAGTGGGAGGATTTATAGTATGTATTTATCTGACTTTACTAATTCTACAACTTATCGAAAGGTTATAGGTCAGTGGCGGACACAAGGGGGAGGTGGGGGCTAACGGGGCTCATGGGGCCCCTCAGAAGCCAAAGATACATACGTATTCATTAATATAGATTGTCTTTATTTCCTATACTAATAAAGATCATTCAATTTATCGATTTTAACGTTACAAATATAAACAGTAAGTCAACCAATAAAAATACACTTTATATTCATCATAAATAAAAAATTATTTTTAAGACATCAAGTCCGCTGTACCTCACCCGGCGCCGCTTTTCGGCACGCGGTGTACGCGCGCCGCTCCCCCCTTTGTGCTCGCGCGCGTGCCTTCTCTCACGTCAAGTCACGCGGGGCTGGCGTGCGCCAGCGCGCACTGCCGCCGCCGTTTGTTTGGATCTGTCGCCGCCGCCGCCGCCGTCAGCGCAGCACATGTGCCCTGGCTGCGGGTTTGTGTGACCTCTCGGTCGCCGTCGCCCAGACCAGGTAGCTCTCGGATTCAGGTCGCAAGTGGCCCAGGCGGGAGGCGTGCTTGTCCAGATGATGGCAGATTTATTACGACTGAGTGAAAGTGTTTCCGTAGTAGCTATTTAAGGGATTGGTTTTAGAGGAAATGGCAGGTAGGTAGTCGGCCTACATGGCGCAGACACCTGGGTCGGCAGCCATTCTGTGATCCACGAGTTCGAATTCTCCTCAAGGCATGGATGTTTTCAAATTTTGATTGTCTCGGATTTTATTGAACAGCCTTCCTATGAAAAATATCTGTATTTTCCTGTCCGTAATGTTTAACCCGTAATGTAATAAACGAACGTAATATTTCACATAGAACCAAAATGTGCTGTTAGTTAAAATAATTTAGTCTCGTTTTTTAAACTAATAGTTGTATTTGTTTACAAATTATATCTATGCCTCCAAGTCTCTATTGTTCAAATTTCTAATAGATTCTTACTTTCGAACGTAAATAGTAAAGAAAAAATGATAGCTTTTTCTCTTCTACTGCCCCCGCTAAGGCGTTGAACCGTTGGCAGTGATACCTGGAGGGGACATTTGGAGACATTTTTTGAAAATGTCCCAGGGGCTCCATGCAAAGTAACCCCCAGAATTCAAATATCGGTTTCAAATTCCAGAGTCTGCGACATCGGTTAGAACGATTGGCGAATATCAACTTTGGTGAAAATCGGCTGAACCATGTATGCGCTAGCGTTGTGCACAGACTGTCGGACGGGCAGACAGACAGACGTTTTGCGGTCAATCGATTTTACGATATGAAGGACGAACAAAACATAGATTCTGGCTACACCAAGTGTTAAAGGATTTTTTTTCTATATTTAGCACCTGGATTTATCCAAATTTTCTTTAGAAGGGTCCAACAATAAGAGTTTTTGTGGCAAAAATTCGCCGTTTTCCGTCGCACGATTACAATAATTTCTCTTCTTATGTTAGTAAGAGCGAAAAAGTAAAAATTGATCTATACACCAAGACACAACTTTTAGGAAACAAATTGAAAGAATGAAATGCGATCATTGTGAAGGTTTGCTCTAAATAAAACGGGATGGAAACAACCAAAATTGGTGACAACGACTTAACTTATTCCACATATCTACTGAGTTTCGAATACCGAAGCAGTTTCAGTGCAAAAAAGGAAAATTCGAAGAAATATGGAAAACACGCGCATGTTCTAGAGTGGTGATTTCACATGTGATGCGAATGTGCGATAGCGCTTGTACACTCCGACACTTCTCTGACGTGCAATTCAGTCACTTCAACGGCTCGTGAAAATGAGAGGATTTATTAGGTAATATCGGACCTGCAGTTTTTTGCGGAAATGGGAATCAGATAGCGCATGACTCATATTCGTGCGGTCTGAAATCAACCAGCAATTTTTATACATTACAAAAAATTATACCTACCTGCATTACACAAAAGAACTGCTCTCGACTTTTTTCCCCCATATCTCTCTCTGCGTTTCCCTCACACACTGAGATTCGCGTGCACTAGCATTCAAGTGAGCGTCTTCCGTGTTTCTTCATAGGTGCTTTTACATTCACTCCCGACATTGTTTCTCTCATGTCAGAATGTGCTCGTGTCCACTTTTCTATTCAGTGACCTTGTTTTTGTAGCATTTTCACCTCACAAAAAGACCTTGCTGTACCAGAGGGGAGAGGTACAACCGAATCCCCTACTACTTGCAAAATTCTAACAACTCTAAAAATTCAATCCACTTTTTTCATTTGATTAAAATTCAAGAATTTGATATTGTTTTTTGCTCTAAACGCAAAATGTAACATTTGTATATTTTTCTTCTTCTTTACAAGGTACATCATTTCAACTCTATCTTGACATGACACCCGCATTCACATAGTATTCTGGGAGTATTTTTAGATCGTAAGGGATGGAGAATCAGCTCATCGTTCAACCCAAAAGACGAGAGTATGTACAAGACGAAACAGGAAGTATTTATTTCGATTTATTGATCACTGTTGAATATAATGTCGGGGGCAATTTTGAATTGATAGAAAACGAGCAGTCGAACGGTGACTGTGTATAACTCTCATCCAGACTTCCCATTTATGACGCTTAATAGCGGACATGCTAACTCAACCGGCGTAACCTCAACTAATAAAGATGTTGTGATTCCCATCAATTATAAAAAAAATACCAATCCATGACAATGCACTTACTTTTTAATGGGGCTTCGACGTTTTAATGAAAAGCGACTGCAAAGATCAGTTCTGATTTATATTTGTGAATATGGTTATGCATATGATTCTCAGTGAAGTCGAAAATCATTTAACTTGTACATCGTTATCTGATATTCCAAAACGAGAACAGCAACTGCAGTTACCAGCTCTTCTTCATCAAGTTGTTTTTATTTGTAAGTCTAAATAAGTGAGCGTATTGTAACTATATTATTCCTTAAATTCCATGACCAAATTTTATCACAATATAATGAAGATAACTGCAATTGACACCATGTTGCTAGAAAATATCGAAAAGTCCTTAAGATATCAAATATGCATGACAAAATGACTTCATTATTCGTTTGCGTCTTGGGCGCTCTGGAGAATAATAAGAAAACACACACTTTCGAGCTCACCACTACCGTTCCCGTGTCACAGTATCTCGTCAGCTAGCCATACAGACTTTTCTATTCGGACAATAAATTCTCACAACCTTCAGTTTCTTGGATTGGTCGCCTCAAATATCTTTGACCCCGGTGAATAAGCTAATAAGTCATGAATGCTTAAATTTTACCAAAAACCAACTTTCAGCTGATGCTGTAAATCAGGGATTAATTATTTCAAATGAAACCTACCTACACATAGTTTAGATTGAATATCACCTTTGTTTGAATATCATTAATGCCTGATTTACTTCCGTTGATAGATGTTTTTTGCTCTCGTGTAAAATTTAAGCATTCATGACGTATCAGCTTATTCATCGGGGTCAAAGATATATTCTCTGATGGATATTTTAATCTCAATGCCCTGACCGACATCATTTGAGACGGGCAGCGAATATTAAGAGAGAAAAATACCACCCTAAAATCAATGCTCTTTAAATTACTTCTTCCATTGAACTCGTTATCACAGGTCAATAAAAGAAGAGTTTGTCGTGCTCAACGGCTGCTCCACCCATTCCTGTCGTGTCTTCTTTCAGTTTAGCAGTTTTCTTGCAACCTTCACCCACATTATTGCCTGTCAACCCGCAATCACCCATCGATTAGCGCGTCTAGACCATGAACCACTAAACCATAAACCACTAAAATTAATTTTCCTTGTCCTTTCCCATCCACCATTTTCACTGTTTTAGAAGATCTAATTTTTTATTAGTACTTACAGCGTTCCTAACCACGCCATTAGCAGTCACCATTGGAATGAAAATCTCTTCAAGACTTTTATGAAATTTCAGGGTATTTTACAGTACCCTCAAATTTCGTAAACCAGTCTTGAACAGATTTTCGTTTCAATGATGACTATCGTATTTTTATGACAATTTCAGACTTTTTGAATCAAAAAGGAGATAACTTCTGATAAATTCATCATTTTAGTTCTTTAAAGAGCAAATCAATTGTATTCATCAAGATGCATGATCAAAAAATCTTATATTACAGTCACTTATCAAGACTTTGCTATATAATGTCGGCACAATATAAATTAGTTGGTTGCTCACTTCTAATATTTCAGAATGTAATAATGATTATTGGGAGGAATTGTCAGTACGAAAATACAAAACAAAACAGGGTAGACTCTAATGTAATTTTGTGACGAGTTGAAATTTCTGTCTGGTGCAGATAATAATAAATTGCAAGGCGCAAGATCAAATAAAATCTTAGAGAACTTTAGAAAACTAAAAATTATTAATTGTTGGAAAGTATATGTATTGCAAGATAAGGAAAATTCACTTCTCTTCCCATAATAAAACCTTTACGCTAGTATTCCGTCTTCTAAAAACAGTATCCAATCAAATATAAATGTACATTATATGCAACCTTCTCGTGCATCTCTCCAAGAATTATTGTCACGTATTATTCCCTATCAAAATAATAGAATTGTTTTCTGTTCATGTGTTTGTCATTCTGATGATAACCAGCGTCACGCTTAGGTATACAGAGATAAAACACGACCTTTAAGCGTAGAAAAGACTACTTAGAACGTTGATTTGTTGAAAAATGAAATGAGACATCATGCTTGTGATCGCACTTTGCAAGCAAAATAAATGCCATTAATACAGGTTTTTATCAGTCTAATGGAGCATTCTTCAGTTTTCTTCAAGACTTAGTTGTGTTGTCAAGACTTAATTTAATCAAATAGCTACTAAATACTTTAGAATGCGTACTCCATTACTAATCAGTTTTAGCGATAACTTTTTTCGTGTTCTTTAATGAGAGTGACACCACCATTGGCAGATGTGGATCCCTGGGTCTAGGTTCGACGTCTTTTCTTTATTACACTAAAACGACTCTACATGTAATATGCACGGAAATGTTCGCCTAGTTTGTTATCAAAACACGATAATAATTAGCTTCATTGAAAAACGCATAAGTGAATTCCTTTGGTGAGAATTTATAAATCTTCAGTCAGTGTGTCAGTGCAATGATTCCTCGTATTATATGATAAATGATCGCCTTCCACTCAGCTCTCTTCGCCCTGCATTTAAGAATAGTAGCGCCGAGAGAAAAACAGGTGCAATTGAACCATGGGGGACCCTAATTTTTTTTTAAATACTCCCGCCTGCCCAATTCATAACCAGAATTAATTTATTCATCCACCAGAAATAACTTATAGTGTTAAATGTGAATTCGAGGTAAATATATTTTTCGTTTCTGTTGAATGAAAAAAAAATCGGTACCTCAATTACGTTGAGGTGTGGGACAAGTTACCCCAGGCCCTGTTTAGGAATGTTTGTCTCGTCCTCCGACGGCAGTAAACCTGTAAGCTCAGGGCGCGCGAGGTCACTAGGCCTGCAGGAGAGATTTCTTCACTTAACGCAGCTCCTGAATTGATTGCCAATGGTGGCTCATAGCCGTTTACCGCGTGTTCTGCCTTGGGGCGTTGTCTGAAGACAGACATTTCACGAGAGAGTGGGTGCGTGACCGTCCCTCAAGTTTAAACATCAATTTCTGATATATACCTACTTTTCTTACGCAAAACAATGCATTAACTGTTAATATTACATTTTGTAAAATCTTGTTAATTCTCACACTAGTGGAATTATTAATGAATTTTTCAGTAGTTTCAACCGCAAGACATACTGACTTGCTGTGTTTTCTTCTAAATATTTTTTCTATATCATCGGACCGAAATATTAATCAACATTTATCCTTGTTTAAATATAAGTGAACAAGTGACCAGCAAGAAGAAGAGATTCCTACTTAAAGAACAACGCGTCTATACATTTGACTAAAAGGGTCAGATTCAAATGATCATGAAATTCAAATCCAAAATTTTCATCCAAAATACCCCTGAAATATTGAAATAACTTTTCATAAAATTTTAGATCAAAATTAAATTTACTTCTTTCCTTCCCCCTCCGTGCAGTAGACAACACGAAGATCTCTCTTATCTGCGAATGCAATTACCAATCAAATCATGGTGCATGTGGTGTCTCTACTGGTCAGTGCGTCTAGTTTGTCTTCAGTTTTCTTGTTCTGCGATCCAAGTAATTCAGTTCTGCTTGGGTCAAATATACTATCATATGTGCATTTACTACCCAGGTGCTGACAGATACAACGACATTACAACTGTTGAGTGCATTCCACGCAGATTACGAATTAATTTGCATTTCGACGAGATGGTGATCTTATCTTGTTGATGAAAGATATTCACGTCCTCCAGAAGGCAGGTGTATTTCTAAGCCTCTTCCATCGGCATGCCTCTTATTTCCGCATTGTCTGGGTGTTTGATATTCAATGTGTTGGTGATTCTAGCACAAAAAACACTCAGAGAAATGCACATGTTTACGCCGGTCTCCATTGCAGCGTCACTACTAAATATCCGTACTGTGCTTGTAGGGTCGTGCCTAGATCCCATGACTTATCGCTTCATAGAAATATTCCGAGCAAATGATTTCTCGACGTAAAGGATTTTACCATTCGAAGAGTGAGAGTCAATTTTGAAGTAAAAGATTCTTCATGCTGATATCTAACTCGTTAATTCTTTAACCACAAATTATTGTTGTTATTATTATTTTTTTGTTATTATTGTACAATTTAATCGAAAAAGTTACTTCTAAATGTATGTTTGTATATGGCATTTTAGGATCGGATTAATCCAACGTTTGCCAGCTAGAGTTTTGCCAGGATTTGACCGTTTTTATTTGTTACCTAGCCTGGGGTTAAGAGTGACTTGTGGCGAGGAACTATACCCCATCACCGTATCTAGCATACTTAGCCTGCCTAAATTTTATTTCGTCCCACAGTTACAGAAACCAAAGCAATTGTTATAGAATACTACAACTCTATTTCACCCTGAACGGGAATGGAAGCCGGGATCGCACCAGAGAAAGCCAGCGTGCTGCCATGCACCATGTGCCACCCGCGAGGCTAGTTTCTTCTAGACTTAAAAGCAAAAGCATGTGATCCCAAATCGCTGTCTTTGAAACAACGCGAGACCTCGTCGGCCCCTGCGCTCCTTCTGCTGTTGTGACGTGCGCTGCGTGCGATGTCTGTGAAGTTAGCATACCCACTTATCACAAAATTGAAAAAGAGTACCACAGAATTTTGTTGAAATTAAGAACTAATTTATACCCAAATTTAAAAATTTTCTATCGATGTACAACATCAAAATATTTAACACTAAAAAATGAGTACGCTAACTTAACGTTAAGTTAGCATACCCTCACAAGAAAAATGAACGAAACTAAAAAAATGAATACACCAGAATTTTGTTCTAATTAAGAACTAATTTATACCCAAATTTAAAAATGTCCTACCGATGCACAACATCAAAATATCCAACACTAAAGAATGGGCACCCTAACTTAACGTTAAGTTCGTATACATACTCTTTAGTGTTGAATATTTTGATGTTGTGCATCGACAGAAAAATTTTAAATTTGAGTATAAATTAGTTCTTAATTAGAAGAAAATGATGGGATGCCCTTTTTCAATTTTTGTGATAAAAGGGCATGCTAACTTTTGGGACATCTACGTGCGGTCCGACCCGCTCGCCTGAGGCGGCGCCCACCGCGTCGCACGTAGGTCCGCAATTGCCCCCCCCCCGCCCGCCGCCGCCCCACGCGCGCTGCGAAGCACTCCTAGGCCCAGAGCGGGCCTCGCTGGCCTCCAGGGCGCGAGAACAAGGACCAGTGCTTTAATCGGCCCACAATCGCACTCGCTCGGTCACATTCCCCGTTATTAGTTCCATTTTGTAAAAGTAGTGGTGCTACAGAATGGCACAGACTGTCACGTAGTAAATTATTCTAATTTCCTTGGTGCGGGCTGGCTTTGCGATCTTGCCCCATCATCTTGCTAGCTGCCATCGATCGCCGCCCAAAATACATTTTTTGAAATTTTCTCATTTTTCGGTTTTCTAATGGTAGATTGGGAATATTACCTTTAAATTATTAAAGAAGCTTATAACCTCGTTCTAAATGGAAATTTACGTTGAAAAAATTGAAGCTGTTTTTAGGAAACAATTATATCAGCTATAGTGTAAATGCGAAACATGAAGCTCTTTTTCACAGGAATCTTTTGTTTTCGAAAAACTTCATTTCAAATCATGTGAAGCACTTTTTCACTCACAAATACAGTAATGTATACAAATTGCAGGAAGTGCACAAATTAAAAGCGGGAGAATTAGTTTTAAAACCATTACTTTTGCACCATTAATTTGTCATCTTATACAGAGCAACTAACATTATCCGCACGAAAAGTTTAAAGAAAAATTGAAGCCGCTTTTGAGAAAATGACGTTTAAGAGTTTTTGAAAATGCGGAATTTTGAGCTTGTTTTCATTGAAAAGTTTTGAGTTTGCTTGAAAACCTTTATAAGACATAATTTAAAGCGCATGTATTGATAAATACAATAACATGAACAAATTGCCGCTAATGTCGTGAGAGGGTAGTAAAAAATTACATTTTTGTAATTTTTGAAAACATAAAAAAATAGAGCCGAATGGCGTTTATGTCATCTTATAGAGTACATTTAGCAATATCCCTAACTAAAGATTAAAGAAAAAATTTGGAGACGTTTTTAAGAAAATCTTGTTTTTGTTATTTTTCAAAATTGCACATATTGCACGCAATATTGCGTGAAAAATACTGAAAGTTTTAAAAAATGTACATGATCTTAATGAAAGAACTAAATGAAATACTAATGACTACTAATTTCATTTGAAGGGAAAATCTCTATCTTCAATTTTATAGTTGTAGAAATACGCAGAAAACTTCAAACTTTGGCAATTTTCGAAAATTCAAACAGTTAAAATCGGATCTATGCCACCTTTGTAAGTGTATTTTACTCTATTTTTACAATAAATTCACAAAAAACTTTTGGAGACATTTTTGAGAAAATGTTTTAAATGTTTCTGGAGATTCGTATTAAGTACCCGAAATTTGAAAAAAAATCAAAATCGCAGCGCCTCCAGTCGGGCCAGGTCGACCGGGTAAAATTATTGTTTTGGAAAAAATCCTACATTTGGTTTAGGTTATCACAGATTTTTCTGTATACTACCTATATATTAGCCTATATATACTTACGTAGTATACAAAAAAGTAAACACATAGTTTTTAGGTTTAGGTTTAGTTGGTATTTGAAATAAGAATAATTATTCAAAATGCTATTTGCCTTCGAAACTTTTTGTTTAAATATGCTAAGTTAATTTGTATTAATCAGGTAGTAATCATAAATAGTAGTGGTTTGCAGCGACGATAATGGTGCTGAGAAAAATTACTCAAAATGGGTTTCCAAAACGTCGTCCGCCCATTGCTCGAGAATAACTTAAAATGTTCTCAATTACGCTTCTAGAAATAAAAAATATATTAACAAGTCTAAATAAATTGTGCATAACGTTAGTATTGTACACATGGAAATAGTACAACAGTTCTTTACAAACCAATAATATCAAAAATCTTGCTGTACCATAACGAAATACGAAAATAACAAATACTCCATGTCGTCGCATGGTCGCATGTGTCATAAGCAGTGTAGCGCTGAGTACAAGCATTCACTCGGTGGACTTACAATGAGAATAGGTAGAATAACACAATCAAGTATTTTCATCTTTCAGTCAAAATTGAAGTTTTTTTCGAAATCTTTAACATCTAACAATCTCTCACATAACCGGAGGCTGTTTTCTTTCAATATCTCTGCATTGTAAATTTTAATATAATTCTCAACAGCCGTACATTCTGAGAATAATGCTTTCATGCAGAGAAAATGGGAAATGTCAAATAACTATGAATGGTTAATATGTAACGACCAGAAAAATAGAACATAAATATTTGAATTAAATTAAGAATTTTGCTTAAAAATAAGTAATATGGTACAGGTAAGAAGATACATCATTATTTAAAATTTGAAATGTAAAAAATATTTATCAAAAATCCCATATTTTATTAAAAATATCTGTCTTATCGAATCCAATAAACTAACTTGTGCAAGTTCGACCCACGATTCCAACTCGATCCAGGTTTCTAATAATAAATTTGTTCCGAATCACAATAAACAATGCCTTCACTAGGATATTTTCATTTACTACTTGACCGGCAGGGGCTTGCTTATAAAATAAGGAAAATCGCTTGAAAACACTTAAAATTATCATTTGTAGGAAAGGTTTTACGCTGCGATAACAAAAGTTCCAAACGAATTGTATATTTCAATAGTAGGATTTAAAGCAAATAAATACTATGCTGTTCACATTTCACATTCAACATACACTATTCACGAATCTGGAGAATTTTTCAAGTATTCTCAGTTATTCTTAACTAGTAAGTGATAAGTATTGCATTTCAATAAAAAAGATTATTCAAGTCAGATTATATAAGAATATATTTAAGACGTTTCGTCCTCATATTATATGTCTACCTAATATATTGCATTAAGCCTCGGTCTCACCGATGTTTAGGAATGTTTTTTATAATTTGTGTACCATGTAGATGTAAATTATACTGATAATATTTCAAGTTTTGTTAAAATATTTGTAGTGTCTGTAACATTACCTTTTCAGAAACTGAAAAAGATCTCACATATGAGGTGAAAACGTCTTAAATATATACTTGACATGAGGGGATATGTAACATGACCGAAATCGTCGTTTTTTATTGCAATGTTTGGTTTATGCAGTGATTCCTGAATTAATACTCGTACGTACTGTATTTTGTCATTGGTAATATCAGAGCAATATTCGTCACTTTGCCCTCGTGAATTTATCAGAATTTTCAATGCACCATTGGTATTTTATAAGTTTTGTTTGATGAAACTTTTTGATAATAATTTCAAAAAATGATAAAAAAGAAGAATGATAATGACAAGAAACATTTAATATCAATTTTCCTTGCCATGTGTAAGACATTAGTGTTCTCTAATACAACGCGATGTTATCACTTACTTTTTCTGAGAAATATGTAAGCATGTCTAAATGTACTTTTCACAATAATTTTGGAAGAAGACTATACATAATAGCTCTATTGACTCCATCGTATAATTGAAAGGTCCCTCAACACAAAGTAATTGTGTCGAGGTAGTGTGTAATTTAATTTCTTACATAACATACATTTTTTTAAAAAAAATTGTTAGTAATATGTGTGCATTTCATTATCTTAATGTTAAAAAAGTTTTCGTGGCCAATTACTGAAGGTTTGAAAACTAAACCTAAGAAAGTTTATTCTTTATTCCCTGGATCAATTACTCAGAAACAGTTCAAGAAATCAGGATGCACAGAATAAGGAATGTTTTCTCAATATTTGCAGAAGACGAACGTTCGAATTCCAAGAAAAACTCAAAATTAAGGGTATGAAGTAAATGATATTTATATAATAGGCATCATAAAGCGTTTACCTAATGTTTTGTGATTATTCGGTAACAAAACATTTGCATGATTCTATTTCATAAACTTTTTCCTTCAAAATGATAGGATGTTTCGCAACACAAGTAAATCTGACGTTATCACGAACACAAACGTAATGAAATTTCGTGTCAGGCGATCGTGTAGCAGTGCCCTAGATATATCATTCATTTTGTTTGCTTTTCTGAGTTTTTGAAGGGTGATTAAACAAGCTTGCATACAAAAGATGGAGAATCTAAAGTGGGATGGAATAAAGACGTAATTTATTAGAATTGAGTACATATCCTCAAGTCCTTCAGTGTTTAACTACCATTAATGTTCACAATTATAATAGTCATAATGAAGATGTTCCTAGACTTCACTCTAATATTTTACAAATGTGCTTTCTCTTGTTCGAACTACAACTCTAATAAATGCAATGTTATTAGGTGCTGGAAACATTTAATGTGGTGGTGCTTACGAGTAAGTAAATATTACTAATTTTATCGTAAAGAGTAGCAGAGCAGAGGTAAGATGAAGAAATATAACAATGTCTGGAAGTGGCCATTCTAGTTTCTGAAAACACTTCGCAGCCGAAATGACTGTAACATTAAACTAAATCCTAGCCATATGCCGTCTTTGCATTTACATTAAGATGAAAGAAAGCATTCTGATCCTAGCCAACATAATTTCTTACATTCGTAATGCGTTACTCGTAGTTCCAGCGCTGCCCAGTTCAACCACGGGGCGCACAGCATGTCCGTTCCTCTCGCGTGTTGCGGTTCAGTTTCTTCGTAACAAGCTTCATTAGCACGCTCTTCCACGTTCTGACACTACAACGATAGGTTAATTACCTATCGCGTTTTCCGCATAGTTGTTTTATGCCCAGGGTAATCACTAAACGGTTAAATATTCACCGAGTGAAAAATACTGATCCACATTGAGTTAAATGAGGAAAGGATTAATTGTTATTAAGAGTTTGCTGTTGGAAATGTTTAGAGCAAAATACTAGAAAAGTATTTGTATTATGACACTCAATTCGTTAAAAGTATTTGATGGAACATAATGTAGTTAGTAACCTACAATTAACGTAAATTATACTCTGAATGCTTTGTATAATATCATATCAATTCAAGACGGCAAATACTTGTAGTATTTCATTTGGAAACTATACTATTGTTCTCTGTTATGATATTATGAATTAAGCATTATTTTAGAATTGCAGTGAGATAATGTGACAACTTGTTTTTTTGTGTCCTAAGAAATAAACTTGTGTTAAGACCTAAAAAAATATTCAAATTATTCAAAATAAAAATTGAGTCGTAACAAAATCGGCGGTAATTAAAAGATTATATGTTAGTGTGCTGTCGTCTTCAAAATCTATATTTCTTCTTGTAAACTATATTAGAAACATTATTATTTGATTTCTTCTGATTTAATTCTGTACGATCCCAAATTTATGAACATATATTTACATAATATGATCACCCAATGATTATTTTTTATTCTATTTTATCCCTCCCCCCCCCCTCTCTCTCTCTCTCTCTCTCTCTCTCTCTCTCTCTCTCTCTCTCTCTCTCTCTCCCTCATTCAAATTACGTGGCGTGTTTGGTGACAAGGTCAATACAAAGCACAGTTATATTTTTCCGTCGTTAGCTCTCATTTTGTGCCATCACCTTGCCGATCCGAATCTCCGGGCCGATCTCCCACGCGGCGCTGGGCGTTCGCGTGACGTGGAAGGGCGCGGGGCGCGCCCTGGCCATCGACAGAGGGACGAGGAAGCATCAGCGAAAGGCGCGGGACGATTTACCGCGTCCGCAGCGGTTCCGCACTGCGCCGCCCGCGCCGCGCCGGTTAATCAGCGTAGAAGCCGCGGGCGGGCGGGCGTGGCCGCAACGCGCCTGCAGCGGGGGTGGGGTCGGCGGGGGCGACAGGGGCAGTGAGGCAGCGAGAGCGGGGAATGGGTCGGGAGGTGCGGGACGGGGTGACCCGGGGCGGGGAAGGGTGGGGCAGGGGGGTGGTGCGGCCGACACGAGGCTTGGCGTCCGCGGAGGGAGGGGAGGAAGGTGCGGGACAGGGTGCCACGGGGCGGGGAAGGGTGGGGCAGGAGGGGTGGTGCGGGCTGACACGGGGCGAGGCGTCGCGGGCGGGTAGGGGCGGAGGAGCCAGTCGGGGTGACACGGTGGCAAGGAGGGACGGAGTGGCGCGTGAAGTGTCAAGACTGCAGGCAGAAAGGTAGAAAACGAAGGAGCGGAGTGGGATCTGGGTGACCGCAGAGACGAAGGACAGAACGGGATCATTGGTACATTTCGAGAGATAGTATTTACAAGTATTGATTCCGGAAGCGACTTCTATTTGGATCATTAGCTCTGTAAGCGTGGTGTATGTTCTCCCTGCTGAAACATGAGATTCCGCGTCAACCTACTCATCGGATTACAGGGTTCTCCTCCTTCCGAAATTTCCTCCAGACAAGCTTTAAGCTCCCGTTTGGCTTTACAACATGTGTAGTACTCTAGTGCATGTATGTATAAAAGTATGTAAGAGGGCGGAACAAGGGTGAGGAATGGAAGACCACACGCTGTCACAATCCGCCCAGTCGGAACCCGAAACTTAAGACCTTCCGGTCAAGGTTACAATAGGCATTAATGTTGTCACTAAACTATCTGAACCGATTTTAATACTCGAAGATGGAGGGAAAATATGACAGAGGAGAAATTAAAAGAATGTGTGCAGAGTGAGAACTGGGGAGTTATAAAAACGAAGAACTCTAGTGATGACGAGTCGGGGAAACCGGAAAGTGGGACATTCTGCTTTGCATTACGAAGGCGTGGTCAACGTGCACCGGAGAGGGTGGGTTTGAGCAACGCGGGAGCGAGATCGCTTGAGAAGGGCACAGACCGCTGAAAACGAGGATACATCTGAAAGAAATCTGTGTGCGTAAGAGAAGAGTATGAAAAAGAACGAATTAGGGAAAGAGAATATATAATGCATAGAAAACTGGTGAGAGTAAATAGGACGAGAAGATAAGGAAATCTCGTAGGAGTTTATGAAGCAGATTCACTGAAAACTAAAACGGTGAAATTCAATATTATGTATTCTAATGTGTGGGACGAACGCGGGATCTGGTACCAATGCCACGGCGTGTGGACATGGCGAAGTAGCAGGTTCCTTGATTTTCCCAACTGCGCGGTCTTCCAAATTCTGCGTATTTGTCAATAAATGCATGCAGTATCTACTCGGAAATGCGTTTTACTCTCGATGTTTGATGTTGTAGCTATTGTGATATTTACCTATTCCCCAGGGAAAGGTCGTGGTTGTTAAAGATAAGATATCCAAAAGTGCAAAGGTCTATAGAAAAATTAAGTTCTAATAGATATGAAATTTATCAAATTGTCTGCATTTGTCAATATCAGGAAAGTTTTATATTCTGGGAGATAATAGATTTATAAATGTTATTTGAAGTGAACTCTAAAACTGTTTCTTCTGATAAGGGCACCTATACATAACCTGGAATAACCCATTTGGACCACATCCATTTGTTGTATTTTTTATTTATTTATCTCTTTCCTTGTATCAATCGCGCCGATCCTGTTGAGTCTTTGAAATTATAAACATATTCTATAAAGACTCATCGTAGTTATTTTACATCACTAGTAGCACGAATACGTATTTTACTTTTTATTTATAATAACAAAATTATTAGGAAAATTCTAGATAGGGAGATATTCCCCACGGATTCGCCAAACAGATTTAAGACGAAGAATTTTGTGTTTCAAGTTTGTTGCAGATTATAATATAAGAAAGAAATTTCATCTATCACTTAATAAACAAACAAAACTCTAACCATTTAATTTAAAAATTAAAATGATGATGTTTTTTGTCAATGCATTCATGTATTCATATATCAGTGGACGTATGGACAACAGACGGACAGGCAGACAACGGACGGACGAACGAAAGAAAGATGTTTGGCCGTTAATTGATTTTTCAGTATCAATCCAAAACATGCATTCTGACTACAAAGAATAATACTGTTAGAGGAAGTAATTTACTACGTATAGGAAGATGATTTATCCACTTTCTCGTTCGCCATTGTTTCCTCTAGTTCCCGTTTCCCGCCATTAAATTCCCGTTTTTCCGCAGCATTTCAATACGTTACACCGCGTAAGCAGTATGCGAAAAAGTAACAACGAACGATAGATTAGTTAGTCACAGTACTTGATTTATATAATTTTAGGTAATGGAACGCTCCTTAAATTAATCATTTTCTTTATATAAATAGTTGCATATTTATAATATAATTTAATAATATATTTCTGAGGTACCGGAACGCCGTCCCGTCGCGTTCCGCTAGAAATCGAGCCCTGATTAGGCATATTCAATTTGCAATACAGCAGTCCTGATATCGCTGACAAATAAATCGAATAATTTAATAGAAATTATTTCTTTTAAAGAATATTGTAATATTCTTCAAAACTGTTCGATATAAAACTTATGGCATGTTATTCTCCTTGATAATTTCTGGAATACTGCTCTTGTATAAAGAAAGTAATGTAATGCTGCGGAAAAAGAAATTCGAGTTGTCAATGGAAATACACGTTTTGGGTTCCCCTGATATCAAAACAGTGTTTTTTAACGTCCGTCTGCCTGTCCATTTGTTCGTCAGCTCTTCCCTCCCACGGCCTGTGGGAGGGCCGCAACACCAGCGTCTAAACTACTAATCGGAATTTTGAGAAAATAAATATTCCCCCGTCAATCTGAACTTGTTGAAAGCCCTCCTATTTTGTAAATGATTGTTTAAATTTTGGGGTACTGTCCATGAAGTCCCTGTGATATTTCCAATTTTTTTCAAAAATGACTCCATTTTTTTCTTTAAGTTTCTTGTAATAATAGAGTGACAGACTTAGGTTTTATTTTATTAAATAGCAGCCTTTTGTTTTATTAATGGATTGATTACTTCGTGTTTCTATGCGCGTCACCTATGATTATTAGTCTGTAAGTTTAGTGCATGTTTTGTCGTGGGAGGCCGTGATGTTCTTTCCTCATTGGGTGGCGAGGTCAGGCGCCGACCTACCGTCGGCTTGCGTAGTTCCGCCATCCAGATATCTCTCACCATCGGGAACCGCCCAAGCCGGGGCAAGCTCTAAGCCCTTAAGTGGCCTCCCGACGTGTGTGGTAGTGTAAGAGCACGTGTGTGTAAGTAAGTGGTGAGGATAGGACAAAGAAGGGGAATGGGAAAGAACAAGCGCGTTTCGTGACCCGGTTGGTAGGCATTCGACTGGTGTTAGAGGTCACAAAAATTTGACATTTCAAAACTACATAATTGACGATGAAGGTTTTTCTCTTCAACCAAATCTGTGTTAAAAACTCAGCTCATTCAAAAAGTCATGTACGATGTTTTGAAAAAAGGAGTAGTCTGTTGCGTAATTTGTGCTTAAAGATTATACAATTTATAAAAATATATTTTCTTAAAAACAGCTTCAATTTTTTTCTTCAATATTTTTCCACAGATAGAATAAAAAACACGTAAAATAATGCAGCAGGTCTCTGAATTTGCTGAATGTTCAAAATTTGCAATAATTAAAAAATTATGTGAGAAAGAATGTACAATTGCAACACCACTTCTTGGAATTTGCAGGAGTAAGACGGTGAGTGTTTGTGTGTGTGTGTGGTAAATAATATTAAGAAATCAAATCAGTTGTTCGATTGCCGGTAACAATTTTATGTTACTCGGTAGAGAAAATTTCTGAATTTTAAATGTCACCCACTCCCGTGGATACCTTCTTACATAATTTAACTATGCATAATAATAATAATAATAATAATAATAATAATAATAATAATAATAATAATAATAATAATGTCTTATTAATGGCGGAGGCTCAGGCCATGAGGGTCTGCTCGTCCGCCTAACCACTAACCGATCCTGTATTAATAAAAGAGCTGGATAGGAACTATGCACTTCTAGAGAAACGTATGCATATTATATTTCTTCGGTAGTTTTTTACTATCTGGTAAATAAAATAGAGCGTGTGGCTATTGATACGAAAGAATCGGGTACGGGCGGCAGCCCAGGGACCGCCCAGGGGTCATTTGCACTGTGGCAGTGGAGCCCCTTTGCAGCGACCCGAGTGCGAGAGCCGCCAACGCACCCGCCGCCGCGTGCAGCGCCCGTGCGTCACCGAAGCGCATGACGCGCCGCGCCCCGCCCCGCGCCCGCCCCACGCACGCGCACGCGCGCGTCACTGGCGCTTCGGAGGTGACGGATGCGCCGGCGGCGGCGACGGCGGCGGCGACGCGGCACCGCTGCGTCTCGCGCGGATCAGCCCCCCCCGGGGCGAACGAAAATGCCCTATTCAAACAGCGCCGGAGCAGAGAGATTACTATAAGAAGGGACAGCTGCCGCTCGACCACTGCACGTTTCGTCCATGCACTCGTTTTCTCAGTGCGTTTGCTTACAGTTAGCTCATTTGCAAATTGGTTCATCACTATCTCTTGCAATGTCATCACCCTGCATGACGTTCATTTACTTCTCGACCTTTCAAAGTAGTTCCACCTTAGAGTATACTTCGATTTTTCTATACCTGTCGATGACATTAGGTCATAGTTATCTCCTGCCTCCTAAAATGAATATTTTTAATAGAGGTAACAACATTTCCGAGGCCACGGACCCCGTTGAGAAGGACGTTTGCGAATTAATTAAAAAGATTTCCTCTTTAATGAAGACTATTACAGACCCTTTAATAGAATGCCGGTATACATCTCAGACATGCGAAGCTGCAAATATCGCAGGTGCACATCTCGTCCGTCAGTACTATTGAAGAATAATTATTGGGGAATTATTGGGGAACAATTGAATCAGGAAAATCAAAATCTCCCTAACACCTGACAACTATATTTTACAGAGGAGGGAAAAAACATTTCTTATCTCTCAGCGATCACAGATGTTATCCAATAAGCTATTAATATTGTATGGAATATTATCCCTTAAATATACCAAACTTTACATTTTCCACTTAATTATTTGTTAAAATCCGGAGTAACCACTCACTGCTCATTTGCACCAAAAACTGGAATTAGTGGACTATTTTTCTCCCTGATTTAGTTATCGTAAGGTGATACGATAAAAATAGCGTTCAAAGTTTGATCCACTTAGTAAAAATGCCAATGCACTATGATGATGTTGATAGTAGCTAATTGAATGAGTGGGAAGAATTGTAATATCACTTGTGTTCTAATAATATTATTAGGAATGTTATTACAGTTATTCATTTTGAGTTAAACGATGTGTTTGTTTGTTCTATGGGAATATTAGAAAACGTATTCTAATAGCTTGACTTTACGTAATCAAAGTGGTTATAGAAATTGAGAACATAAAACTTTGTATTTGTAAATAGGTATAAATAGCACACATCAGCATCTAAATTAAAACCATTCTCCAGCTAACTGATTTTTTTAATGTGAATCACTATTTTTAAGAATTGACGATAATTAATTTTCTCCTTATCACAATGTAATACCGCTATTACAAAACGTGAGGAATTATATTTTTACGCGTATGTTTATTTATTACAAAGTTCAACTAATCAAAAAGGTATAAATTCTCTTTTTGAGACATAATTCGAATTTTCAAAGGCTTTGTATTCCTCTCCCCATTTCATGCCCAAGAAATACCAGCTACTGCTGCCAGCGCTGTAGCTTTCCATTTCCATTCAAAATCCCTTTACTCAGTGAGGAACTTACAAAATGAGGTTTTCCTCATTTGCCTACTAATATTCACTCACGTTACATCCATCAACTGTCACATCATTGTCTTTTACATCGCATCTCAAGTGACCGGTGTGTCACTTGACCTCACTGAGGTCCAACCTCTAAAACACAATCTTTGCAGCCTCTCCCCAAATTTATATCATTAATATAATAATAAAAATTATTATTATTATTATTATTATTATTATTATTATTATTATTATTATTATTATGTAGATTCTGTAAGATCAGAAACGAACTGGCTGCAGCTTGCACCACCCAGGCTGCGCTTACAGTATTTTGCAAAGGATAAAAAATAAAATTTAAAAATCCTATCCTGTTTACCAAGACGTCATAGGTGGAGGTGCCTGAGATCAAAGAGTTACGGAAGTCCCACCTTGGGCATATGTATTTGTATGTGTGTATAAAAGTACTTGGGAGATTCGCCACTTCAATAGGAGGCAGGATGTTTATGTTGCAGAAGATTTTCTTTTGAACTCATGATTCACGAGCAAATGCCATTCAGCACATGCGGCAGCGCTGCATCAGAAAATATATTGAGAACGACAACGTTCTTCTCAGTGGATGGAGAAGCTGTCCCACGAGATGCACGCAAGCAAAAGCTGATTTGTTTTCTGTAGTAGTCTCACTGAAATCAACAAACGAATTTCATTTTTTTTCATTAGTAAGAGTCAACATGTGCCAATATTAATTTTAGACCTCGTCATATCTTCTTTTGCTTGTGTAGAATCCCTTCCCTACTATCAATCTCCTATATGTTAGTCTAAATCACACCGTTTCCAAGCACATGTATCAGCACCGTATACAACACGAAGAACACGTGGCGGTAGTAGTGCATTAATTGTAACTGAAGGTCCTCATTGATCAATGGTAACATTTTCCAATGCTCTCTGAACAACTTAGAAGGCGCTATAAAATAAGTTACTTTAACCGTTCTTTTATGGAGGAACTGTAATTGAAGTGAAGGAAAATATATAGCAAGATAACGCAATATGATTATGGTATTAACGATATTAATTATGGTATAAACAATAATTATGGTACAGGATATGGGATATGATATGAAAAACGAAAATAATGATGGTATTAATGATATTAACGATTGTGGCATTAACGATATAAATTGATGGTGTAAATTACGATACAATTTTCAATTAACAATTACCAATAGTGTAATAAGTGTAAAAAATTAAAGTTGTATTATGAAATTTTGGGAGCCTTGTAAACATCTGAAGTGATTGAATTGGCTGATGTCCGCAGTGGCCATAAACGTGTGGTCAGAGGGATGTGCGTTCTACATCCGTGTTTTGCATCCGGAAGAGTGGCGCTCGGCTCGCACATGCTCAGCACGTCCACGCGTGTGTCTGTTCACTTCACGGAGTGCGCGCGAACACTGTTGCCAATCGTAGCGGTGTAAAGACTCGAAGATCACACGCATGCTGGATATTTTATCTCTTCCATAGCAGTCTCTGTCAAGAATCGTAGGAAAGTCATGCCTGAAGTAGAGCAAAAACGAAAAATCTTAATAAGAAGTCACCAGATATGTTTTCTTTTTGCCGCCACACTATAAGATAATTATAAATATTTCTCTAATCATAACCTTAAACCCTTATCTACTCCTCAACATTTGTCTAGGCATACCTTTCTGCGCTTTCGTGCTTAAACTCTCCCTCTCTGCACCTGTTCGTACATCTTCCCTGCGCCTCACAATAGATTTCTTTCTGGCGACTGTTTGCATAATCAGCCAGAACCTATCGTCCATTCTCTCCGACCACTTATCACTTTTTTATCTCGTATACCCATACAAACAATTCTTCATCATTTAAGTAACTGTCATTCACTTCGTTCTCTTCATCGTATCACATAAACCAAACAATCCCGTTCTTTTTCGATCCCCATTGAAGCATACATCCCTGCTTCTCTCCTAGGCAATAGTAATTAAAATTCGCCCACTCATTGAATATTTTATACTCTACGCTATGTGTTTTTTTACAATATTCAAGATGCCTCAGAATAAATATTGCAAACATGATGAGCATGAAAGAAGGTCGAAGTGACCACTTTCTGTCACACGTAGCGAGAAAATGCATATAATGTAGCTATACTTGTAACATATGCCCTTGATCGGCAGGTAACCCGTGTTCGGCGGGTCTTGTTTAGACGCGCTCGGAGACATTTTATTCACCTGCCCATGTTAGGTTGGCTACAATCCGGAGAAAATCTCCCAGGTGTAACTTCGATTATCGAAATGAACATTCGAAACCACATGTTTATTGGCATAAAGTGATTATCTTCGACCCTCTGTGCACAAAGCATTTTCGTGGAAAAATAAAATTCAGAAAATCCATAAATACTTTACCACATTTCCAGTCAGCACCGCCGTAAAAATTTGAAGTGTGATGAAAATTAACGTCCTTTGCGATCCCGAGCGTCGACGAGGACCGAGGATTATCCCTACAAGCCCTTTCGTTTCCAGGGCAAATGATGGTAGGTGACTGCCATTGTCTTATCCTTGATTATTTACACTCACTTGCACTACACTACCTCACATGTCGGGAGACCAGAAGGGAGCTTAGAGCTTGTCCCGGCTGGGGCGACGCCCCGCCCGAGATACCTTGTTAGGGAAATTCCCCGCAATCAGACGCATATCGGCGTTGGAACTTGCCAGCTAGCAGGACTAGATCAGAGCCAACACTCCCCCCCACCGCGATAAAACGTGCACTACACTTACGGGACTAATGAGATTATCATTTTACGCGCACAGAATCACTAATCAATCAATGAAACTTCCCCTTGATGAACAATGAAAAGGGGGATCATGCAGGGTGAATGACGACGAAAGATTAATAATTTCTGACAGAATGAGGATTTTTTTATCAGGGTCGAATCCAGAAATTATTTCAGAGAATATCAGCTCGGACGTTCCTTGCTTACTTTTAAAATATTGTATTAATTGTTAACTTAAACTTTTAAAAAACGCACGAATATGTTCATAATAGGAATACTGCTTTTGATGTGAAGAGTTCTCCAAACGGTAATTATTATGAACACACTAAGTAAAATTACAAAAAAAAAATGCTGGCTTGTTGAAACCGTGTACCTCATGACTATCCGTTGTTATCGCCGCAAAGTTTGATACGTGTTGGGACTACAACGTTGGGTAGCAATATTGGATAGCAATTCTATTTACACTTACTGAATTAATGAATTCTATCATTTTCAAATTTACAAAAGTCATTTTGATTCGTTGTTGATATGGAAAGGAAAGCTTTGTTTTGTGTACTCATTATAGCTATAACAAACGATACCAGAAGAACGTTACGATTTTCAAAAGGATTCATTACCTTCAACATTTTAATAAACGATATGATTTACCCATTAGAGTATTCAAAGTGAAACTTTACGAAACTGATAACAGTTTCATAATAAGTGACATTAGAATTCAGTTTTCATAATACGATTGTATTATATTATCTCATTTAATTACGTCCATTGTCTCATCCATTGTCTCATTTTATAACATAAACATCATTACGCAGGATGAATACTGAAAATATATTTATATTTTTAAAAACTTGCTAAGCCGTACGCTATTGTTACAATAGTTCTACCGTGTTACAAGAGCCGATTGGTTTTAAACGAACGCTCAATAGTTCTTTAATCTCATATTGTAATAAGCTGTCTACCAATAATTTTTTCGCAAATAACTGTTGAATATACTTATTATTAGCCGAAGTATAGCCGGCTGTCCCATGTTAGTAGATTTACTTGCATGTAAAAGATCCTCAAGCCTAAATGACGCCTCTGAGCTAAATTCAAATCGCCTGTTTCTCGCCCAAGAAATACCTCCTTTCTCCACTAGTGAGTGAAAGGAGCGTAGCGAAATTTGCGTGGTCAGACGGAAGAGCGGGCCTGATGGCCCGAGTCTCGCCACGTAAAATAAGGCAAATTCAATTCAATTCAATTCAATTAAATCCACTGAGTATCTACGAGTGAGTGTTCCAAAAGAATCGAGCGGGAAGGCAAATAAATGCAGAGTTAACGTGGCAGTGTGGCGAAATAAACACTTTCCGAAAGTGAGATTTCCTCATGGAGCGCGGACGCCGAGCAGCCGCAGGCCGAGGCGGCGCCTCGCCCTCCAGGGCTGGCGGCGGCCGCACGCGCTGCTTGTTTGTTCTGCGTCGCCATAAAGACAACGCGGTGCGGAAGGCGCCGGAGGAGAGCGCTCGCGACGAAGAGCAGACGGTGTCAGCCGGGGGCCGCCCGCCTCGCCCTCTCCCGCCACCGCCACCAACCCCGCACCAGCCCCTCCACCCGACCACAACGCCTCCACGACGTGCCTACCCCCCCGCCACCCACCATACCCTCCCGACCACCCACCAACACAACCACCTACACAAAACGACGCAACACATAACCGCCACTCTACACACCGACCAACACACTCAAACCGAAAACACCCATTACACCCCATCAAACACCACCAACACACCCAGGACACAACACACAAACACAACCACAACAGACCACAACACACCCACTAACACAACCACCACACACCCACCGACATACCCACCAACACACCCTCCGACACAGCCCAACAACACACCACCAACACACCCATCAACACACCCACCAACACCCACCAACACACCCTCCAACACACCCACCAGACATCCACCAACACACCCACCAACACACCCACCAACACACCACCAACACACCTCCAAACACCCACCAAACACACACCCCGGACACACCCACCACACACCCACCAACACACCCTCAACACAAGCGCACCACCACGACACACCCACCAACAGCACCCCCACACACCCACACACCCCAACCAACCACCAAACCCGTCTCAACTCCACACACCCACCAACACACACCTCCAACACACCCACCACCACACGCCACCACTCCACCACACACCGCCACAACAACCTCCAACCCTCTACACCACCAACACACACCGAACACACCCACCAACATCACCCACCAACCGACACCTCCAAGCACCAAACACAACCCCATCAACACACCCACCAAACCCCCACCCACATAACCACCCCCCCGACCAGCAGCCTAACGGGGCAAGGAAGAAAGCGGCCACCATGCGAGGTGGCACGGCATCCAGCGGTAAAGTAACTGAAGAAACAACTTCAGCACTCTGCTGTGAATGCGGCAAATCAATCCAACGCACATTCATGTGAAGTTAGGCTTGTTGCGGTCCATTGGTCTACATGTCATCGAGGTCATTGTCAGTTGGTGTCTTTGTGCAATTTAAACCTGGAGTCTTTCTCCCAATGATTTCTCTCATTCTGTTTTGGCGACCTAATAACACTGCTTGCTACTCATCGGAACACATCCTGAAATTCATGCGCATACGATTAAAAACTCGGATGTATTTTTTTCTTCTCTGTTTCGGTCTACAGACAGCCTCTGTAGCACTCAGTAGCTAGAGTACTCGTTACCACGCCGTCACCCGTCTCCCCTAGTCGCCTCCCTCCACTTCTGCCCGCCTTACTCCGCGAAACTCTTGCTCCACTAAATTATTCATATTTTGTTGTTCTGCTCCAATCGAAAGGTCTTAGCAACAATCTCCTATACACTACACATCCTGCTCAGCATCTTACCTACGACGCGGCGTCTCCCGAATAGCCGAGAATTTATGGATTCGAGCCGCAGAACGTGTACAGCACCTTACCTACCGCTCCGCAAGTACATTCTGCCGTGTCTCCTCCTAGTCAAAACAACGAGCTTCAACCGTTTTTATCTTCTGTCATCCGTCTCTCCCCCCTCTCCGCCATCACTCGTGACGGCTTCAACTTCACTCGCGACAGCTGCACATTTGCACCCGCGCCTTCCCGTCTTCTAGCTCCGCTCCCGCTGACAATCCGTCTTAACGTACCTTCCGACGACCCTGTCCTGCATCCTTACATGGCGCGCCACGTGCTCTTTCCAGTCTTGCGGCACCCCTCCTCCTCGGCCGGCGCGTGCTCAACCTTTCCCCTCCCCCTCCCTCTTCGACCGCACCCGTTGCACACGGCGCTTGGCACGACGCGCGGCCGCGCCCAAAGTTCAGAAGGAGAGGGTGGCATCCGGGCCGCCCTCTTCCAGACATTCACGTGTTTTCAATTCCTTTGCTCTGGGAATCGAGTTTCAAATATAAAAAAAAAAGACTGAAGTCTGGAAGAGTACTGCAGGTCAGCGTCCTATTAAAACTACTACCGAAATTGTACTAATTTGTCCTACCTATTTACTCTTTTTTTCCTTTTTCGGACCCAATTATGGCATGAACTAAAATAAATTCAGTGTATAATCGTTATTTATTTGTAATTGCCTTCGAATTTCTTTCCATGCCGAAGTTTATTCTCTTTCTAATGTTATTTAATTGTTAGGACTTTGTCAGTATAGTCGGTGTAACATTAGATCTAGCCACACCAGCTCCATGTGCAAATTACTATGTATGAATTTAGTATGTAATCCCATATACTAATTTGCTTTGTAAATTCAATGACCTGATAAAATATCTGGTAACAATTTGAACTCTTTTCAAATTGAAAACAACGATATAAGTTTGAATCAGGGCCGGTTTAACTTTAAGCACGTGCCACCTGCCTGCGGTTTTCGAGGCCTTAGGCTTTTGTAATTTTTTGTGTTGCTGAAATAGTTCACAAAAAAATGTTGGAAATAAAAAATGTAGTTCTTATAGCTTGAAAACAGTCTTACACTAATTGCAAAGAATATAACAATAATATGTGTAGTGCCTTACAATTCATAATTTAATCATGAGTGTTTTAAAAAAGTCTGCAATACCTCAAAGTTTGTGACTGCACTTGTATATGAAAGAATCATTTTTAAACAACCCTTTAGGTATAATAATATTAATATTACGATAGCAGAAACAATTCTTCACTGGCCTACAAAACGTTTTTCTATTCAAACATTCGTAAAGGCAATATGTGGTGTCAGTGAATTCTAAAACTTTTTCAGGAACGTAAATGTAATTTGAAATGTTTATGTGAAATAGCGAGTAGTGAACTATCTAGAGACAATACAATGCATCATATTCCATTTTATTAATTTTTATAGTAAGATTTAATTCTTTAAAATCATTGAAAACCTTGAAAATATGTTTATAAATGTAATTATTGGACCTGTATTAAAATATTAATTTTGTTACAAATTATAATTAATAGTTTTCCTCGCCTTTACGTGTTCGAGTATTTTCGGGCGCTCACGGGATGTCTCGATTGCTGTGGCTATATTTTGCTGCCATTGCCAATCTGATAATTGTTTTACGAGATGCGAGTCTGTAATGTCACTTGCTTTTTGTAGTAGTTTTCAGTGGTGTGCAGAGTTCCGTGTGTTGTTTTGCGTTCAGAACATTGAGCTTGCAACTAACTTATGACTTTTCGGAAAAATGATTCGGAAATTATTGAAGCTTTGGATGAAATATGTGCATGCCATTGCCCTCTGCATGCCATTGTGCTTCAAATTGTATCACACAAAGTCTAAATGTGTTTAAAAAGATGAATAAGTTTTTTTGGCATATTTTTTATTCAGCGTTTTTGTAATATATTCAAGTATGTCAAAAAATATAAAAATTGGCACATTTAATTATTTTTCATTTGTTTCCAATTTACCAAAAAACTTTCTACAAATAGAAATGGTTTATACACTTGTTTCACCAAAATAATTACTGATGCCACTCAAAACACCCTTAAATACCCGGAGACCCATTCGATCACTAAGCCTGCAACTCGAAGTGAGATTTCTGGAGGTCAACAAAGTGTCTCTTCAGATTCTCACAGTGTTTCTTCTTTATTTGCAATAATTTTTCACGGTCTTAAGAAACGTTCATGAAACGAGGGCTGGAGAATGCGCATCGTACTCAGGCAATGGCACCCAATGTACTAATTTTATTTTCAAATGCATCTTCTGCGCCTTTATTCTGACCGAAGTCCTCTATGGTCCGTATGTCTTATCCGTCCGAGTTCTTAAGTCAAAATACACATCTGGTAGACATCGTACCTTGGCACTAAACAAACCGTTCTGAATCGCAGCATCCGGATTATCTTGAGCATCCCGCGTGAACAGCAGAAAGTTTGAGTCAGAGCATAACCTTCTTTGAAAGCGACAAGGCTCTCGCCTTATAACTTCCTGTCGGGATGGATTATGAGCATTAAGCGCCCGAGACATCACATCAAGTGGCAACACTGGCGTCTACCTGACAAACACACGCCTCTCTTACGTCACATCTATTTCTTACTATGAAATAAATGCACACGTTTGGATCCGGTACCACTTAGCCATTCGACCTTTATGAGTTCCCACCTTTCCCCTCGCTAGTCTCTTTTTTACTTTCTTTTTAAATTTATTTCATATTTATTTCTTTCATTACTTTCTTTCTTATCCTTAAATCTCTAGATCAGTATATAAAAGAAACATGTCCAGCTTAAAGTACGTTTCTATTGCCAACTAAAAATTCTAATGTTTGGAAAAGAGAAAGAAGTCCAGTACAAGTTTCTGATCCTAATGCAGAATAACTAGTATTATCAGCAAAGAAACACATAAATCCTTCATGACAACAGTTATAGAAACTGAGGATATCATAGATTTCAAAATCTGATAATCGAACTATTTTAAGAAGACAACCAAGTCTCTGGTTCATTCAGTTTTCAATTTAAGCCTGGTGTGACTCTTTCCAAGTAAAGCAGGTAACGTATGAGAGAGCATATTTTGGTTACCTCGTAGCTGACGGGCTTATCAAGTACTCATCCACGAAGGTAAAAGTGAACGCACGTCCAGATTTGCTTTTCAAGAAAGTTAGTGGATCAGCTGTTCATCCAACCATCAGAAAGAAAATAACCGATGTTTAAAAAGTAGTAAAATACATCTTACATTAATATTTCCATTTCTGACAGAAAGCTTTGACATGCCACAAACTTAAATGAAAATCGAGGATGAGTTGGTGCTAATATTATTAATTTAGTAAGAGTATTTTTCATGCCTATAGCATTTTTCATGTTCATATCATTAGGCATCATTTAAAATTTTTCTTCATTGTCTGAGAGAACAGGATCGCGGAAGACAAACTTTCAAAGATCATTTTTTGTCGGGGAACACGTAGATGTCCAAACGTGGTAATGACAAGAATATGTGTTTTTTAATTTACGTCAAAAACAGTGAACGCACACTTGACTAGTTTTCAGTACAATTGCTATTACGTTTTGCCTTCTGATGAATGAAAGTAAATAAAAAGTTTTAAACAGTTGAATCTGTTTTTTTCAAAATACAATATATAAACTCTAAGTTAACAGAAGTACTGAAAATTTGCTGGAAAATTTTAACTCAGTTTTGATAATTTAGAAGTTAACATTTCTTTCCGTAATTTCTTCAGTTGTTTTCTTGCCACGACCTCTTCAGTCGATTTGGCATCTGTCTCCACAAACCGCGTCTGGTGTCCTCGGAATGTCCTAGATCAGCAGCAATTGAATCTTTTGTCTTTCGATCAGTTGGTCAGTGGAGCGAATCTTGGCACCGGCGAAGGCTTCCGCGGTCGAGTGAGCTCAGCTCCCCCTTCACGATCACGCAGAAATGCCCTCTCAGGGAAACTGTTGACGGAAGACAGATGGAGCGCTGAATTGATCTTAACGCTTACGTATGCAAATTATTTTTGTCTTTCGACCTGCCAAATTTATCGTCAAATCTAATGATGATCTTCTTGCTGATCAATTTCCTTTCCGAATGATGTGATAATTTGCTTTAATTAATGATTTCTCGCATTTCAAAACATATAATGCCACACATACTATTACAAGTATTGCGATCATCAAAATCAATAATCTGAATTGCTGACCTTTCTGATGTCAGTCGTTGCCAAAAATTCCTCATTCGTCTTTCTCTATTCTTAATTTTAAAATCAAAACCTCAGTGTATGAAGAACTTTCTTGACTTGAAACCCACCGGCTGAGATGATTCAGTGACACCTGTTGCTGCTGCAGCGACCGGTGCTGCAACTATAGCTAAGTTGAAGAAAGGCTCTGTTCGATGTCAATTGTAGCGGATAACTTCTCTGATCAGTAGTTAAACGAGGTTTCGCCGATCATCATCAGGTGATTACCGGAACAACACCTTCACCAAGGGGCTATGGATAGCACGCGTTCTTCCGCTCCCACATGCTCACCTTCTCCTCTCCCCTTGCACACACATTGACTTGCACTGTACGAGTACACTTACCTGCACTACACTTTCACATGTCTGGAGTTGCGAGTCTTTCCTGAGGCGGAGCCCTGTTGAGGGAAGTAGCTGTGTGGATGAATTCCGCAAGACAACGTGTAGCGTATGTGCTACCGCATCTCACATTCTCTACAGTGGAAATATACAGAATATCTAAAGGTGAATGCATTGAGAAGATAACAGGAAGAAGTGAGCATCTGAAGCATATTAAACAAAGGATTAGACAACAAGAGGTGTAGTTTTGTTCGACAGCAGAGTCTAAAATAACAGTTGCTTACTTCCGACTTATATCGTCACCGTAACCGTAAACCGTAACTTATCACCGTAAACTTATATTTGCATTCACAATGAAATAATACGAGTTGCTCGTTGTTTGTATTATCCCCGAGATTGGCAATATCAGAAAAAATATTGCCTCGTTTCACCCGTAATATAATCTAAAAAACAAAGAGAAGTTCCAGACGACGTGTAGCGTTGGTCCTCGTCGTATCTCACTTCCTGAGATAATATGCACTACAGTTGCGGGAGTAATGACCCACGCGCCTGGAAGTATTAAATACCCACTCAAATCAATTTGGAGAGCGCATTTCATAGAAAGAATGAGGCCGAGGGGACTACAGCGTGTACCGACTCAGCGCCTCGGTCTGAAGGGTCGTGGGTTCCAGAGCCGCCATGGACATCGTTATTTGTCCCTAGTCTTCCATGTATGTATGTTTTCGCGGAAGACCTTGTGAGTCTGCTGACCACAGACCGAGGAGCCCGCAAAATGTTTAATGTAATTAATACGTTAATACGTGTCTGCAGGAGGGCCATAGCGGTTACTCGGCGCTGATAGTCGAAATAGGCATCCCCTGAAGTCGGGAAAAGCCTCAGGAAGAAAATTTCATAGAAAGGAGCTTGAGCAAAAACATGCTCAAGGGTTGAGCGATCGTGTTGCGGTGCTCTAATGAACTAGAACAGGCTTTGGTTGTGGAGCCTAAATCGCTCCGGCCGCCTGGGGGAGGGGGGGGCGCCCGCGGCTGTTTGCTTTCCTCTCATCCGGATCCTCCGCCTCGAGGGCTTGCCTTCGTCCGTCAAGACCTCGTGATCTTCCTGGGCGCGCCGCCAGGAGAGAACTGTTGTGCCTCGACGCAGCAGGAAGAGGCTTTATTCCACGACTTCATTGACTTTTTGCCGTCCATAGGCTTCTCGGGTGACGTAAGCGCGTTTCTGTTTGGGCAGCTATTCTGGAACTTCTTTTTTAGTTTATATTTCGGGTGAAACGAGGCAATATTTTTTCTGATATTGCCTATCCGGGGGATACTACAAACAACGAGCAACTCGTAGTATTTCATTGTGCATGCAAATATAAGTTCACAGTGTGTAAGCAACTGAGATTTCAGACTGTACTGTCGAACAAAACTCTACTTCTTGTTGTCTAATCCTTTGTTTAATGTTCTTCACATGCTTAATTCTTCCTGTTATCTTCCCAATGCACTCACTTCTAGATATTCTGCGTATTTACACTGTAGACACAGCTTCTTTTGTTCACTCTATGTGTGTGTCATTATTACTTCATAAACTTTCGCAACATGTTTTTCTATCATTCGTTCATTGATGAACCTTATTAAATCTCCTCTGAATGCTTAGGGGAAGGAGGTCCTGCTCGTTTTTCATTTCGTGCTCTCGATTTGATTGTTGGTGAGATTATGACAAAAATGTTTCAAAAATGTCTGTATGAGGCTGGATTGTTCTTCTTTTTGTATGACTCACTATACCAACAATAATTTGCATAGGTTTCACGAAGCAAATTCACTATAATATTTCGCGAGTTTCTAGGATGTCATCGTGAGGTCGTACATTAGATCTCTTGAAATTCTGGTCCTGAATTGGGCAAAATACGAACGAGAATACGAACACGCTCATATTTATATTAAATGCTATTATTAAATCGCGAATATGAAAATGATTTAAGTCATAATGAACCGTTTCTTCTATTCCTATCACGAAGGATAGACCAATAACGCTTCATTAAGTTATGTTGTATACAGATCAGACTCCACTGCTTCAGTAACTTTGCTTCATCGAGATTTCAAGAGATCTGATTGTTTTGTAATTTTGGCACGGACTCATTTTTGATCAATTTTGTCCCAGTGAATGGAAGATTTAAATTTGTGGAGAGAATGTACATTTTGGACTATTAGTTTATGCCCAATTATTGAAACTAAGTCAGAATATTAGAAAAATGCTCTGGTGCATTCCTAAAGATGATTTTATTCCAGAATTTCAATATATTTATTGTGAAATAGAAAACAAAACGACAGAAAGAACAAAATGCCAAACTAAATGTCATTTTAAATTACTTATAAGAAGTTTATGTGCTCTTTTTGCATATGCCGTTTAAAATAATGTTGTGCAACCGATATACCGTATTTTCTTCAAACGTTTAACATTTATTACATGTTCCTTGTTTACAATTTTAGGACCGGAAAAAACCAGAAGTGGTTAATTACTGTTCAATGCCTTACACTTATTTACTTCTGCAATATAAAACTATGTATATCATCAAAATATGGTCCAGAGAAACCACAAACAGTTTATGTTTTTAATTTCAGTAAGACCACGCCTACCGACTTAGATGATTTGCAAACTCACTATTAATATGCTTTAGGTGTCTTCGGTGGAGTAACACGTATATGAGACCTACCAACAGTGGAATTTGTAGTTGATTTTATTTTTCCATTTCCATGTGCATGGGAAAGAATACACAGTACTGTTTCCTTTGGCCCATTTATGAAATTTCTCTTTCCAAATCAACCTCCTTATTAACTCGATTTTTAGAGTCCCTGAAGAGGAAAATGTATTTATTAAACTGTTTTATTTCTCATCTGATCAATATTCCTTGCAACTTATGTTTACAGATTTTGTAATTGTCACGGAAGTGCTACTTTGAGGGGATTTAGATACGTAGAAGGTGGTTTTCCATTACTGGCGTTTATCTTTATTTCCATTTGTTGTGCAAAATTAGTTTTAGATCTAGCAGTTTTTGATGTCTATTGATTTAGTAAAGATAGCGTAATCACATAAACAGCGTTTTGCAGAATACTCCTTATCTTTATGACGGTGTTGGAAGGTTAATTTCATTCGGGGAAGCGGGATATGTGCAGTGATGTTATGATGTGTACTGTAATAAAACAACCCTCTTTTTAGACTGATAATTAAATTTAGCATCAATATTTGCACTTAGATATCATCCTATTATGTCGTTCCAATTCTACAGCCTAATAAATACTCTTTAGAAACAGTTAATTCGTCAAATCCGTAACGTTGATGTTTGTTTCGTTATATTACCTTTTTTCATATATTTTTTCGTACAATTTCTATTGTGTGATGTATGTTCTAAATAAGTACTTTGATTAGTTGTTTTACTCTACCCATTCATGAAATTTAAACTTATTACAACAATATTGATTATCTACTGTACATTTACTTTAGTGTCAGTGTTATAGGATTGTTTGAAAATGACATTTTATTTTCCGAGTTGAAAATGTTACGATTCGAGATTGATTGGCTAAGTAACGCAATCCTTCGAGCAAAATAAATTCACATTTGACACGTGTGTCACACTATTTTTAGATTGCCTTTCTGAATTTCTTTTTGTTTTAATTCAAGTATACACATCATTTAATTGGGTATCATGTCAAGATTAGTTGTAGATGATTAGACAAAAGTACTTGTTTTCTTTGTTTTATTCATACTTTTATTTGAACATTCTAGTATTGAGTTCATTGAATTCCGAGAGGGATGATCTACAGCAATAATTCTAAAGAAATTGGGAAACGTCAGGCAGGAAAAATGGGAGAATCCCGAACACCGCCGAGAGTTCTTTGTCCACAACTAACTCCACGTAAAAAAAACTCCGCGTAACTCTACTTTGGACGTAAACGAATCAGGGCCCTAGCAGTGGAAAGAGTATGTGCTAGAGGAACTTCTTATGTGTCTCGTCGGCTCTTCATCAAAAGATCTACAATCGTCTACATAATGTTCTGAAACGTTAGTTTAGTTTTTCTAGGTAATAAAAATAGGGATGGTCGGGAAATGAAATTGGTTTTGTGATGCTGAATTTCCTCATCAATAAATGATTGTAACTTAGAAAAGTTGCGTGAGAAATGTTCAACAGACATACGTACTTTTCCTTTTATTTTTGGGACGATTTTGGAAGAAAATCGAATTTAAAATATTCAATGATTAATACTCGTAATGTACGTGATATTTAGATATAACAATCAAAAATAAAGTAATTTACAGTGTGCACAAAATAAGTTCTTTATTAATTACTTTTATTTTTACTTGTACGTTATTGCTTGATATTCCGTCGAATTGAAGCTCGAATTGCATAACTTACTTGTATCGAGAGGATTATGGAATTAAAGAAAACAGTTGAATGATGCTACATGTTCTCTTATGAAGGGAATTATGGGAGAAAAATACAAACCGAGTGAGGTTAATATTTAATTTATTGGTAAGTTAGTACATCTGAATCATTAAAATTAGGTAAAAAAATAAAATATTGTATGTACCACGGGTGTTACGTAGTGTTAATGATCTAGTTCGACGAAAGCCCTCTGGCCAAAGGCCTTCAGATTTTTGTCGCCTCTCGATCATTATAAACCTTATAACGCCTTTCGTGCATAAATAAATATTTTTATAATCTCTCCGCATAACACTATTCAGATACACAATCCCGCTAATCTCCGTTGTTGTTTTAATGGGAATAAGTGAAGGCCCATTCTTCTGTAGGTTACGGTAAAGTATACCAATATTCATAAATTGCGAAATCGTTTGATTCAATAGTTATGGTACATGGAAACTTCTTATTCCCAAGACACGCTATACTCACTGTTTGGAATTCCCGAAGTTAATTAAAAAACTGTATTACTGGGTATCCATTTGAATTTCGTGGAATTCACATGGGTGTTTATTACATTTTTTAAACTTATATTATTAGTAAAGTTAATTCCTCTGAAATTCTATAACAAATGTATTCTCGTGAAGCACATTCCAAGTTCTCTGCGATCAAAAACTGTTGATACTTTTTCGAAAGAAAATCTGTGGTTTGCAAAATATAACATTACATGTCACGGAAGTAAGTGAACGTGATTTTTACTTTCCCATTCACGTACGTATTTGCGGAATAATATACGCAGTGTAGTGAAAGTTATGTAATGCTGCGGAAAATTGATTTCGAAATTTCAACTGAAATACACGTTTTGGGATCCCCTGATACCGAAAAAGTGGTTATTTTCAAAATGGCCGTCTGTCTGTAAACACGACAAGTGCCTACACTACTAGAACCACTAGCACTACTACTTCACATTTAAATTGCAAAGAGCTGGTGTATACATGAGTACTAATTAAATTTTAATTTCATGGAGGGAAACGATTGGTTTATATATCTAATTATGAAGGATTATCATTTGAAACATTGTTTTAACTGCTATAAATTAACAAAAGAACAAGTATGTTTCAGAATTCAGACCATTTGTTTTTTACTTACTGAAATAAAAAAAAATCCATGTAAACTACTTTCTGACTAGTACACAAAATTGATTGGAATGTTCAAGAAAGCATATTGTTGTTCTTTTTTCGCTCTTGCATACACTCGGGGCCAAACTGGACTCGTGCGCAAATAAGTTCACGTACTTGTTATGTAACTTACTCATTCAGTGAATTGCAAAGAAGACAGAGCCATATGAAGCAAAGTGCTTCTTCAAAGTGAACAAAAAACTGGACAGATGCAAAGGCGGTGCCGATGCATGGCACGGGATCTTCAGAGAGAAAGCGCTTCCTTTGACCAATTAATTAATTAGTGATTCCGGGCGCACCAACGGCTAAGATAATTAGTCCCGAAAGTGTAGTGTCTGTTTTTCTCGGGAGGTGGCGGTAATGTTCCCCTGCTGGATAATGAGATCCAGTTCTGATCTACCGTCGGCTCGCGGGGTTTTCCTCAATCAGGTATCTCCCGCCAGCGGAGCACTGCCCCAGCCGGGAAGATCCAGTCTCCCGACCGGTCTCCCAGAATATGTGGTAGTGTAGTGCATGTGTATTTGTGTCTAAAAGGTGAGGATAGAACGAGGAAGAGGGAGGAAAGATCACGCTGTGTTCGTGGTTCATTTGTTAGGGTACTACTTCCGGATTCGCCTGGTGTTGATCGGGAAACTACTGTGGCGTCGTTAACACGAGGGCCAGAACCGTTAGGTTGGTGAAAGTACGCTGCGGGGGAGGAAGGGGTTGAGCCTGAACATCCGGGGGTTTGCGCTCGGGTGGTTGACTCAGGTAGTGCCGCAGAGCCAAAAATACCGGAGGCTGTAAACTCCGAGGATGCTGCCGGCGAGCCTCGTTTACGGAAGCAGGCAGCCAACCTGAGAATTCTGTGTGGGGGCGTAAACCAAGGCTGGCCTGCGAGTCTATCTATGGAACAGTGGTGGGGGTGTCAGCCTCAACTATTTAACGCGGCGCCATCTGCGCCCGCGTTCTCATTCAGTTTGCATCGGGAAGCTTGTACGTGTATGTACGAGGTGTGTAGGAGTGAGGGCGAGATGTCCGGAGAGTAAGGGGCAGACAATCTCACGTGCTGTAGGCACACGGTCGCCACGACCGGGTTAAATTTTGGCGTCAGGCCATGTGACGGTAATTGTCACGGGACCGAGGTCCGATAGCGCGCATCACGCGTGGCTTGTATTTTCTGCGGTAAAGCAGTGTTCTGAAAGGAAAAGGTTGCCGGAGTGTTTTAACATTAGCAATTCATTGTAACTTGTACTTAATCTTTGAATATATTATTTTTCTTTTGTTATTGAAATTTATTTCTTATTTCACTACGTCACACTACCAATCCGAGCAGCCGGCCGCTTGAATTCTCCTCCCGGCAGCGGCTGAATTCGTCCTAGTTGACAAGCTAGTGTCATAAATCCTACCACTGTCGGGGCTCGACCCTATGACCTCCCGGTCAGAGGCACCTCAGCGTCATCAGTTGCTGCCCTGAGCCGCCTCTCCCGGAGAAAGCGCCTCCTGGGACGAGGGCGTGGAGGTCGTCGACTCGCGTGTGTGCTCCGCCGAAGAGATCGACCGCGTGCCCTCGAAGGGGTGGGCGGAGACGGCGCCCCCGCTGCCGCCCGGTGACAGGGCGCGCGGTCGCCCCGCCACGCACGCTGCGCCACTCCCAAAAAGGTCGATGGCCCCTTGGTCGAAATAGTATTTTTAAACGCTGTGCGCGAAACTCTGGATCTTGGATTTGTTTATCGAATGAGCATACGAAGCGTGCACAAAAATCGCGAAGCGTGTGCGAAAAAGTTTATAAAACATCGCCGTGTTAAAAAATATTAGACGAGGTGATTCGCGCACGACTGACTTTTTGTACTAGACACGAATCATTGATTTTTGTACTAGATACGATTTACTTTTTGTACTAGATACGAAAATAACTATTTCCGTGTACCTTTTAATTAAAAAATTTGTTCCCAAACGTTATATTTACCGTCAATTAAGATTTTTTTACATTACAGATGTATTTTCCAATATTGTTTTCTCTAGGGTGTGGGTGTCAAATATTTATTTTCCCATCAGTAATCTCTTTTATACTGTCGCACGACAACTTCACTCTGCGTTCTAACAAAGTAGCCTGGACTGGTCCCACCCAAACATGCACCTTGTACAATCCATTTAAACGGTTGAAATTCCGAACATTCCTAGCAAACAAAATGCAAATCTTCAAGAAATTCGTATCCTCATAAGAAATAAACTAGAAAAATAACCTGATCATTGTTATATATACACACGGCTCAAAGGATCTAAATAAGATGGATTATGCAGTAATTACTCCAACTTAGTTAAACACCAAGAATACACCGGATGATTTTTCAGTAGTGTCCAGTTAATAGTACGCTATTATTGAAGTCCTGGAATTCATGAAAAGACAAAGTGAAGACAAAACAATGATAATTACTGAGCCTAATAGTGTAATTCTAGCCGTAAGGAATGTAGCCAGAGACAATGACAACGCAGCCAGAGACCCAGCATATGATGTGACCCAGCAAGTGATCCAGCATATAGTTATAAAAATTCAAAATTTGAAAATTGATGGCAAAGAAATCCTTTTCCGATGGATACCATCATATGTTGGCATAGCAGAGAATGAAATGCTTGAAAGAAAAGCAAAGAGGCTGCTCAAAGTGACGAAGAAAGCGACATTATATTAAATTGCCACGAATATCATAAAAAAATAAAAATCAAACTGGAAAGTAGAGATAGCATGGATCTATGGAATTGTTTAAGCTGTAAATTAATAAGCATTACAGAGTTTTACGATATTAATCCAGCTGTCACCTTTCATAGAGCTAATCAAGTATTATATCTCGAATAATGCTGCAACCATGTGCGACCTGTATAGCATAACATTACCGACAATACTAAATTACAATCTGAACTTCTAGCGGTAGTGCTAAAACATAAGGAAAAGATATGGAACAGATTTATTAAATTCCTGAAAGAAATCAACCGATACAGCCACATGTTTTCCTGACATTATATTTAGGATAAATTGTGATGTAACTGTAATCAGGAACTTAGCGCAACCTCTGATTAATATTCAATAATAATTAAAACCAAAGTTGTAATATAAGGATAATGCATTTGTTATGTGCTTGAAAAGTTTTTTACTGTAATGTATTTGTGTATATGTAATGAAAATGAGGTCGCTAATAACCTAAGTGGTTGATGCGATTTAAAATAAACCTATCTATCTGAGGCAAAGCGAATTCAGGTAAATATTTGTGGGTAATTTAAGTCAAATATGTAGTTATACAAAATCAGTTTAATGATACTTTAAGACTTGTATACAATAGAAGTTCGTTATTTAAAGGTAGTTTGAAATGCCTAGAGAACCGTTCTAAATTAAGATGATACAAATCTTTAATTGTGTGCCCTTGAATGATTGTAGTTCAATTTATGAAGGTTTCCTGGGACCTTTTGAATCTATAAATGAATTTCACATTACTCACACAATTTACAAGTAAACTATTGGTAAGTAGCATGTGCATAATAGTAACATAAAATCAATTTTCTCCTTAGATTATAAATCTTGGCATTCGGAACTCTTGATTTGTTTTTTTATGAGGTCTCAAAAAAGCAATCCAATCCTCGTGTTTATTATCTCTGGGGAAATCATTGACGCTTACATCATTGTAAAGAACTTCGGGATTTGAAGATATTTTCCTCATAAAATACTAAATAGTTTGTGAAATAGTATTTTTCATTAAAAGCAATAGTTTTATTGATAATATTAAGATTGATATTTATAAAGAAACAGCTTCTCATATTTAGTTATTTATAATTATTCCAATTTGTATTGCATTCCACTACATTCTGATCAACTATTACCCCTCTCAGAAAAATTGAATTATTTTGTTAATAAACAGGAACAATACACTGTTCTGATGTATGTCGTGAAGTTAATAAAAAATAATTTCGATAAAAGTTTATTTCACAGTGCTATTACATTAAATTGTAGCATTAGAAAGTTAAGGATTCTCACAAATTACTTGAAGAGTTAATCAAACTTTCAACATGTTCGTGCAACGAAAAGAAAGGGAACGGAAGTGAGCAGGATACAAGGAAGTTCCACATATTTTTGTTTGCATTGCACAACTGTCCTAGTTTTTGTGACGTTTGTTTTATGATATAGACTTCTAAACTTGCTAAGAGGTTTAAGCTTGAACCAAATATCACAAAATTAACGAACTCGAAATATATTTCTTTAATTCACAGTTCAGGTAAGTCAATCGCCGTTTCTTTTGCATGTCTTTGTTGAATTTTCCATTTTCGTCTTTTAATAATAGCGTTTTTGTTCTTGAATATGAACTAGGTTCCATTCCTTTTTAGCGTGTTCCAAAGAAACAGTAACAATTATAAATAAAGTACCTTTCTTGCAGTTTTTGCTTTTCGATTGGTAACTCCCGAGTAATTGTGAGCTCGAAATATCTATTACTAATTCTTTCAGAACGTCAAGAATGCCGCTAGTACGCTGCCCTCCGATAGTTGTAGTCCCTCATTTCATATCCTCCATAAGTTTTCTATTCCTGATATTCGCAACCCACGTGAAGGGGCAACTGAAGTATGAATGTACAAAGTGCATAAAAATCAGTAAAGGTATCTAAGCAAAATGAAAAAGCAGGCGTCAAACAAAAAGGATAACGAAAGTCGCATTGCCCTTTCTGGATTCTGAGATGTTAATTCGCAATTTTCAAGAGTTTTGATGAGTTTTTCTTTCTTCATTTCTTTTTATCGACCACAATTACGAATCAGAACAGCTCCTCGTAAACAGCCTCCTTATTGAAACGTCGATGCAATATTAAAAGGTATATGTTCATAAGTTATGCTAGTTAGTGCCTTTTCTCGGTTTGCTTTAAAAGTTTCGGCATATAGAATGGAAATAGCTATTTCTATCAAATCAACACACAGCAATTTTGTTATTATTGCGTGAATTCCTTTGATTCATTATTGTGAGATATTTACTACCATTTTGGTTAATCTCAATTTGAAACTTGAACTCAATTACTTATTCTTTAGCAGTGGGAGACATGTCTAGAAGACTCTAAGCCAATAGAAAGGGGTTCATTGAGAAACTGTCAGCATTAGAGTGAATGGCACTGAGAGTGCATTTCTTGAAACTTCCGAGTATCAATTTGATAAGATCTTTAAAAATATGATAAGATTCGTCAGATGTTAAAACAATCATTTTGTCAGTTTACACCTCTTCAGGAATTAAAATTGAGAAGCAAATCATCATAAAAGTTTCGACATCTATCAAACCCTACGTGAATAAACTATTGTCGTTTCCTCCTACTCTGCGTTGAAAACTCTAGGGCAGCGATGTTCACGATGCGTGTGGTGGCAGAAGTACGATCGCAACATTGTGACATGCCACGAGCTTATCAGAGCAACTAGTGTCGCAATACGAGTCTATCTCTATAGCACACTCACTTCTTTCCTTAACAGTCCATGCCAATATCATTCAGGTACCCAAAAAACGCCAATGGGGAGGGGGTAAACAGCAGTCACCACAAGAAATTGCAAAATAATTGAAGGATTTCTTTATATGTAGGAACTAATGCTACACGTACTTAAAAAATAGAATACATTTGAGCTAAGGCAAGGGCACCTTTATGTTTTGGACATTGTTTTTACTTGCAGTCTCTTCTGTGAGGACACAAATGGACAAGTTTTTCTATGAAGAACTCGTTGAACATTCATATGTTGCTCCGAAACACAACTGTTCTCTACATCTCTCATTTTCTCTTCTCTTCCACGTCTTTCTGTGTATTGATAATGCTTGGCACTAACCCTCCATCCTGATTTAATTTTTTGGGTTTACACAATCGCTTAAGGTGTATGACTGAATGGTCCCTAGTTTTTCACTCCCAGACGTAAAAGACTGTATGAATGTAAATTCAGTAGTTGGGCGGAAGAGAAGGCCCTATGGTCTGAGCCTCGTCGTTAATAAAATTATTATTATTATTATTATTATTATTATTATTATTATATTAAGAAAAAGCAATTTTTTGCATTTCCCAGTCTTTTGAAAGATCTGGGAGTTTAGCCAAATTCTTACACGAATTTTGCGGGACAAATCCCAGAGCTCCGATGACTGTGCTTTTACGTTGCACATTCGGCTGATCTTCATTTCCAAACACTTGTATTTAAGGTGTTTCTCTGCCTCCTTGGTTACGACGATTTTTTCTCCAAATCCCAGATAACAATATCCTGTTTGGTTGCTGCTATCATGCGATCGGTTTGAATTTGTACAATATTGTATTGGGTATTGGTCGTACAATACTGTAAGAGTCCAACAGTGTCACCAATTTTGGAGAGTGTTCGTACCACTTGGGGCATGTTTGGGACATCGAGGGCGGTACAGATTTGCTAGTGGAGGTAACGACACACCCTGTCGTGTCTTTTCAAGTATTCGGTCTTCGCTAGCATTGGACAAGCTGGGACGATATGATCAATGGTTTTTGCCTGTTCCTGGCAGATGCGGCATTTATCATCTTGGAAAATTTTGACAACTACTTTATCATAATGTCGTGTTTTCAACTCCTGATCATGAGCAGCCATTAGAACTTCTTCCGATTCTGGCTTCATTATTCCACTTTTAAAGCACATAAACGATTGATCTTTATTGATCTGCACCTTATCCATTCTTTTTAGATATTGTCCATGCAGTGTTTTTGGCTCTCCACGATTTCTTTAACATTTTTGTGTCTCACATTTCATGTTTAGTAGCATCAGAAG
Source organism: Gryllus bimaculatus (assembly GCA_017312745.1). Taxonomy (NCBI): domain Eukaryota; kingdom Metazoa; phylum Arthropoda; class Insecta; order Orthoptera; family Gryllidae; genus Gryllus; species Gryllus bimaculatus. The sequence continues at coordinate 363,398 of BOPP01000295.1, read as the reverse complement.
TTCAGTGACTGAATTATTATGCGTATCGTTCATAGTTTTCTTTACAATGCTTCTTGCTACAATAACAATGCCTCTGTTTCCCATTCTTCTGTCAGACTTCATGACCTGCCTCATTAGAGGGTCATCTTGATGACTACATACTTTCCTATCCCAACTTTTGCTTTGTGCCAGGCGGCTTCAATTTGTCTGTGGCCTCGTCCTCATTCCTTACGTTATACATAAAGTCTACATACATCAGCTCGAGGATGTGAGGATGTATTGTTAGCAGTTTTCTGTTTTTTCGATCCCTGGTTCGAGTTTCTTGCTCAGTCAAGTCCACGAGGCCGAAGCTACTACTAAAGGCACCGCCAAAGTACCAATTGCAGATATTTTATTCCTGGAGTTCAGGGCGGACTGCAGGACGAGTCTTAATCTTCTGTAATACTCTTATTATTATTATTATTATTATTATTATTTTATTATATCGGCAGATACTAAAATAACATTGCAATGCATAGGTCTGGCTGTAAGAGAACGCCGAAGTTTCCTTGAAGCATGGGGGCTGTTTCGATTTGTATTTTTAAACATCCAAGTTTCTAATAATGAAAGTTTAAACTACGAAACAGTAGGTCCTTACCTAAACAAACATATACTAAAAAACTGTCCTGGAATCCTTGTGAACGTCGTTCCTATCTTATGCGACTGTAAACAATAGCGATATTACTCTAAGTTTCCGTCAGAGCTCTCAAAAAATGTGATATTATTCATTACATTGACATTACTTCATTCACGTGATATCATTACTTATAAGAATACGTAATATCGTACAATTGAGAATCAATGCTACGTGACAACAGCCTACTAAAAAGCCAGATTTCGTTTTCGTATGTTTCTAGGATGACTCATGAATTGACTCAAATGACGAAATGGTCATTGTTTACTTAAGTATAGAAATTCATAATCCAACTAAAAAACAGACAATAATAATCCCTGAACATTTAACCCATGATATGGAACAAATAAGGAAGATATACTTTTGACGAGAAAAAATAATATATTCTTAATGAACAAGCTAATCTTTCTTATAATCCGGTTTAATTAGAGTAATCGTTTCAATTCATCGGTGATTTCATATTTAATCTTTATAAATTGTGATAAAAGTTGATTAAAAGCGTGTTGAAATTTCTAAAATCTAAATTATGTTAATTTTTAACTGAAGGTATCATTGATTTGTAAAAATATGAGGCAGGAAGCGATGAAGAAATTATTTTCTTTGGAGGACATCTTGTTTGCTTATCAGTTTCTACTTGTTTTCCTTCTATATTGATTGCAAGTGTTTTGTGGCCTGGGAAAAAGGACGTCTATCTACCAAGTTCAGCAGAGTACTGGATCAACCGCATTAAATTTCCATGGTTTTTCGTATTCTGCATTCTAGATATACGTAATATATTTTATGTCATGCATGAGAAATGCTCTGCAGATATCCAGATTGTCTCAATATTCAGCGAATAAGATTTACGAAAATTCTTGATATCTGTTGACATATTGACAGCAATGTCTTATCGCCTGAAGATAATATTTACCCACGTCAGGTTCAAAGAGCTTTTTAGTTGGCTTTTGTCACGTAGCATTGATTCTCAATTGTACGATATTACATATTTTTCTAAGTTATGATACATGTCAATGTAATGAATGATATCGCATTTTTTGAGAGTTCTGACGGAAACCTAGAGTGATCCGACTAGAAGTTATTTGATACAAAAGAATCACAGCTTCGAAAAGTAGAGTTCAAGTAGAAATGAAGACAAAGTACAACAAAAATGATATTTTGCTTTATATTGGTAGAACAACAAGCACTTCTCAACAGTTAAGTCTTCATAAATACCTCGATTGCAATGTTTGTTTCTGTAGATGTTCTTGCTTCTCAGTCAGTAACTCCCCATATTTACACCGTCACTAACATATTCTCGTGAGAATCCACCCGCTCCCACTCGCCCTACTGCGACCTAACCCACCCTGCCTACCCACTCGTCCTTTCGCCCTTCCGCCGCCATACCTCCCACCCACCCGCCCGCGCCCTCCCGCTCGCCCGACCGCCCGCCCTCCGCCTGTACCTTGCCCATCCGCCCGCCCACCCCTCGTCCATTCGCCCTCCCGCCGCCCTACCTCCACCCACCCTCCCGTCCCCACCCCTCTCCCTTTCCCTCCCCATCGCGCGTCGGCGCCTGGGGGCCGAGCAGACGCGCTAGAGCGGCCCGTGGCTGGCACCTCTCCCCGACCTTCGCAGCGCGAGCTTCACAGAGGAGAGAGAGGGAGAGGCACGAGGTCGATCTGCCTCTGGAATACGCCTTATGTTACGAATTGCTGCCAACTTTACGCTGAGAAAAATAGATTCCAAACATCAAGGAATTAATGTCATTATTTGCAATCCCAAAGTAAGTTTCGTTTGTTGCACTATAATTATTTATCTTCTCGGCACCAATAATTATTTTTAGTATTGGTTTCAATAGATGTGATCGCCAAAAAAGTGATGTCATCTCAAAATTGCATTGGGGCAGAACGATTGATTTTATACATTCAGACACATGTATGGTACGACCAAAGACAAGGTCTTTTACTCTACAGTAGGACAGGCTGTCACGTGAGTAACAAAAAAAAAAAAAAAAAAACCCAAAAAAAAAAAAAAAAAAAAAAATATATTGTACGCATAGTAATATATTTTTCCAACATTAGAAGAATAAACTACTATTTTTTCTAACATTCTACTTAATTTCAATATTTATTCCTATTATAATTTCCTATTTTTCATTAATTTCATATTATTTCATTTATTTTAATTTCTTCATTCTATTCTTAATATAATGATATTATTAGATGTGTCAGTTTTCTTGTTATACTTACCCATAAAATTACTATGACAATGCGAATTTTCATTTCTACTACCCTGAAATAATTCGCTGGAGATCTAAAATTTAGCACGTGACCCACCAGCGCGAAGCTTACTTGCCCGCCTGGGAAACTCCCGCGTTGCGAGCCGGCAACTCTCTTCTGATTCTCCATTCATATCCCACAATATATAAAGGAAAGCGTACCACCACAAAGCAAAGCGGCTCGATGCGAGAACATAGTGGACTCATACGAAAATACGTTTACCAGATTTGTTTTATCAACAACCGGATGGTGTATTGTGTTTATATTCTTCTATTCATTTATTGCTATTTTATATCAATTTTTTAAAATCTCTTGCTTTCTGTGCCAAACATTTTGCCAAGTACCAGGAATGTTTTAATATTTATTATCTTTGTGTTAATATTTTATGTGAAATCATTCACTTTTCTGCTTGTATAAAGCAATAATGATTAAGAAATGATGAAGTTTCTTATAAATTAAAAAATTGTAGCTGTACGAACGAAACCAGCTCTCTTTAACAGATAATATTTGTAAACCTCCTAACCCGAAATGTAGAAATTTAATGTAACTATTGCTTCTGAAGTAAAACATTATTACGAAATCAAGATACATTCGATTCAAAAGGTTAATTTTACTCTCATTTCACAAATTTAGACATACTTATTTTATTAGACAAATGCATCTGTGAAAATTTTTGGCAATAAATCTAAATATATTCATTTTTGTTTTTTAATGTTTTTTTATTATGAATAACCTCTACTTACAAGTTATTGAAATCATTTTTTAGAATTCGACGCAATATTTAAAGGAAGACTGGAAGATTTAAAGTGTCCATGTATAAGTGGTGTGGCTCTTTTAAAGCCCCGACCTGACATTTTCTTTGACTACATTTTCCAAATAAAGGTAAATTTGTGTTGTGATATACAGAATCAGATGTCATCCGGATGCTATGGAGGTGGCTGTAGCAGAGTGTGTGGAGAGGTCTGCTGACAAATTTTGACGACATAACCATACTTTTCGGCATGGGGGATGCAAATACCTATTATCCATCTGCAGAAACTGGCAGTCCCGTGATTAAATTCTGCAAATTATAATCAAAGAACTTTTCGGAATATTACATAGCCAAACGAATTAAAAAGGATGAAAAATATAGCAGAATAGAGAGTAAGATAATTACTTAGATGGAATGAAACCAGACATATCTAGAAGAGGGATAATACTGTCTAATTAGAGCTTATTATCGCAATGCGATTATTAAAAATGTTCCCATATGCAACAGATGAATAGTGCGCATTACTGCACTATATCATTGCATAACAACAGGCCAAAAGCCAAATCACTTCAAATGTCCGGTGAGGTCAAGATGCCAATGAGTCCACTACCACTCCATGTCCCAGTGATCCAGTGTATTTGGTTCGAGGTGCCCCTAAGATAAAATTATTTTTCTCAATCTCATGCGACTAATTCATAAGAGTTGTGTCTCGCCCGAGAAAAAACTGCGCGAAGAGAACTCAGTTATTTACTAAGCGTTACAAATAATCCAGAGTATTATTTTCCTTAGCGTGAGCCTGAGCAAGAACCCAAAATAATCAAGCGCATAGTTAGTCGATCGTGAAGTGAGTCATTACTTAGTGGAGCAACAGGAATTTCTCATACCCCAATGAGTATTTTTAATTAATCAATTAAAAAATTAAAATAAAATCCTATGTATCTACTGGGAATAATTCGGCATAGAGAGTCAAAATTTTGCATTGGAATTTAAATAATTATTCTGAGACTATTACTTGCATAGTGTTATGCGCAAAAATTTAATACGAAAAGCTTAAATTTGTTTTATAGGATTGCAATAGAGACTGCCCAATTCTAATCCCGGATAGGTTAGATAAGAGGATTACGTCTCTTCGTGAGAATAACTGATATTCTAGTATACAGCAGTGCGTGAAGTCGTACTAATTCTTTACTAGGAAATTTAGAATGTGGATCATTAATGAAGAGTATGATTTGTCAAATATTCAAGTGGTCAATTTTTAATGAGTGCTAAAATCATGTACCGAAATATTCGTCCTGCCGAAATGAACACCCACGTATCCCCCAAATGTGGAATCGAAAGCAGCACGCCCACATGAATCCCCGATGACCTTAGGATTTATCCTCCTTGAACAATGTGTATATGGATATCTCTTTTTGCGAAATCCTCGGACCCAAGCCACGAAATTTTATTGGGGGCAATTCCACTTGATGATATTTACTTTTCGTATTAGAGAAGTTAGGTTGTCATAAAAATCACCAAAAGTATCGCCGTAATAGATTCAAAATTTCTTGCCGAGTAACTGTACAATATTTGCACATCTCATGCTCGTTCTGATTTCCGGAGAAACTCCATTTAAGACTCAGAGAAAGGTCAAAATATAATATTTTTATATAGTGCCAAATTTCAGCGCTGAGCTCTTAATAGTTTAGGAGCATAGAGTTCATTTGAAATAATAATTTCTGAGCTTGCAAGCTTGCGAAAATACAAAGCTTTTCTTTTACGGTCCTGGCGCCAACATTTCTTATTAATCCGGATAAAAGAAAAAGGGACTTTTTCTGAAACTACAAGAATTTAGAAACACAGTTGGTGTGTCTTAATAAAAGTATGATTTATCCCTTATATAGTTTGTGAAATATTCAAGTTAATTTTTGTGCTAAAAAATGTAAGTTCGTCGACCCATGGATCGACGAAATTGGTCGCACGAATTTTCGACATGTAACGGATTTTTCTGAAATTCTCGCGACCAAGCACGAAATTTTAT
>BOPP01000295.1:321857-357692 GCA_017312745.1 Gryllus bimaculatus | reverse complement strand
ATGGACGAGCGAGGTAGGCGGGGCGGCGGGACGGCGAGCGGGAGGGTGGGCGGAGGGCGGGGGAAAAGAAGCAGGGCACTGGGTGCGGCGGCAAAGGCTGCGCAAAACGCGGGAGCGGCGCCTTTCGGCTACGCAAATAGTTTTTCTTTATCGGCATTTTGTAACTATATTAATTTACTACTTACTTCCTTTTATTATTACACATATTTACTAAAGAAAAACTGGCTTATCGTGGCGCTTCAGGCGGGTGTTTTCGTGTTAAGAAATTTTATTCGTGCTTTGCAAAGTCATAACAAAAATAAATTGTAAACATATTACAATAACCCGGCTCGTCCATTTCGGGGTAAGTTATATGAAAAAGTGTCGATTTAAGTACTTTTTGTAATTTCTGTTTAATTGCAAAATTAGATGTAATTGTAGTCAATCAGACGGATTAGTCATGTTAATGAATCGTTACGACTTAAACGGAAACACGCCGAAAAGAGAACTAATTCATAGCGTTTCATGTACTCAGGGCATTGAAACCAACAAAAACACGCGATTTTCTACAATTCTTACAGAATGTTCTAGAGAGAACCAACTAAGAATTGTGCCAATCGATTTATCTATTCAAGAGGAATCGAATGATTTATGATCACCACTGTAGATGCCGTTAAGTTCCTCAAAACGCGTTTCAGTTGCTCAAAACATCGATTTTAGGTAAATTTCGTAGAATCGTCGGGGCCCGCAAACAAATCATCAGTCCCCACTAGCAGACCGAGGGGCATTGAATGAACCCTCATTTGTCTCGATTGGTGGACCGAGAGACAGGTCGTCGCGTCGGACCCGGAGTGACGGACAGTCGGTCAAACAGACAGACGAACGGACGCCGGTTATTCAATTACTGTATAAGAATTTAATTTCTGAAAACGCAGTGATATAGAGTAAATGATTAAGTCAAAAATCCTTACTCTTCAGGTAATAACAAGTAATTGTGAGACGTTGCTAATATTAAAATACGTTTTACAGATTTCATGCTTTTTTCACAGAATCCCGATTTTACTCGACTGTTGTCCTGCAGTGATGCCATGAAAAGTAGGAAACTTTGACTTTATCACGTATTCTCTGTTGGTGCAGATTAGTAATTAATGTATTCGCACTCTAAAATATTTCACGAATATATTAATAACATGAGACTGTTTTCGAAAATTGAGTCATTTATACGTAATTTAGCGTAAAACGTAGGAAGTTTTAAAATTTATTTAAACAATATACTTTTCAAAAACTGTACCAAATTTTCTTTAAATGTTCTTCTGGTATGTATCAACGAACGGTGCAAAATTGGTGTTAGTGTCATTTCACATTTAAAAAAAATACAGAATTGAATGGAGATCGGTCTGAAGCATAGAGCTTGCTCCGACAGGGGCGGTTCTCCGCTGGTGGGAGATACCTGGCGGGAGAAAACCCCACTAGCCACTAGCCAATGGGCGCAGGAATTGAAATAAATCTATGGAGCATCTGTCTATGTGAAAGGCGTGTGCGGATTTCTTAGAAGTCCGAGATCATGAAAAAATCCACAAAACATTCAATTTCCATTGTTATTAAAAAATCTTATTCGATCCTATCATCCACATACGGAAGTTAGGTGACCCATTGTGAGTTTTATTGGGATAAATTGCTCAGGGTGGTTTCCCGTTGCCGTCCCTGATTTTTCGACCCTGTCTTCCATCGACACGGGTCTGGGGACCTTATCGAGCAGGCGCACCTCCCGGGCAGTCCCCTAATGCGCATAGAATTTGACTCTCACTTTCTCCACTTACTCTCACGTACCGCCAGATGTCAGTTTCAGTCACTACATCCGAACTGTCTGGGGGAAAGTGAGATTTCGTTAGGGCGAATGTTATCGGAGGCATTTAATTTTGCCGGGCATCCGCCAAGGCTTTTTACATGCCGCAAGTGTGACATGGCTACTGTGGATATTCCGCCCTTCGAAAATCCGGGCCGGGATCGCACCCGCGCTCTAGGGGTTCAGAAGGCAGTAAGCTAAGCCACCGAGTCTCTTTAAGTCGACAAAACAGAACATTGTTACAAAACGAACTTACCAAGTGTTTAACCTGCAGGAGAAGCCCGCGACGCCGCTCCGTAGCCCTGCGTCTCGGGCTGGGCGGCGGCGGCGCCAACGCGGCGCGGTGCGGTGCGGCGCGGCGCGGCGCGGCGGTTCAGTTGCGTAACGCCCACCCCCATCGCCACCCCCAAAGCCTCTAACCCCAATCGAGCAACCGGAGCCTTGCTCGCCTTAGTGGCTTCCGCCTTCGCCGCCGTTCCTCGTCGGCGCACCGTGTTTTCTTTTGGAAGTACGGCCTCCCACTATTTGTTCTGTCTGCTCTTTGCGCCTTTGTACTCATTTCCGCCCGCGTGTCTCCTCAATGCAAGCGCTTTGAAAACAGCTTCGCCGGCGAATCAACATACGCGACCTACGACCTCCTTCTCTGGTAACGCTCTCGTCTCCATAATTCTCCACACGTATTTTTTCTTGCAAGTGATTTTATTCAATTTCTATGCACTTCTGTGATCCTGCACAACGTTCTCATCTTAGCAAAGTATGTCGCAATCTTTGTTGTTATTCTTGTTGTTGTGTTGTTTGTTTTGCAGTTTTCATGTCGTTCCTGTAACCATTGTTCTCCCATATTTTTAACGACGTCATCTCCAATTCAGTTACCAAGGCATCTATTTCTCTATTTTGATTACTACCTCCATCAGCATGTTTACTTTCGCGTATTTCGCTCGCAACGCTTTTGTCATCGAGAATGACGTGGAGAGATCATTGCTTTAGAGGTGCTTATACTTCGCCGACGAGCGACTACGAAATGTACATTAAACCCTCAGTCGAGCAGTGGCTTCTCGTCCGCATGGCATTGTCGGTCTGTCCCGGACGTGTGACAATCTCCCGGGAAGATGAATTAGCCAGGCACGTGCCACATTTGAACTCCGCAAATGCACCGTGTCCGCGACGAGGCACGACCTGAGTCAACAAGCACCCGTGTGACACGAGAGTACACATTCCTTTGCTTGTAGCTGCTCCACTGAGACGCTAATAACTCGCGGTGCAGGTATAATTGATATAACTGCATTCGGGCAGTTCACTGGTCAGAGCCGCAACGTGACCAGTGAGGTCAGAATGTGAAGACCTCAGGAGCGACCCTCTAGGTTAAGAATGGTCAGAAATGTGTAGAATCTCTAAATCTATATAAAATTATGTTGACTATATTAGATACAATTTAATCACAATGATACATTTCTTTTTGTTTGGTAACAAATTGTTACCAATACTAAAATGTTTACCACTTAATGCTATCAAGCCTATTTATTTATTCATTTATTTAGTCTCAAAAACGGTAAAAACAGAACGCAAAGTTTGTGAATGATAGTTACATTTAAGTTACATTTAGAGATGTAAGCAAATTAAGGGACCACGGAACATTTCCTCAATATATCAAGAAAGACTGAGGTTACCCTAACGGCTTTATCCGTAAATTTAACAACATTCTCGAGATCTGTTCAAAAGAATGCAAATTACAGCGAAGCTTTGTTTACTCTCCAACTTGCGTGTACCCAACTATTCATGTATGAAAAAACTTCCGTGTTCTTGAAGTAGGAGCGTGAGAAAAAACATTGGAACGCATCTGTTCGCCACTCACAATATTTTTTGCTTCCGGTAGCTGAAGTTGTGACGTTCGCAGCAAATACCTACATGTCATTTTTTCGCATCAAATTTGGTCGCAGAAAGGCCCATCGGAAATGAGGGGTATCGACAATATTGATTCCGGTTGATTTGTTATATTGATTATTTTTTGGGGTTCTTTTTACAATTCACGTTGATTTCCAATAAAATATCAAGTTAACAATAACATAACATATGAGCCGAGCTGTAAAGTGAACAAAATCATTAACCTGATTGCTCCCCCAATCTCCGAGGGATGAATTCAGCTCAAGATAGTGGAGTCCCAAGAGGAACATTCAGGAGTTGTATAAGTAATTTGCTAGTATTGTGCACTGCTTTATTTTAGGTAAAGAGGAACGAATATTGTCAGAATGTAATGCTTGTTAAGAAAGGATCGAAAATGATCAAAATGATGGCGATTGTGAAAGTGGTATTGGTGGAGAGATCGTGATAGAGATATGAATGGTGGTTGGCAGGAGATAGAGCTGGTCAATGTGACGATGGTTGTAGTGGCGAAGATGATAAGGGTATTTGGATCAAGGAACTATCGATATCTCAACTTCATCGTCAATAACAGCCCGAAAGGAAAACGGGACAGGATAAACTTGTTCAATTATTTACCGTAAGAGTTCAGTAACAACTTAGATTATTTTGATAAATATCAATGACAGGAATTTTCCTTGTTTGAAATCGAATTACATTTTTATTCTGTTCACTTCCTTTTAGAAACAATTCCAATGAGCGTCCAATAGCTTTTTCTCCGCATCCGATTACAAGCGCTTCCGAGTGTTTCTCTCCTCCACAAAAGAAACTTCATCAAGATCATTGACCACGGAAGCGGCAGTAGGAAGTAGAGTAATCGTGCAGGTGATATTTCTTTCGAAATGAGAAGTCGAGCGCGAAGAAAAAAGGGGATTAGGTTTGAATTTGTAGGGACTCAGAGCGTATTGGTCAACTAATATTGAAACAAGTTTGTTTAAGGAAAAATATTTTATTGCTTTTTTAGTGTGAACATATTTAGTCTTCGAAGAACATTTTGTGTAGTCGTTTCTCTAAAAAATTATGACATAAAACACAACACATAAAGTATTGCCGAGTCATAGTATACATTTAAATATTCATATCATATGTTTTCTAAAATGCACTTTTAGCACTACAGAAACAAATATAAAGTAAACATCATACTGTACTCTGCTTTTACAAAAAAAATGCATTGTGTGACATTTTAAAATAATCAAAAGAACGTGAGCTCTGAATTACATAATAGACGCTTTTAAAGATAGATATTTAGATAAGTTTTTTCTCTTTTATGTCTGACTCGCCTTTTCCCAATTGCAAAAGAAACTATCTTCAAAATTTCGCTCAGAAGAGCCACGTAATTACAGAATCATTGCTCTAGATTTTGTACCTGAAATTCACACTTCATGGTTGCAGAACGGCAGTGTGATCGACGCCACAGTTAAGTGTAGAATTGGGACAACTTTTAATTTTATTGATACTTATTAAAACGGAGTGCGTTATATATAAACGCTCTAGCTGAATACACATTTAAATAAATATATGGGGAAGATGTGAAGAACATTTTACTGTGTTAATATAATTACCTTCTTATTTAGTCGTACAATTTTATGTTGTTGTGCCGTTACATCCTTTTCATTTTCTTCTACGCATAGTAACGTCAGTCAGTATCAAATGAAGCATTTGTTAAATTCGTGAACGCGCCAACTATTTTAATATTAATTTATTTGTAATTTCAAACAGTGTGTAGTCGCAATATACAATATTAAGTCGCAATTCTCTTTTAATTATTTAACGTCTCTAATTTGTCGATCATTTATTCAAGGATTCTTGTTTACAACATCCTATCATTGCCGTTTATTATCGCATAACCCTAAAACATTTACTGCGTTAATAAAAGAATAATGCGTTAATAACCAAATTAAAAATATTTATGCTGCGCTGCAAAAGAAAGTGGTGATGATGGTCTTTAATTTCATATATGTCGCTGTTAACTCTACACCATTTCAGTTTTTAATGTTTTAAACGATTTTTAATGCATCTCCTTCTCTATAAAAGATGCGAGTGATAATGGATGGTAATCAGGCAAAGAATTAATCTCCTATTATAAATTATTATAAATTTATTGGAGTTTATCTCAAATTAAATACTAAAGATAATACATTCTCAAGAAAATCGTGCATCGTTTTAGAAACTACCAGAATACATATTTGGTTTTCTACTGATGCGAATGTCACAGTGACATTTGTTTTACACATATCAAAAACGTTGCCAATAGCCAGTAAAGTTTATTCAAAAAGAGATGTTTCTAGACAAACAGATTATTTCAGTGATCTTTTTTGTTTATTTGTTTTTAATTTAGATAATCTTCTTCACGTACAGCACAGATTTCAGATACGGACTGTGGATTCGGACTCCACAATGAAATAATGAAGCATATCTTTGACATAAGAAAAAATATTGATAAAATAGCGCATTATAAATTAATTGGTTCTAGTTCTTGTTTGATTTGCATTGAAATATATTTCTATTGTACAGTTGATTTGGAGAGTTTGGATAGGAATGGCATTCAGTCAGTAAGTTAATCATCCAACTGAACCTTCAAAATGATTTCGATATTCTTTACAAACTTCCCTGCAAATATAAATGACTTTAACGCCTTACTGTGCATGTATGACACGGTATTGTGGGGGGAAATAGTGCATGTTCATGAATATTGAACTGCGTGGAAAATTAGAGCTGCTGAAAAATTCAGTTGACAGAGTAATGATTTGAATCTTGAACAGCATTAAATACGCTCCACATTTTCTCCAAAACTACCCCGGAGATTTCCTCCCAGGTGCGGTGACATGGAAATAGGGTCGTACCTAACCTCACGCTGCTCCTGCCAGACATCTCTTTCGCTTTAAAAAATGTTTTCTCTAATCTCAGAGAACAACTCGCCCCTATCGTCCCCTATCACATGAGGAAATTAGTTATAGATAACAAGTACGCCGAATACCTTACACAGGTTTTAAGACATTAATCGTTTTCATTAAACCTTTCATGAAATTAGCCAAGTAGTATGCTATCATGCAATGTAACTAATGCTAAGATGCATTTGCTTGCCTCGTTAGCATTTCTACATCCAGGTTCGTGCGTTGTAACCACGCAAGAGCAACTTGTTTGCGTCACGTGATTATGGCGCTTCACTTAACACAATGTAACATTACTGAATGTAAGCCATCATCGCGTTCATTATCATTAGGGACGGATATTAATGATATTTTTTTTCCTTTCTACTTTCAAACAATATGTTGTAGAGTAGAGATGCATTTTGTGTTAAGTTAAAAAGAAATTACCTATTTGTATGACATTTTTCCTATGACATTATTTTTGTTTGCATTTTTCGTCGATTTTGACTAATAAGTCATTTTTATCTTTTCCCGTCATTTTAAAGACTTTTAGTCTGATTTTATCGATTTTAATATTATCTTAATGGTACTTGCTTCAAGTAATATTCTGGAGATTCAACAAATGTTCTCTACGAATTCGTGATTAGCCTCTTCGATTTCTTCGCTTAGAAATTGTAATGTCAGCTTTTGTGAGTATGTAATATAAGATTCGTGTGATGCCTATCAGCGCCATTGTCGGTTCTGCCGATTTCGAGATAATTACGGACACAGATTTCCTGGTAAAGAACAGTCCAAACTGGAAGCTTGCAAGCTGAGTTCACTTGAACGAAAGGAAGAAGCCTCGATTAAATCGGTAAGACATCCAACAGCTTGAGTTGTTCATCTGAATTAGTTTTGATGAATTTTTTGTTTAAATAATCATTATTCTTTACTTTTATACCGTTTTTAAACATTTTAAAAGCATTTGATTGCTCATTTTTGGCGATGTTTTAGGACTTCAAAAGCCACCCCCAATTATAATTCTTCTCTCGTCATCTTGCATTCCCATACAATCACACCTCCATCATTCATCCAGTGGAAGGCAATGGCAAAACAACAATGATCATCTCTCCAGGCAAAGAGAGGGCAGAAAACAATAAGACTCTTCTCTCGACCCCGCTCGACCGGGCACCGACTAAGCCACTCATAAGAACCAAGAAAAATATTGATTGTTATAGGGGCTTACCGTTGTAAATGTACAAGGTTTGTACATGTGTACTAAGTTTTTATAAGAGTATAATGTGTAATGAGTTGTTTCAGGTAACGCAATTACAAGAAAAAGGATTTGAGTTCTTATTACTTCTAGATCTTCACTCAGACTTTTTAAAAAAATATTTGCTTTCATGTTCATTCAGAGGTTTCATTATAACCTCTTTCGCATCGGATTACAATAGATACAGAGTTAATGATTTGAGTTACATTTTGAATCCTGCTGTAGAGTTACATCGAGGAGTTATCTGTGCGATGGGTAGAGGGTGGGTCAAAAACAATTCTCTGGATAGTCTCCTGCGGATGCGTGCTCTGTTCGGTTTTTGTTTCCTTAATTGGAAATGGAGCGCTTGTGGGATTCGAGGAATTCTGTGGTAACACTTATGGGCGAATTGTTTACTGTTGGTGGTAATAGGGGGGTTTGCCGAGCTCGTGATGCAGGAGATCATTGAGTATGAACCAAGGACCTTTGATTATTGTTCTTAGGAAACAATTTTGAAACGTCTAAAGTCTAAGAATGTGAGATTTGGCTGCGTATGTTAGAATTGGTCTGATCATAGCTTTGTCAATATGAGTACCGATTTGAATTTGGAGGGGAGAAGATCGACGTAGTATTGGGAAGAGCTGGTGAGTTATTTGTGTGGCTAGGGTGAGTCTATGGTGGATGAGGGTTTTCGTGGTTAGACGACGATCGAAGAGAACTCCGAGGTATTTGACTGGCGTGTTGGAAGGTAACCAAGTGATGGGTGTGGAGTTGTATATTAGCGGTGGAGGTAAGGGGGATCTGCGTAGAGAAAAGAGCTTGGTTTGAAATTTAGTAGGTTTGAATGTGACATGCCATTTACTGGCCCCGCGCAGATTTACAAATAGAAAATACCAATATATTATGGCTTCCTTCCGGCATAGCAGTGAAATACCTAAGAGTCCTCTTAGATGAAAGAGTAATATTGAGCCTATAAACTCAATCTATCAAATAAAGCTTGCGCCAAAATAAGAAAACTTTAACCCCTAATCAACTGTAATTCAATGTCAAAAATAATCTACTATTATTTAAATCAATAATTCGTCCTACATTAACACATGCCAGCCCTGCGTGGCACACCTCCGTATCAAGTCCCATCAAATTACTACAAACAGTTCAAAACAAATTTTTACGTAAAATCATTAAAGCACCTTGGCTCATTACCAATAGTCAAATATGAGTACAACGTGAATTATCAATTACTCCAATCACTGAATTTATGTCGAAATTAAATGAATCATTTTCAGTTCCTACCTCGCACCCGCATTTTCAACCTTGATAAATCCTACAAAATCAAGAATCAGAATCCGCTTCTGTTCCCCTTAACATGATTTTCGATCTCCAATGACTTTCGAGCATAGGCCTATGAACAATAAACTAAACATTCATATATTCAGACCCTTTTCAGACAAAATCCAGTCAAATACCATGTAAAACTGTTAAACAAAATACGTATAATCACCATCAGGCAAAGGTCACAGTTAGCTAATAGAAAAATAGCAAAAATCTTCTTCATTTCATGAATTTCGGAGGGCTGCCTGTTCCGGAAACCTTCTCCGACGACCGATACTCCCTTCGGCCGGCTGGTTTGTACTACTAACTTTGTTGTCCCTTGCCAGTCGAGGAATTCGGCTTCTTCTCATTCGCTCCAGATGACTGCACCAATAATGACTGCACACAGCAAACATTAGGATACAAATCCAAAAATGTATATCATTGTATTTAATGAGTGACCACATATATAATTTTATCATATATAATTGATTCAAATATAATTGAATTTAATGGTGACAGATAATATCATTGTACCAGTTCAACTCCCAGAAAAGCATGATGTGTTGAACATGAAATAATTTAAAAAAAAAAAGAAAAAAAAAAAGATCTCGACCTTGGCATCCTCTTTGGCTTTTGCGTTTATCACGAGCGTCGCGGGCCGCGCGCCGCACCGGTGAGCGCAGAACCGGGCGGGGGGGAGGGGGAGCTCGGGCGGCGATAGCGGCGCGCGCGCGACCTTGCCCGGTGCAGGTGGCGGCGGCGGCGGAGTGGAGCGCGCGCGAGAAAGTGTGTGTTGCCGATCGGCGCGGCGCGCGCGGCGTTCCGCACCCGGGCCGAAAGGCGCGGGTCGGGCGTCATCGCCGGCGCCGCCCCCGCCGCCCCCGCCGCCCGCGCCCGGCGCCGCTCCGACGACGTCGCGTCGGCGTGCGCGGCGTCACAGTCGCTAGCAGCGCGCCGCCCGGCCCGGTCGCCCCAGGCGCCGCCCCCGACCCCACCGCTCACCGCCGCCAGCGCTCTGCTCTCCAGTACGTACTCGCGGGCGACGCACCTCTCCGCCGAGAGGAACGGACTCGCAGTAGGGATGTGATACACGTCGATGTCAATGTTTTCAAAAACATCCAAGTTTTTATGAAATCAGTGATGGATATACCACCGATTTTTTAAAACCAATGTTTTGCGTTCGTTCTTTTTACGGGGTTGATATTTTATTTTTGAATAAGGAAAGTACTTATTCAAAATCAAAATCAAAACCTCTAATATTTTCAGATAAAGTCAACATTCTTCAGAGCAAAGTGGCCAAGAATTAAAAATAATTTCTATCGAGATTTCGTCGGGAAATGAAATTCATATAATTATTGGAACCAACTTTAAAATAAAATGTATGTCAAATGTTCTAATAATTCTGTAACTGTTTTATCAGTTAAATATTCACAAATGCAACCACCGACAAATTAAATAGTGCCTTCCCCCGCGTCAACATTAACAGTCATTAATGCAATTTTAAAAACAATTGATGTTTAAAAACACCGACGGTATTGAAGGAAGTTTCAGTGACGTTTTATCAATAATGATTAGAAACATCCATGTTTTCTTTTCGATGTCGCATCCCTAATTCGCGGTGACTGAAGCTATTGGACGCGGAATCGCAATTTGTCATCGTTAGTCGTACACGAAGTCTCAGTTCTCGTAAGATTTTTTAAATTTTTCATGCAATGAATGAGCATGGCAGTGTTTTGCTAGCACTTACTCTTGGACGATAGATCCGCTCCGCCCAGCGAAAGGATTGTAACTGAGGTTGTAACTGGTTGAGGTTACTTGTTTAAAAATGTCGCAATCGACGTGATGTGTTTTAATTTTTCTTTCAGTTAATCAGCATCTTTTATGAGCCTAATGTTTTGCTAACACCGTCAAAGGAGCTGACAGTATCTGGATATCTACATTTTAGTTGTTTCCTTTCTCTTCTCGGAAGTGTTGATGGACACTTAACTTAACCCCTGCATTTATAATAATGTGTAAGTAAACCCATCAAATAGTATAATCAATAGGTTAGTAAATACAATACCCTGAAAAACAATGAGTTATTAGTTAGCTTTTAGTGAAGGACGTCTTAGAAATAATTGCTCTATGAATTTAATAAATTAATAAAATAATAAATAAATATGTTGAGCCTTTGGGACAAAAAATAGTATTTACGACTTTAAAAGACCCTAAAGCACATTGCACCGCCCAATATGCCTCGTTCAGCAATTGAACAAAAATCAATGATTTGACTGGTTCTTTATCTCAGTGAAAGACTGACAGTACAGGAAAACGCTGTCGAAACTGACGTGATGTACTTGCTCTGAACATGGGAAAGATTGATGAGATGATTTCAACGTGCGTACGTCATATACAGTATGTAGAAGAGCTGACGGCTCCCAAACGGAACCATAATAACAAATTATTTCTCACAAAATTTAGAACTATAATATGGAAATTTATGTACAAGTGACTATCTGTATTTTGTAAATACTTACCATTGTTAGATACCCAAAACTTATTTTCGACGCTATTCTTAACGTATCTCTATCTGGCATTTACATGTATAAGAAACTTATTTTGTTAATTATCTTCTCAAGATATTGTATATTCCTTACGACACCACATACTCGTACGATATAACTGGACTATATTATTTGGTGTTCATATTCATGTTGTTTGCCCAAGTTAACTGTCAATTCTCACGAAATTGCATGGAGCGCTAATCACACTGCAAGCAAAGTTTGCTGTCTCGAATGAAGAGTAGGTCCGTTAAAGCTCTCCAACACAAGATGCATCACAGAGTTGGATTTATTTTCTCCGAAACGAAAAGGGTGATGTGTAGTTTGTCACTTTTCCTGGCATGAAAAGCCAGCCTTCTAGATTGACAGCTTGAGGTGGAGAACGTGTTCATTACTTTTTCTAGCGATGTGGTGAGAGTTCATCTAATTCCCTAGTTCGAATCTTATGTACAATTGCAAGAAACACATGTCTTGAATTATATATTCGTCTTCAGTAAGTTTAGAATAATCAATTACGATAATCTTCTAAATCGTTGAGTTTCAATGTCAATTTTTCTCGCTTACACAAGTGGTCTGCTTCTGTCCGTCCCAAATTAATCTGTTTGATAATCTTTCCTTCAACGGAGATATCTCCATAATTACTCTTATTCCTTGAACTATATTATCATTAAGAAATATCTAGCGGGAAATTAGAGAGATTACTGATTATCGTTTATGTCGCAGAAATTAAAATTGTCTCTTTTTTATATTTTTAGAGATCATTTAACATGTAAGTTGATTGCCAACACAGATCTGTCTGTGAAAAGGCTCACCGCTGTCTTCACCTCTATCTGCTGCATGCAAACAGATGTTGCCGTCCTCTCCAATGTGAAGCATCGGTGCTTTCATCACATTCTCGTGATGTGAAGGAAATTGCGGTCATTTCACCCATCTCGAAGTACTCAGATGCGAATATGCTGCAAGCGTTCATGCCGTTCACTAAGTGTGTCTAATGAAATATGACAGAACTGTAAAAATTCCATAGGAAATTACAGAAAAAGATAACATGTTGATATATCAAACTAAAACAAAAATATTAGTTATTTGGACATGAAACAAATTGCCAGATAAATCATTTAAACGTTGGTAGTAATGTGAAATTTGTATTGACTTAACTTTTGGTCTTAACAATAAAATTATTTTTAGAATATGAAAATTGTGAGTGCCAATTGAAAGTGAATCTATTTCAATAGAAACGTTTCAAAATATTCCTCTTACATATTTTGGTTGTCTCAGTCAAGGTTGGAGAAAGTGTAGTATGCCATTTGTTGTGGGCCATTACTAATTACTGCCCGATGCTGATATTCATTTATGTGGTATTTGTCAATTCCCACAATTTAGCTTTGATCATGCAAATAGGGATGTTCAAAATATTCTCCCACGCAATAGCATTCTTAAACAAATTCGAAAGAAGAATTCTTTATAGTTCGTCGTGAATTTTGTGTTTGGTTCTTTAGCCATAAATTTCGCAGTGCTCCCAGATTTAATTTATTTTGCCTTTGCCTTAAAGGGTATAAACTCCCGCCAATACCTCGGTAATCCTACAAATAGGAATTTTTTAAGGAGGCATCAACATGTCGGTCAATCACTCTTGCATTTAAAGTTATGGTAACTGTGAAGATAACATGAAATGGCGATGATAGAGGATGAAACGAAGAACACAAATACAACCGTGCCTGAGGCACGACTGGCTGAAATAGCTATACAATGTGTGTCAGCCCGCTGTTGTCACTTTGATCTCTTTCGAGTCGCTGACAGCCACAGAGGTATTTTTCGATGCGTCTTGGTCTACTGACGGCAAAGTGGCAATCCTTTTAGATAATTTCATAATATTCTAGAATAATTCTCAATAAAACGTGATTTAGGAGAGTTTTAAACAACATATAGAGGTGATGAAGAGTTCATTCGCTTTCCCTCGGCAAGAAAAGAATAGTGGTTCTATTTAGCTGGACCTTTGTAGAGTATTCCTCACGAATTCTAGAAAAAACCTGCCCGTCGCTGCTATGGGAGAAGCAACGCTGTTCGGAGTGAGCAGGGAGGTGGAGTGAGGAGGGGGAGCAGGCGGCGGGATCAGAGCAGAAAACTGACGGTGAGAAGGAGGGCGGTGGGTTGGGGGAGTGCGGCACCGGGCCACGGCAGACTAGGTCGGGGGATCATTCCGTTTCCTCTCTAATACATGACTGTGTTAAATTGTTAAATAAATATCCGGGCTGGGTCCGACTGCTTCTATTTTACAAGTTTTGAAGCACGAGCAATAACACACACAATTTTTGGTGATCTATTAACTATCCACTAAGATGTATGGGCGCTATCAGTAGCATCGTCTGCAAGTTTTTAACCGCAGGTACTGGATGAACCATGCGACCGAAAAATCAGCAGAAATAATACAAAACAGCTCAATTATGTGATTTCGGAACAAAATATTACTATATTATTAATTTTACTTTATGTTTAGAGAGTACTTCATATTGTAGTAGCGACAATAAACTGGTATCAATGCCAGAAAACATAATACGTTTGCGTGATCGTCTGTATGAGGTGCCAGCCACCGTCTGCAGGCACATGCGCTGTGACGCATGCGTGAATAATCGAGATGAATCGAGCTAAGAGACAGAGCAATTGCATTTTGTGTATTCCTAATGAAACACATTGACGGATAACGTCTAGCACCATTCCACACCCAGCACTTTTTTGCCATATTTAAATATTAATTGAGATGCAGAGTATTGTACAAAACTGAAACTTAACTATATTTGACAGCAATTAACCGTCGCGTAGTGATTTATAAACAATATGTTCATGATTTGTGTATTTAAAACATTGAATCAGTTGATTTCATAGCTCATTTGCTTCCTTTTTGTAGTTTGTCTAGAAGTAATCATTTGATAATTTCATTCTAACATTTAGCGGTACCCACACATTAAAGGTCCTTTGTCTTAAAAGTCTACCCATATATTTTCTATAATACGATCCGATTTCTGATTAATATGGTGGAGTTTCTGAATCGTTCGTCGTTGGTTTTCTTTGGCATGAGAAAACAGAGCGGTCCAAGTTCGCACTGTTCGCTGTAACTGGCTCAGGTTAGAGAGACACCAAATAATATTGACAGCCGTTTATTCCAAAGGTCTTACAGAAAGGCCTGACCCGTTGCCACGTACGACTGAATGTGCCCCCTCTCGTTGGCCGCCTCTGCTTAAATCCCCAGTGCCTGACAGGTGCCTAATATCCATGTATCGCTACAGTCGCATGGTGGATGGCCCGCTCTTACGCGGCTCGTCTCACTTTCGAGAGAACTTCCTGAATGACTACTCGTGTGCCCAAATGACCACGTGTCTGAGTGGATTGACAGGATGGCCCTTTACCGCTCTTTCCTGGACTCTGTGTTTCCCAATACAAAACAATATTTATTACAGCTTAGAACTTGTTAAGTATTCTCGGGCAGTTCCGGATGTGGCAACTCGGCTGAAGGGGTCACAGAGATGTGGGACACAGTTGTGAAATATTAATATTAATTACAGTTAAGAATTTGTAAGTGTTCTGTCTCAGGATACGGTCCTGTCGCTCTACAGGTCGCAAAGCTGTAAGTCACAGCTGGAGGATGTAACTCCTGCACTTCCATTAGCGATCGACAACAGCTAGGGTCAACCACTCATGGACTCCTTTCGCAATCATTAGGTGGAAAAGTGACGTGCGGTTTATCACGAGCTCTATCTTACTTGACTTAAGAGATATCTTAGACTCCCTTTGTTCTGACGAATTGCACCAACTCGTTCCAATTTTTGTAATATCGAGTCATTGAAACGACGTGAGAAAATAAAGCACATCCAGAACTCTTCTACAAGACAAAAAACATACTTAAGAATGAATGTGCCATTCATTTCCTTAAGAGTCCTGCGGTCTTGGACTTGGTCTTACAAGACTGCAAATCGTCTGGCGTACAGTACATGCTGCTCTTTTGTCAGAAAACTCAAAATTCAAGTTAAAGATTTTATAAATATTTGCCCTTGTAAATTCGAAAATGTAGAATTCATTGAATAATTTTATTTTGTGAAAAGAAAAGTCACAGGTCGCTGATATGCGCAACAAAGCCTCCAGACAAGTAAAATAATATGAGAATATTTCAATAATTTTATAAGAAATATCACAATATTTTCTATGAACTGTAGGGAACTGAGTGTCGGTTAAGTAGGCTTCTGCAATCTTGGTTTTATTTTAATCAGTGTATTTATTTCATTTAATGATGTACTCATTTTAACAAGAGTGTTAATTGATAAAGAAAGGAAAACTGAATTCTTTACGACACTGTTCTAAAGATCATTTCTTTTTGCCGGAACGAAGATATGAGTTTTGTGAGTGCACTTGTGAGAATACTTTTTTGTTTTCGTAATGTTCGACTGTGAAATGGACATAACGATTTCAAACATATAAATGAAAAATCGATTTTCTGCTGCATTACATAACTTTTTCTATACGACTTATATTACTCCGTATGTACGTACGTATAATAGAAAGTAAAAACAATGTTTTTACACACCGTTGTCCACAGAGAACAATCGAAAGAAATTAATGAGATATAGTGAACGATGGCGTAGGACTCCAATCGAAAACAAGGGTGTGTATGGAGGTAATTTGTATAAGAAGATGGAAGTAATTTGTATTAAGTACGGAAGTAATTTGTTATAAAATGGCGGTATCACGAAAAACTGTCCTTGGCCGATAACATAAACAAATGACGATACACCTTGCCTCATATCTCGATTTGCGAACCTCGACAGCGTCCATTATTTGATTGTTATTTCGTAATGACGTTAATAACTATTTATTACAATGTGTACATACGCAATGTGTTATATACATATAATCAAAATCGAAAGCGAGAAAGTTTAAGCGAAATATCTGAATATTGCAAGACTGCTCCAATACAACACATCTATCACTGTATAAATATCGTTTGTCAAGGAAACACAAACAAAAGAATTTTATTCGTCAGATATATTGGCAGCGAAATATTATTTTCATAGTATTTTGCAATTGACATCATATATCTTGCGTCATTCGGAAAACAAGAAGAATCCAACGTTATCCCTAACTTAAGGGGATATATCTACCAGACGAGGTTGTAGATTGAAATAAAGGTTCATAAAATGTCTCCAATTATAACACCGTCCTTTTGTCTTCGCGAAATCTTTACATTTTACTACGACAAAATAAATACTTAAATTGCACACTTAAATTGTTCGCCGCAATTAACAACGGTAACGGACTTACTTAACAACAAGAGAGTAGTCGGGTAATTTACTTTTATTCCACTTTTTTTTCAACATTCTACTCGCGAAAGTTTACATCACGCTTATTACTGGTCTCGCAAACTAGAAACTCCAAAGAGCTGTCACTAGTAGTCTCACGAACTGGTTAACACAAATGCGCCAACGTCTTCGAACCTAAATTTCTGTTGACGCAGTCTCCTTTCGCAGGTACGAAATTCCTTCCCTCCCGAGCGAGAGTCTGGTAGACAAACAGGTCACTTAATACTATGGCGTCATACACCCCCTTTGCAAGCTCCATAGGCGCCGTGTGTGGGGGAGCGGAAATCGCACCGCGCGAAAGCAACCGTGGACAGAAGAGTTTTTTTATAGCAAGTGTACCAAAATTAAATGAGGCAAAAGGCGTTTGCTCGGAGGGAACGCGTGCAGCTACTAATTCAGCGAAACGCAAGAAGGTTTTAAAATTGTGTTTTCGAGTCTAATGGCACCGCAAACAGAAAATAGCTTTCTTCACTTATTGCTGATATGTGAAAACGGTAGAAACTAGACCCATTAATAATATCTCTATGTGATATTAAGAACAGGAAGAACACTATTTCACTTCTTCTGCGGGGTAGAGTTGGCCTATTAAACATGATAATTTCGCAGTTGAAACCGTTTACTTTATTAACTTCATATTTTTTTAATATTACCTTTTGAATTTTACCATCAGAAAAATAGATAATAATGGTGAGAGATGATCAGAGTTGTGGGATTGGTTCTTAACATAAAATCACAAAGTTAACAAAATATATGGGTCATGGGGAATTATTCTACGAAAATTTAATGTTATTGGAACTGCCTGCCTCTTGCAACATTCTACTGAGCATCTAAATGATTTCAAAACCCTGCTACAGTCCATATTTAGAAATACATTTTTGCCATTATTTTCTCCTTGCCCAATTACTTGTACGTTATTACTATTATTATTACTATTATTATTATTATTCAATCTTTGACGTGACTGTAACATTGTATCCACATAAACAACGTATTACCTAGCCTGATCGTCCTATGCTTCGGGCAAGCTTCCTCGGAAGCCCGAAAACGTACTTACGAAACCGCGGCGCAGAAGCTATTGAATAATGTTATTTATGATCTCGCACACGTACGCTGTACCCTCAGTCTAGACGAGATAGCAGCCACGTTTATTGCAGCTTATTATCGCCACAGCACTGCCTTTGGCTTAATCATCGCTACAAAATTGGTAGTGTGTTATGTAAGTTAAGAAATAGCACTGCTCAAGTCAAAATGAATTTGTGAGTATTTTTCGTATTGAATCGTTTTCCAAGTTTATTGTCAGTCGGGCTGGAGGACAGGAGGGCTGAGATCGTTAAGGCAGTAGTGCCTTAGCGATGTCGGACGGAAGGATCGCGGTTTCGAGTTCTGCCTCTGGCATGGTTGTATTGTGTTCGTCCTTTCACCCCCTATCATCACCATATCATGTCATCTTCACAGTTACCATACCGTTAAATGCAATAGTGGTCGCTAATGCCCTAAATGTTGATGCAACCTTAAATAACTAAAAAGTTTATTGTGAAATGTATATTATTTGATCAGGGAATAACTGCGACGCATCTGATCTGTTTTATCATTAACATCTCGTTAACTTAAAGCAGTACATAAGTAGTGACTTAAACAGCAATACCGTGGAGGCACTAACATTAATATGACATCTTTTGATGTCACCCAGAAATTTAATGTACAAGATGCACCGGTGAGTGAGAGGATATGGAGCCAAAAAGCGACCTGGCTGCAGCGCCATCAGAGGGAGAGAGAGAGAGAGAGAGAGAGAGAGAGAGAGCGATCGAGAGAGAGAGAGCGATCGAGAGAGAGAGAGCGATCGAGAGAGAGAGCGATCGAGAGAGAGAGCGATCGAGAGAGAGAGCGATCGAGAGAGAGAGAGAGAGAGAGAGAGAGTCCGCCTCTTACGGTGCTCCCACGCGTCCCGCGTTTCTTTGCACGCCTGTCAGCGGCCGCGCCTCGCCCCCGCCCCCGCGCCCCCGAACAGACGCTCGCGCAAACAGCGTTGCTTTAAGCGGGGCTAGCGGCGCTGCGCGGCCGAGCAAACACTGGCGGCGAATTGTAACCGAGCGATTTGTAACTGGACACGCTAAGCAAGAAGGCGGCCGGCCAAATGGGTCGAGCCTTCGGGCGAAGAGGGCCGGATCATCACCACACGCACACAAACATCAAAACAGTCCTGTCCGTCAGCTGTCAAAGTGCTTGAATTTGAAGGTCGGAGGTTGGACATGAATTTTCGAATGGACGATCAAGAGAGAGCACGGACGAAAGGACAGGCTGCCTCTTTGGCGGAAGGACAGGCGGTGGTGCGGGAGAAGAGTCGAATGAGGGACTTTGGCGTATTCGGGTATGTCTACTGTCATTGGTCTCGGAAGTGTAGTGATATATCCGAAGAATGTTGTGTTCCTCGATCACTAGAATAAGAGATTCAGCATTAGATTACATGTCGGCTAGCAGAATTTCCCTCTCCAGGTGTCACCACTCGAGCCTGGACAAGCTCGAAGTTCGCGACTGCTTTCTCGGCATGTGTGGTCGAGTAGGCGCGTGCATGTTGAAGAGTGGGTGAACGTGTGGGGGAGGGGCTAGAATGAGGAAGGAAAGATCGCGCGCGGTCCGTTAACTGTTTGTTCCGGTATTCGTCTCATATTGATTGGAGTATCCTAGGTAAATTACCTAATAGAGCAGCTGCTTGGTATAATTCTCCTTCAGTGTTTGAATACCTTGCTATAAAAGTAGAGTTCAAATCCTGCTAACGTTGGGACTCAAAACTTAGGCCTAACCGTCTATAATCCTGCAAAATCAATGATGTCACTGAGCCATCGTAGCCAGTAGGAAATTTAGGCAAGAGAGATATGCGGAGAGTAGCCTGAGAAACACGTGAGATGGAGGGACAATTGAATCTAGAGGAGAGGAAGATGAATAAGTAGATTGTTTTGAAGCCATTTTCTCGTATGAACGACTTTCAAAAGTGACTTTCAAAAAACCCTTGGGTTGTTTTATTTTCACAATAACAAAATCTACGTAATACTTTGAATACAAAAAATATAAAACTGGTAAAGACTGTGACAGAAATGAAAATGGCTGGACAATAGTTAATAACTCTGTTTCTGTGCAGTCTATGAAACGTGTTTGTTGACTAAGAGTAAAATAAATATTTTTAACATCAATGAATGATTGACCATCAATCGTTGATTGCATATTACTAAAACTCACTTGTGTTTGTAGTCACGGTCAAAATCGTTCAACTTGAAAATGAAAGGGATATTATCATTAACCACAACTGTGTAAAAATGTTTTAATTCAAATACATAAAACATTTCAAAAAAATTAATAAATTTTTTTCAGGGAGTTTTCTTCATTCTTGATGATTAACAAACTCAACAAAAGCATTCAAAATAAACAAAATGATGTTGTGATGACTAACGATAAAAATGGTTTTATTATCTGCTGTTTTAATCTGCAGTGTTATTCAGCGCTTCTTCACTCCGAAGGATTGAGTTGACGTTGCTCTCTATTTGACAAAAGATCGATGGTCATACATTCATTGATCTTAAAATATCTATTTTACTCTTAGTCAACGATCACGTTTAATAGACTGGACAGAAACAGTAATTAACTATTCCCCAGCTGTTTTCATCGCAGCTTTTTTTACTGTGGAAATAAAACAACATTGGAATTTTTTTGTAATTACACTTTTCAAAGTTCATGATACGAGAAAATGACGGATTGTTTGCGGACGATTTCTCCACGCCAGTGTGAAGCAAACACAAACCATCACGAACTTGTCAACAATTTAAATCATCATTTATGAGTTCATTATTGTTAAGAAAAGAAAAGTTTAATACAGACATTCATATAACGTGTCATCATCATTACTTAAGCGCAATTCCACAATAACAGTAGATTATGCAAAGAAAAGTGAATAAAAATATAGAACAAAAAACTATTAGTGGTGCTACAATCAGCGCATCCTTTTTTGTATTATTTGTAACACTTGGTGTTTTCTACAATTCAAAGAGTTGAACGAAAATTAGACCTGCCCTATTTTTCAGTGTTCTTTGCAATATCCGAGGAAAATGTTTAATCACCAATTTTGAAGCCATTTTTGAGAAAAGTTTGAAAAGTACCCCCAACAATCAAAATATTCCTTCCAAATTCGCCCAGATAGATAAGAGAACATCGATTTTGGAGAAAATCTGAACGGTATAGGCGCTAGGGTTGACTTAAGCCAGACGTTTTGCCGTCAACCAATTTTCTCATATCAACCACCCACAAAATGTGGGTTCTGAATATATGACAGAGCGCGTTAGAGCAACTAATTTGCTACATGTTGGAACAACGTTTATCCACTTTTCCGGAACCGGGTCTCCACGAAATCAGTTTTTCTGTCCAAAAATCGTCGATTTTCGCCACAGCATTACAATTCTTTCTCTAAACTTCCCAAGTAGTATGCGAGAAGATAAAAAAATTGTAAAACAGAAAACGAAGAAGAGAGAGGAGGAGGAGATGGAGGAGACCCGTGTTCCTGAGGTGCGGAGGCGTTGCGCCTCCTGAGCGCTGTCTTCGTCCTCCGTGGCGCGTGCGAAGGCTCGTGCGAAGGCTCGTGCGAAGGCTCGGCCGTGGGCGCTGGCCATTGCGCCGCACGCGCCGCGTGCTCGCCACGCATTCGCCGCTCAGCAACGCCTCGCCGCTTGGGAAACCAGCGCAGGCCGCTAGAGGCCCCCCGGCGCGGGGAAGGCAGAATACACGAGGGAGAGAGAAAGCGCCTTCGAGCTCGGATTTGCAATATTACACTCCGATTTCAACTAAGTGGCCAGCACGAGGTAATGGTCACGAGCAGGACGCAGAGGGGGAAACTGACGTGTAATCGGGGCTTCGTTACAACTTGAAGTTTTGATATTCGATCTCCCGTTCGGATAACAATGTCCCCTCGTCCTGCCAGCCGGTGATCTTGAAGTGCCACTATGTTTAAATCGGAGTGTGCTTTCGCGTCTTTCGAATTGAGACACTTCTTGTGTGGTTTTGGGCTCGAGAATGCACCAGTAATCCGCAGCCGGGTCGTCTGAAAGTCGGATTTGGCCCCTAGGCTCAGAATTGAATTGGGTTATCTTCCAAAACCAATTTCCGTATTTTCTAAAAGGTATAGTAGAAAAACCTTTTGTACAGATGCAAATGAAAATTAAACATTTTTCTTATAGAATTTTGAAGTCTATTTGATTAACAATTATTTTACAGATACAAAAAACTTTAATGACATTTTCTTGAATTTTTTTAAAATTTTTCCGGATTTTTTCCGGAGTATTTTCCGGGCCTTCCCATAGATGGCAGGTTCTAAACAACTGCATATTTTGTTTGTAGATAAATTCTGACCTATCTCTAGCATAGAAGAAAACGTAACTTAAGCCAATGTTCACTAGTGAAACTGATGCGTGTGAGTGAAATTGCATTTCCTGCGGAATTTTTTATAGAATACATTTCTGAAACAAGGCTTTTCAATAACAAAAACAAGAATATGATGTTAAAACCTTAATAATTTATTAACTGATTGTTGTTTTTTTGCAAATTTAAGAATTTTAGAAAACTAAACATTGTTTTACTTAGAGTTTTCTATAATCCTACCTATCACCTTAAACTAATAAAAAAAGAGTGTTTTAAACATCCTATTAGTTTCCTGGTGAGATGATGCAAAGTGTATTAATTGCAGACTTTCCCGAAGATTTTCTGTTAAGACTTTATATTTTGCAATAGCGACTTGTGTGTTTTTTCTGCTGATGAGGGCAGCGAGTTAGCTTACACATGACCAGTCATGTTAAGATTTCTAGGAAGTAATTGCGAGGCTGTCTATGAAAGACACAGTTGTCGTTGCTTAGAGGAAAATGCTTCTCGTCGATTACATAAACTTGTAGACTCTCAAGTTTAGAGTAAGAAAACAAAAATAGTTTCCTTAAATTAGTCTGGAAGAGATTACAAACCAGATTTTGATATTCGGTGTTATAGTGCACTATTAACTAATATCTTCGATGCAGAATTTTAGTATTCTATTTGTAAAATGTATTAGCGTCATAGAAAAAAGTACGGCGTGCAAGTGCACGAGTTGAAGCTTATTCTGGCTAATCTTTTGTGTCTCAAATTTTGTATTCAACATAAAATTAATATTATACTTTATCAACAGACACCTTATGAAATTTAGAAAAATCTCCCTCTGAAGATTACGTGACAAGTGTCTGCAATAGGTTCTACATATTGTTTCTAGTGCACAACAAAATCGACTAATGTTTCGGTCTTTATGAAATAGATGTCACAAGAAATGTTTTCACAATGACACTGCTCAAATCCGTAGCGTGCAGAATTCTCAAGACATTGTCCGTCTGTCGTCCACATTATGGTTGAGTGCTCTTTACTTTCTGTTGTTTTTCTTCGAATAGGCAACCTCAGGGCCTTATCCGTTCGCGCGCGTCGTTAGAGATAAAAGCAGAGAATTCCGGCCACGATGCCCCCTTGGCAGGTGAGGACGGGGCGGTAAGAGGTCGAACTCCGATCTCTCACAGTGTACGGAAACCACGAATATAGATGGTAAACGCACTGGCTTTACCTTGTAGTTCAGCGAACTCTGGATAATATTGATAAACGTTTGCTCCTATTCAAAACCACATTCGTTAAAACATATTTTATTTAATTTTCAAAGACAAACGTACCAATATGTTCAAGTGTTGAGAGGTTTCCATGAAAATAAAATGTTTAAACAATGTTCAGGAAATCAACACGGTTCAAGTATGCATCTTCTCAGTCAACTGTCAGGATTGTCGACGAAGTCATTGACTGTTGAACATATGGTTAGGTTTGAGCAACCTTTGCAGTAAAAGAATGGGTAAAAGAATGTAGTTTACGCATTCCCAGCGAGGCACCGACCTAGCAAAGACAAGCTCAAACATTCCGATTGTTCTCCGACGTGTGTAGTAATGTAGTGCATATAAGAGTAAGTAAAGGGAGAGGATGGGACAAGCAAGAGAAAGGAAACGGAAGGTGACCTGTTTGTTACGAATTCTCTTCCGACATTCTCCTGATTTGAATTGAAAACATCAACAAAAAATACATGTCACAGCAGCTGGCCACTAGAATTCTCTTCCAGACAGGCTGAGCTCGACATGCATATATCCAATTACATCACAAATCTGCCCCCGTCGTGATTCGGACTAGAACCTCCCGGTCACAGTCGTAGTAAAGGCAGCGGCAATGCTGACTCTGAGGGTAACTCAGAAATTTAATTAAAATATGTCCTACGCCATATTATGAAGCAAACGTTACTCTACTCGACCAAAATATTTTTTAAAAAATTAAAGTTTTTTTTGAGTAAATCTTGTTTACATTTCTTTAATTGTCTTTATTTCACTCAAAATTAAGCAACTCCTCCTTATTTTTGAAATATTGTACGTGACATTATTTAAGATTTAATTTTGAAGAGTATGTTGTATTAAGAACATTTTTTACATTTAATAAGGTAGTTTATGGAGAGGTTTATGAATTTGGGCGTTCAAAATTTTTATAAGCAATCTCTGCTGAATTTGAGCAAATAATTAAAGAAAACTTTTCCAGCAATATTTGAGGAAATGTCAAAAATATGGTTCGGTTTTTATGTAATGTAACGCCCAAAATTAAGGTGTGATGAAACATCACTCTGATCAATCGAGGAATATCATTGCTTGAGAAAATGTAATTTAGGGAGTAGGCGCTTGTTCAAAGCAGGATGGATTGATGAACCTACAGATGGACGTTTTGAAAAACCACATGTGTGGTATGAAGAGTCCCCAAACCGTGTATTTCAGTCAAATCTCGGTATGATGTTTCACAGCAATACATAACTTTCTCTTTAGTTCGTATGCGAGAAAGTAAATTGTACTCAGTACTCTAATAGCGCATATACATTTTAAAGAGGCTGCTAATCTCCTAAAGGAAAATATTAAATACTGCTTAAGAGACAAAGAAATGTGGGAATAGAGACGACCAGGAAATCAACAAATAGAGCGGAAGTACTTTAGAGACAAACAGTTCAGAAAAATAAACAAGGTGACTTACAATGTCACGATCTCAAAATTATCGGGCATTACCTCAAGGAAACACACGACAAGTAAATAATGAGTACATCATTGATAACGTAATAATCTAACGTACACTTTCCCTCCATTACTCTCACGTTGCGAGTTTGCTAATGCAAGTACCCTTATCTGTAAATATTTCGGAATCAGAATTACTATATCATACATACAAAAATATTAGTTAGATGTATGTGTGATTCATTTTAATTCCCAACATTGTTACCTCAACGCAATTATAATTGTGTAAGAATAGTTTTTTATATTCATTGAAATTGTTCAGTCATAAAAAAAGAAATAGAAAGACAAATTCTCTGACACGATAATTATTCAAAAATCAATAACACATAAATAAATTTAAAGCTATATTTGTTCAGTTTATAATGAATAAGGAATCTTGGAGTGTTTTCCCAAGAGCGTATCATGCACTGTTTGCAATTTACATAATAAGGAGTTTTAGTTTCCCTTCCCTGCAACATAGGAATGTAAGCAACCGCAGATCTGAGTTCATGTACGAGAGGAGAGGAGAGGGGCATTTAACGTTCCTGTAGGTGGCATTTTGCGAAGATTGAAGGTTGCTGCCACACGACAGCACTTTTATTGGTAAGAAAACATCTCTATTTGAAAGAATCTAAACGCATGATTTCGACATAATAAAGTATGGTGAAAACTACTGCATTCAATTAACCATGACATTAAAATGTAAAAAGTATGAATTTTATCGCAAAAATAAATTAGTACTTAATAAAAAATAAATTCAATTATAAAATAGTACTTTATTTTGTAACCAACCACTTGTTTGCTTTAACTTATTTACAATTACTTGTATATTAGGTCTATCTAAGCTAAGCTCTTCAAACCAGATATGTACGTTGTCTAAAGGAGTGAATTTGAATGAATGATTCTTACCACCAACGCAGATAATATTATGGTGTATTATTCCCTGAGATTCGAAGCTAGAACCTTCCATTTCGTACCCAGCTGTTGTCGCAGCAGCTGTTTGCAGGGTTTAGATTAGCAAACGGTAAATGTGAAAAATCGAAGGTCGGGAGAGCGGGATCAAAGGGCTCAACAAAATTGGTCGCACTTCTTTACTCGCAGTGGGCAATACTTCTTTGGTGAGTAGAATATGAAAAACGTTACTTATATCGGTTAAATAATGAAACAGATAAACACAATGAAAAGGAAAAGAAACGGGGTAAATACCGGGCGTGATTTCTTATTCCACTTTACTGCCTAATCGGTCTGACACATTTTCATGCCTGAAGAGTTGTTAGATCAGTCTCCATCTTACAACCAACCATCCTTGATTCATTTGCATTGCAGGTCCAAATGTTTGAAATGGTACAATAGAGCGGCATTTTTGTCAATTGAACCACCATCTAGTCCCTTGATTCCGTTGGTCTGCCATCCCTATTGCAAAGCAAGATATGAATTGCTTAAAAGATGCGGAAGAAGAAATCTTATTCACTAAACTTAGTAAAAACTAACTTATGAGTTAAAAAATAATGAACAATAAAATAAATAATAAATTCATTCGTAAATAATAAATTTGAGTTATCAAAATAAAGAATTAATTCAATTCTTTGGAAATATCCTTCCAGATTTTTTCCTTCCATTTTTTATTTTTATATTGTTTATTATGAATTGGTTTCTTACAAATAAGGATCATTTAGAACACAAGTTATTTATTGATCATTTCCTTTCAAAGTAAAAATTCAAGTAAAAATTTAAGGAACTGGTTATTATACAATTATACTGGTTATTATACATTTGTATCTTTCGTTGTCCAACCTTATAACCTCAATCAGTTATTTCGCACTATTTAGTGTTTAGTATCTGCAATGTGCACTTAAATTTCAGAAGAAAAAGAGAAGTGAATATATGTCCAAAGAAACTAGTTCGCTGACGAATCGAATGAGAAACATTTTCACTCTCGATTAGGTGAGCGGGAAACTAAGTAAAATGTATGATGACCTGTACGAGTACTTTGATTCGATTTTCCACCCTTTCGTCGCATAATTTTCGGGAAATATTTGTTGGTGCAATCTGTTGTAGTCGTTAGTTAAGCGGCTGGCCGGTTTGATTGATTATTTTGTTTCCGGGAGCGTCAACTGCTGAGGTCATTACCCTCGTAAGTGTAGTGTAAGATATATGGCTGTAGGCGGCGATGTCGCTCCCCCGCTAGAACGTAAGATCAACCTTCACGAAGGCTCGCGGGGTCTTCTATGCAAAGCGTCAGACACTCAACGCCTCAGGCGCGACAAGCTCTAAGCTCCAGACAGGCCTCCCGACACGTGTGGTAGTGAATTACTTGTAAGTGTACGTATGTGTAATGGGAGAAGAGAGGGTAAAGGTGAGTAACAAAATGTCGCACAAGGACCGTGACCCGTTTATTAGGGAACTGCTCCAGCATTCGCCTGATGTTGATCGAAGAAACCACGAAAAACTGCCGATTACAGCTACTGGCAGCTAGAATTCTCCTCTAGCCAGTGGATAAATTCGACATAGCTATGTAACCAGTGTCTAAAATCGCCACAGTTAGGACTCACACCGTAGGACCCCCCCAGTCAGAGCGGCTGCAGAGGCAACAACCTGGGCCTAATCAGGCGGCGCGCGCGCCCGTCATGCGCGGTCCGAAGGCCGCGAGCAGCAGGTGGGGCGAGGGACTCGGCGTGCGTGGCCCACTGCGCCCGGGCTCTTATCTGCAGGTGCGCCGCGCCACGCCGCGCCACGTGCGCACGCGCACTGCTCCCCTGCGCGACTGCGCGGCCGCGCCCGGGAACGCCCATGCGCGCTGTAGAAGCAGCCACACAGCTTAAAGTCCGTGCCGTATTACTTCGATTACTATATTAAGTCCGTTGGCACTTGGTCAGCTGTGATGCTGTCATCCAATCTTGTACGTCATGAAAGTAATGCTGCTAATTGAATGACACTAATTGCTATAGTGTCATTCAAGCTCCCGATAGGTTGAGAGTGTCACACCTGACCAAGTATCAACAGACTTAATATTCTACTGGAATTAATACGGCATAGACTTCAAATTCTCTCTCAGCAATCTTGAACATCATTATAGTAACGTCAGTATAGTGACGTTCAAGCACCCGATTGGATGCCAGCGTCACAGTTGACCAAGTGTCAACATACTAAATGTTATTCCAAGTATAAGCGGGAAGGGGACTTCTCCACAGGTCAGGACAGCATCGATCACCGGGAGGACCAAGGCTTCCCAAACCGATGGTGGCGGATTTTCGACCCTAGCTAGAGATCCTGGTCGAATTTTGCCGTAGTTTGAAAAAGATTTAGCGGCCGGCTGCTCTGATCGTTATTTTCTGTGGTTTATCTGATTAATTTCAGACGAATGCCGATGTCTACAAACGAACCAGGGACCTTGCGCGACCTTCCTTTCCTCGTCATTTTCCTCTCTTCTTCTCTTACATCACCCACACATCTTATATACTATACATTACCAAAAAAGTCGGGCGATCAGTCAGGAACTTATATATTTTAACGGCTGAGAAATGAGGTTTAATATGCATCTCAAAGCCTTTGTTTTTTTCTGTGTGGGAACGTACTTTATTGTATTACAGCTCCACACCACTCCCCCACTTCTCTTGCCGCTTCTTTCAGAAGCTATGTAGCAATCTGCGTAGGATTAGCCAGGGCTTCTAATGGAAGTATTCGGTACGAGCAAGACAATGGCGAAGATTCTCTCCGTGACACAAACCACTGTGAACAAATGTTTCGCCCTGAGTGTATTTTCCTATTGCATCAAAGTATATTTTCGTTGTTTTTCTGCAACTTCATCTCTACTTCGTAATAATCCGTTAACGAGAACAAATCAGTGCAAGTAATTCTCAAATTCCTAGTGATGACTTTGCAATATTGATCATGTTCTCATTCATTTTCCTACGTGCTCAAGTCTGAAATGTTGGATCACCCTGGTTGATAGTTTTTCTATTTGAAGATGTTAATGCACGACACTCTATGTAATACGGAAAAGTCTCCATTAAATCCATACATCCATTTCCGATAACGAAATGCGTCTGTTGTTCAAAATGATCCTTTCCATCGGTACGATGGCTGACGCTACGATTACATTGGCCCAAAACTGGACCTTTTATCTAACATGCGATCACATTCCCAGCCAGTGTATATATATATATATATATATATATATATATATATATACATATACATATACTGTGTTTTCCTTCAGACGAAACCCTGATGGTTAAGTTGACAAGATGATAATGTACTGTATATTCATATTTAAATTGGATTGACACAAACTGTAATTTATTTCATCCACTGGGTTCTGGCTTAAAGCATCTGTCTGGTTGTCAAATATTACGTTTCGCGGCAATCCATTTACATGCCGTATTAATTCCTTACGTTGCATGTAACTCTTGATGGCTGACACAACTTTTCCATGAAAGCGGATGGTCCAGAGATGGCCTTGTCAGTCTCTGTCCATGCGGTCCTTTAGGCTACTGACAAATGAGGAAAAGTAAGCTGCATAAAAAGTGGATTACCAGTCTTCAGTTATTACTGCCATTTGTTAATAGAACGTGCCCTATCGATGTGAGGAAGGCAAAAGCAAATAGTGAAATACGTGGTGCAGCGGGGGGATGGAAATCACCTTTGTCTCCCTTATTCTCCTCGTAAAACGGAAATATTAGAACTTCAGTACTTTGTAAAAGCATTAACTCAACCCAAGAGTCTAATTTGAAACTTCTTCAGCCATTTTAATTGCTTTAATTTTTTAGAGACAAAAGCAATCTATCAGCAGCAATAACGTGGAAATATCCTGCATAACTTGCAACTGGGGATGTCTTTTTTGTTTAATATGAGCTTACTACAAGTTTTTTTTAACATTATATAAATAGATTTGCTAGTTGTGAACAGTAAAAGAAAGTTGTCGCTCTTATTTCTTATCAAAACCTGTGTTCTCTATACATCTTTGAAATCAGATGCTAATATTAAGAGCACTGAAAGGGACGAGGAAAAGAACAATTTATCTTAAACAGTTGATGAGTTCTGGGTATTATGTGGCACATTTTGATTTACTGTTACAGTTATTGTGTTCCTATAAATTAATATTAATCGCAACATTGTCTTATTCACAATTTAATTTGAAATGCATATCTTTCCGGGTAGATTTTTACAAGAAAGGACGAAATGTTCTCTTTTTTTGTAAAGGAATTACTACTTTTAAACGCAACATACACATATGGTGCAGAAAGGATATTCTGCTTCTATCAACATTTTCGAGTATCCGATATCATAACATTTCATTGTTGGGTAAACAAATAACATTTAACTTCAACTATCTCGTCTAACATCGCCAAACTTCATAGATCAAATATATCTACCTATACGTCCTTTTTTCCATGAAATGTGATAGTCCAGCCAACTGCTCTGTGGTGTAATATTTCGTGCAGGGTGCCAAAAAGAAAAGCCTCCTTTAATGATATACAAAAGTTCAAACCGTAGCAAAGTCTTAATTGTGGAGAGAGATTTCATAATCTTCCAAATACCTCTAATATAACGTGGAAAATACAGTAATAATAATCAATTATGCCTATTGAGTGATTATGAAACTGATGACAACGATTGAAATACTTAATTTGTCTTTAAGAAAAATAAATTATTATATTAAAACACTTTACATGAGGTGTCCTCTTTTTACTTTCCCATATACGCACGTATATACGGAGTAATGTACTTAGTTTAGGGAAAGTTATGTAATGTTGTGGAAAATCGATTTTGAGATGTCAACGGAAATACACGTTACCGAAAAAGCGGTTGTTTTCAAAACGTCCGTCTGTTTGATGTATGTAAACAACACTAGCACGTGAAGCATGCGTAGTATTTTTTCGCAATTGAAGAAACTCCCGTCCATTTGCCCTGAATCGAAGCTCTGCGATTTCGAAAATCATTCAGTAGTTTTTGGGGGTACTTTACATTAAGCCCCTGGGGC
Organism: Gryllus bimaculatus; assembly: GCA_017312745.1. Lineage (NCBI taxonomy): Eukaryota > Metazoa > Arthropoda > Insecta > Orthoptera > Gryllidae > Gryllus > Gryllus bimaculatus. The sequence continues at coordinate 326,556 of BOPP01000295.1, read as the reverse complement.
ATTTTCAAACTTTTCTCAAAAACAGCTGCAATTTTTTGCTTTAAATTTCTTGTAAGAATAGAGCCACTTATAAAGGTATCATATTCTGTTTTTCACGGTTAACTCTGAATTTTTTTAAATTTTGAAAGTATGTATTTTTTCGGTCTTCCTACAACTCCAAAATTGAAGATATTTTCCCTTCAAATACAATTTGTTCTCCATAATTTGTTCTCTCATTAAGGTCATGTACAGTTTTTTGAAAATTTTTGCAGTTTTTGCGCAATATTGCGTGTAATTTGTGCAATTTTAAAATATTACAAAAGCAAGATTATCTCAAAAACGGCTCCAAAATTTTTCTTTAAACTTTTGGTAGGAATTGTGCTAAATGCACTCTATGAAGTGCCCTATTGCCCTAACGCCCTATTGCACTATTCTCTTGTGTTTTTTAAAAAATGACAAAACATTTTTTACTTGTCTTTCACGTCGTAAATATTTACATTAGTGGCAATTTGTCACATTATTATATTTATGAGTAAATATGCTTTAAATAATATCAGATAAAGCTTCTCGAATCCTCAACCGTTTTCTCAAAAACGACTTCAAAGTTTTTTTCAAACTTTTCGAACAGATAGTGCTAATTACACTCTTTAATATGACGTAAAGTTCATTTCAGGGTATTTATTTTCAAAAATTACACAAATGTAATTTTTTGAAAGATCTCCCACGCCTGTAGCTTCCAGCCTGTAATTCCAGCAATTTGTAAACAATGTTGTATTTGTGAGTTAAAGTACTTAAAATGACTTCAAATGAAGTTTCTCGAAAACTCAAAAATTGTCTGTGAAAAAGAGCTTCAAATTTCGAATTTACAGTGGCGCTTAAAAGCCAGTTTTTTTGAAACGTCTCCAAATTTTTGGAAGTAAATTGGAAGTACATTTAGGACGAGGTTTTATTGTTCTGTTATAATCTTAAAATAACATTTCCGCTGTATAATTAGGATACCGAAAAAATTAGAAAATGACAAAAAATGTACTTTGGGGCGGCGATAGAATGGCAGCTGGCCAAGAAGTATGTGGCCAGTCCCCCCGAATAGCTAGCCGAGACCAAAGGAAATAAAAACTAATACGGACAAAGTCCTGTTTCCATTCTGTAGCACCACTATTTTATAAGAAATGTCCTCTTTTTCCCATAATAGAAGTAAATGGTACCTATGCATATGTAAAGTGTAAAAACCACTTGAATAATGTTTTATTTCACAAGTTATATCGATATTTTTTGACAGCATTAAGTAAATGCGGGTTCTTTCACGTGCCTTGAAATAGCGTGCTAAAAGTTCAATTTTGAGTACTAATGCTAAAAGGGAGACAATCAAGTATTCCGACGAATCTGAGAATGCAACAAAGAAAATAAAATACTTTCGACTGACCCCATCAACTACTATTGACTTTTAATGTATCATGAAGTGATTTGTGTTTTGTGAATGTTAATGTATTTGTTAACGTATCATTTAGTGATTGACGAATTAAAATAAAATGAAAGTCAGCAAGGCTATCTAAAAATAGTGAATGACCCACCTGGTAAAAGTGATTTTATTTTGATCATAAGATTGCGTCACGTCTATCAGTCTCGTGTCGCAACATTTCCTACTCGCTAAATAAAATGTCACTTTTTTACCACTCGTATCATAAACAACTAATTTCTGAATATTTTTAATCATTATCTCCACACGTGGATTATATTTTCTTCTCTTCTGTATTTACGTATTTGGATCTAGATAAGACCTACTTCATTTTCCGTTTTTCCACGTTTCTTACAACTCTTGAACTATGATAATTTGCATTCTTATATTAAGAAGATATGTCTCTCTGAAGCTAAACAAATTAATTATTCAATCATTGTAAACATTGGAAAGTGATAAATGACGCAAATTTCTAACGTTTCCGTCATAAATTGACTTATAATTAAGAGCCGTTATTTGCTGTTTCGCCAGATACAGGCAGGCAAATAATAGTATGGATATCTCCCAATGAGCTGAAAATGTATGCATTATCAGCGCTGGAAGCTTATCAGAGCCCTTCGATTCGGGCCGAATCATCGCAATTGCCTGCGACTGGGAATTCTTTCTGTAAATAGAAACACACGTTATTTGTTTTGGAAGCAATGTTCGTAACCTAAGGTTTTTATGATTGTTTCCTGAAGAGATATTTTGCCTCCTAATAAAGCTCACTACGAGTTCCCAGTAAATTATAAAGAGCGTGTTTAAAGTATCAGTGAAGTCAGAATTATGAAATTTACTATACGACTGGTATTTGCAATGTGACAAAGAATAAATTTGTTTATAATTGTGCTTTTTAAAATATATAATTTGTTCCCTAAATTATTCAGTAGATATTTAAAATCTAATTTTTGCTGAAAACTAGAATTCAAATTTTTGTTTCTTAGACATTTCAAATTTAATGTTCTCTTGAAGTAATTATGTACATTAATACAAAAATTTGAAGGTACAAAAAGGTTGATCTACTTTGAAAGGTTGATCTTTCATAAAGTCGATAAGACAAGGTATTCTTTAGGTATACTGGTGTTATTTTAGTGTTGGACAAAGTATTCCTTAAGTATTATCGTGCACTTTTCGAACGCTTTTTAATTAGTTATTACGCACACATTAAACTAACATAAAACGACAAACTTTCTACGTGCGAATGTTATTACTGAAGTTATGTAGTATTATAATATTACATTTGTATGTATGAATAGTTCGTAATGTAGTAAACTAATTTTATATAAGAATATTCAGTATATGCAAATATTATATACTGAATTTATTATGAATTATAGTTTATATAATATTATATATTATTATTGTATTTATTGTCATGTTCCTGCTGGTAGTTAGATGTATGATAATAATCCATAGTTCTAGGTACCAATCGCTACGATTGTAATTTTCGATATTTTATACAGCGGTGAACATATTATGCGAAACAATATCAATTGCTGAAGTGGAAAAATGAAGTGATTGCGGTAGCTGAAGTAGCCTATTACGTTGAAGTGGCTGATATATACTAAGGGGTTTTCTAATTCAAATTCACCACACGAGGGAGACAGACTATTAGAGGCAAGAGTGTTTGAATCAGAATTGATTCATCATATAGTAAATTCATTTTCATTTTGTACTTTGGAATACCTAATGATGGTTTTTTGTGAGATAAAGTAATAAATAGTGATCACCAGAGAATATAAACTTCTTGCTAAATGATAAATTGTAGGGTAAACGTTTTTAACATTTTCGAGTTATGCTTCAGAGTCTCGAATTTTTGGACGTAAAAGAGATTTGAGATTCATTGAATCGTTTCGCCTAACAAAGTGACTAAACTTTCAGATTTTATGTTTTTAGGAGATAATGAGAACATTTTTTTGGCATATGGGTATTTAGTGTATTTCAGGGAGGGGACTATTTTAGGGGGGATTTCAGATGGGTTTATATATGTTTAAATCATAAAAAATGATTGCTTTAAATAAATACTCTGCTTTAAGTGTAATGCAATAAATATTTAGTAATTGTTATGAATGATTTGAGTGATCAAAACTAATGTTGGCTTTGGGGAAGAATGGTCTCCATACCTTTTTCCCTGGATCACCCATTGTCTCCAAGCGCTTGTGTGACCCCGAAGGGCACATTCTTCCCTGACTCCAGTTGCGCGATGCAGGACGGCTCATTGCTTACGTCATCTTTTTGCCATTGTCCATCTGAAGGCAGGAGAGGAGAGAAAAACCAATTGAACGAACGCATTCTGTTTTTGTGGTATTAAGTCTGGAAGAAAGGTAAAGTGGACTGCAACTCGGGGAAAGAAAAATATTGCTTACTGGAAGAATAAGAGTCGGTATTTTGCTTGCATGTTTACTAGTATAAGCAGCATCAACCATTATAATAGTAAAAGTTATTTAATGAAGATTATCATCCATTCGATATGCACAGCAAAAGTCACTGATTAAATGTCAAGATAACATGGTGTGTTTTTTTAACCCCCGAAGAGAACCATTTTTCTCCACATCTTGGAAGAGTCTATTCTCGAACAAAAGCAATGCGATTGAATTTGGAAAAAATGCGAAAAACGAAATATCGTGCCCATAAATCGGGCAGTTAATGGGCGCGGGGCGGTGCATGGACCTTTTGTCACCTTAATATATTCGGGGTCCTGCCACCCCCTCTAAATTCAACAAAATAAGGAACCTTGAATATCGGCTCACTTGAAACCTGTGCCGGGGGCCCCTCCATCCCCGTCCGCCAACCGGTTCTGCCCGATGCGGCAAGACAAATCCTGCTCTCCTCTGGTTGGCCCCGCACCTTTGTCTGCTCGAGTTCCTGTGTCGATAAACTTCTGCCGCAAGAAATATGTTTATTTGATGAATGGCAATGTGTAAATTACGTTGAATCTAAGCGCCTTCCGCCGTTGGTTTGGAGCGAAGACTTGGTCGTTACAAAAGCTCTGGTGCCTATGCCTGTTTTGCTCCTCACCCTGTCCCGACGTGTCTGAGTAGCGGAGCAGTGTAGGGCGGGGGGGGGGGGCGCAGAGGAACGCGCCTCTGTTGCAAGCGAGCGCCGGGCGAGGGGAGGGGGGGGGGGTACAGGGCGCCAGAAAGGCGGCGGCGGGAGATGGCGCTGCGGCGAGGCACGGAGGCGCGGGGAAGATAGCGGCGACGTGAGGCAACGCCGCCCGCGCCC
>BOPP01000295.1:247911-321832 GCA_017312745.1 Gryllus bimaculatus | reverse complement strand
GTTAATTCCTTCGCGTCGGTAGATAACTGGAAGAAAAAGTAATTAAAAACTCAATCAATAGCTGTCACTGAAAAAGTTGTTTTTCAAGTAACTAATTTCTATACAATTAGAGACTATACCTGATTTTCAAAAAAGAAAAATATGTTATTTTTAACAAAAGAAATGAAAATTTAATTGAATTAGTTTACTTTTAATTGTATTTTTTTAAAAAACTTAATGAGTTTGGTATCAAATAATGGTACTTTAACTCTTCCGGTCAATGACCCCCCCCCATCACATCAGGTTTCCTGTCCAATTTCCCTGATCCATTGGAGCCAATGTGTGATGGTTCCCTTGTTTTGATTCGAAAACGTAAAAGATGTTAGCTTGGACTAAATATCACACGCTTTTTGTTTAACTATCCTTGTGGCTTATTAATGCGTAGGAGTAGAGGTAAGGGCGAGTTCCTCTTTTGTTTAACGCATGCAAGAAAATCGTACTTGCCAAAATGTCGTTTTACCAATGCAAATAAGTTCTATAAACTCAGCGGAAAAAAATTGACTATTTTATTCCAAAATATTGCTAATCCTCGCCTTTTTTAAAAATTATTTTATTTATTTACTTTAAAAAACCATCTTTTCAACTATTTATAGGTTAAAATGATGGCCGAGATTCTGGAACTTAGGAAAACATGCGCAGATGATCTTCTCCCCCATTCGCCACGGTACACTTTTATACTGTTTCTTGACTAAATAAAATCGAAACTAATAAAAAATAAATCAGCGAGTGGGAAAGTTTATTATCGCAATCTTTTGGAAGGTTGCCAGCTTTTTCGACAGGAGTGCGCAGAGGGGAAACAGTAAAGTGGTTTGAGAACTCATTAAAAAATTGTTTTAAGAAATCGATTTCTATTTTCAAAATCTCAATAACATTGATTCAAATCTTGTAAATTAATTAATGCAGGTTAAACAATTGCCTTTTTTTATAACTCAGTACGTAATATTTTCCTAGCTACATAAAAATTTCTCATGAAGTCAAAAAGCTACCAAGTTAGAAAGAATGGTCAAGAAAAATATTATAAAAGGAACTAACAGGAAACTTGTTTCCATATATTTAAATAAGCATTCTCTTTTAAACATTCACGTATTTACATCAATTATGTGGTTCCTTTGCATAACGTTTAAAATATTTACAAATTTTTCACTATTTTTTAATTATTATAATTACTTTGAAATTTTGAATTAATTGTTTAAATGAACACACATAATAATTAAAATAGAATCTTAGAATTTGACTTCTGCACATACAACACGTTTTTGCGAAACACTCCCTTGTTGCACTTTCTGATCGATTCCTGTGGTCAGGGATAATCTTTGCCCTAAGAATGTTTACATTTGATTGAATGCCAATTTATTATTGAATCTAGCGCTTCCGTCCGTTGGTTTGGCGAAGACTTGGTCGTGACAAAACTCTGGTGCCTATGCTGTTTGTCTCCTCACGTCCCTCCTGCTGTGACAGTTCCTTGGAGCGGAGCAGTGTAGGGCGGGGGGGGGGGGCGCAGAGGAGGCCGCGCCCAATTAGGCTCAATTACACCCACGGCGGGAAGAAGAATATCGACTTGGTTGGGAGATTTCTCTTTCTTCGAAATGCCAAACGTCTTGAATTCAAGGTGCAACAGGTGCACCGAGGTCCCTAGGTTAGGGGCTCCGAAAAAGGATCCCCGCCAGCTCGTAATTAAGGCGCGGTTCAACAACTTATTGAAGGGATTTCGTGGGGGAAAAGTTGTGTAACAAATTACGCGCTACCATAATATTTAATTAAGGTTATTCCTTATAAATAATATTGTACTATTTCTGCAAGTGAATGCGGGAAAATTATTTCAAGAAATAGCAACAACAACGTGAACGAAGAATACACTGGAGGTCAAGTGGTTGAGCAAAGGTGTTATTGACAACGTGCCGACTCTTCGCCTGTGAATTTACCCACATCGCAATCAGCTGTGCTACTCGTCCGACACGTGCCGCAGGACCAGGGATAATATTCAAACAATGTATTCTTACAATTTCCGTTTGTAAATAGACCATACTAGCATAAGAATGCATGAGCAACTGATTAATTTTTGTGCTTCATGAGATGTATTTGATTTGCGTTGTTGCCTGTTCGTTTTTGTGTAGTTTACAAATGAAATCATTTTCAGAATAGAACTCTTTTGTAGTGTGACTTTCAATCCTTGCCTTTGTTAACCAACTCTTCCCCCCGTAAATTATTTACCTCTTAATTCGGAATAATTGAAATATCATCTATTACAAATGTACTTGTAAAAATAACTGGCAACAATAGAATCTAAATGTAATTCTACATTGACAATTATTTGCCAGAAATGAAATCACAATGAAATTTGCCGTTGTAAATAGGTTGATACCCCATGACAAATGCGAATGGATTAACTCAGTATTAGTTGTCCAAAGGTGAATATATAGGCCTACAGAAAGTGAACTGGCACAAAATGCTTTAAAGAGTCTCCTCTGAAAATGCCCTCTCCTTCACATCTCCACTGAATACGTTCATCAGAAAAATACTGTTTCACTTTAAGAAGCTAATAACGTAAATTGTCATTAAGTGCAGTCGTCAACTGCATCCATTAGCAGTTCAGGGAAGGAAAATAGTCAAACAATAATAAACAGTTCGTGAAAGATAAATCGCATTCCCCATTAAACTTGATTCGAGAAGCGTTGCAAACTATTTTATACTTATTGGGTCACTTCATTTAATATATATTTGAGAAATATTTCTACAAATGGCATTTCATAATAAAAAGTGATGGATGTAAATAGAAACTCAACAACACAGGAAATATATTTTTCTTTCATTTGCATTTATATTGATTGATTGTTAGTTATACCGGGCGCATCAACTGCTATGGTCATTAATCCTGTAAGTGAAGTGCATATTTTTCTCCTCGGAGGCGGCGGTGATATTCCTCCGCTAGATGGGGAAATCTGGCGCCGACCTACCGTCGGCTGACGGGTTTTCCAAAACCAGATATCGCCCACCAGCGGGTCACCGCCCCACGCGGAACAAGCTCGAAACTCCCTACCGGTCCCTCGCCATGTGTGGCGGTGATGCGCATGTACGTGCCTGTGTGTGTAAGAGATGTGTGAGGATAATACAAGGAAGGGGGAGGGGAAGATCGTGTGGCCCGTTTGTTAGAGTACATCTCGGACATTCGCCTGGTGTTGATCGGATAATTCACGAAAAAATACCGATCAGAGCAGTCGGCCGCAAGAATTCTCCACAAGACAATGGCTAAATTCAATCTTGCTGACAAGTCCGTGTTGAAAATCCTGCCACCGTCGGAACTGGAACACTAGGATCTCCCAGTCAGGGCACTGCAGTGACATCAGTTGATGCCCTGAGCCACCTCTCCCGGTCATTTGCTTTTATACCTTTCATTAATTTCCAGTATGCCTTCCGGTTGAAATGATGCCTCTGTAATCAGAGAATGTATGTTGTGTCCATAATGTAGCGCCGATTCGTCCCACTGTCCGGCGCTCGACAGCTCGGGCGAAGACGTAGGTGGGGATGACTCCATAGCAATCTGCGCCTCCCGATGTCGACGACGGTTGTAGTCCGCGGCGACCTACTGCAATGGAGTAAAATCAACATGAAAACGCAATTGAATTTAATCGTTGTTTCTAAAAATTGAGAAATTAGTGAATTCATACCTATCGACCACAAGTGAACCCACCTCCGTACAGCTTAGAAAATTTCCTTACCGGCCTGGCGCACCCGAACGAGTATATGAATCTGCAGATAGTTCAACTATCACCTTCAAATGTTGCAGTAATGCAATTTGAACTTCATGTTATTTTCCATAACATCATAAAAGGTGTCACCATGTGCATTTCAAAATTTCGAGGGAATTTTTTTTTAATTATACAATGTAATGCTTTTTTTAAAAATCAGGCACGTAATGCGTACAATGACTTTTAGAGAGTGATAGGGGGGTAAGAGTGACAGGGAGAGAGATCGAGAGGTTGTGAGGATAAATGAAGTAAAGCCACTTCAAGTCATGCTGTTTTCGAAGGCTTGAAAGTTTCCACAGTCCAAGGATCTACATTGGTTTAAAATTGCCTACCAATATCACTCTGGATCACGTATATCACCAATGAAGGTGGTCGGCGCTGGATTCAAGAATAAAATGCAATGTAATTGAAGCGAAAATCCGTGAATATCTGTGAAAACTGCATTGCAATAAATTCAATCGTTCAAAAATTACAGGAGATGCTAAAATTACGTGACTCACTCTGTACTAACATTTTCATTTGTATTAGGTAATTAATCAAAAGACTACTAGGTCTCAATATATTGTTATTAATTAATAATTGTCTACGAATGAGTACTAAAATATTTCAATTCCAGAGGTATGGCAAGGGCATACATAGGAGTATTTTGAAACGTTTCTGTCCATGCAGTCCTACCAACGAGGGCACAGATGGACACATCCTTCTTTTAAGAACTAGCTCAACACTCACTATGTTGCTCCAAATGCACAACTGCTCTCTGCACCAGAGAAATTACAATACGTTTTTAAGTGTTGATGGGCAGTGGCTATAAGAGAACACCGGAGATTCCATGAAGCGATTGCGCATGGCGACGGTTTCAATTTGCTTTTTAAACATCCGATAAGCGTTGAAAGACGAAACTATCGTTAACTAGTGGTGCTAAAAAAAGCATGTACTTTCGCGCCCATATTTTCAAGCAAAATTACACGAAAAGTACTCAAATTTTCCAGAAAGTATGCATGACCTTATTTCAAAATATATCTTCAAGGAACGGATTTCATTAACGGAAAAGATATTTATCCTTAATATTTTAGTTGTAGGAAGATGCCCAAAAATTTTGAACTTTTACAATTTTCGAAAAATTACGGTTTTCAATGAACATGAAACTTTTAGTATTCTATTAAACGTCCTTCACACTATTCAATAAAAAATAATTAAAAACTATGGAGCCATTTTTTTTGAAAATTTGGATAATGTTCCAGGAATTTCATGTAAAGTACCCCCAAAATTAAAATATCAGTTTCAAATTCAAGGGTTGAACGGTTTAACCGCTAGCATTGTTCAAAGGCGGACGGACAGACATTTTCCCATTCTTCGATATCAAGAACCCACAGAACATGTATTCTGGCTACACCATGTGTTAGAATATTTTTCCTACATATAGCAACTGGATTTATCCACGATGTTGTTACCATGGTGAGATGGGTACCAATGAGAGAGTTCTTCCAAAAATTCCCCGGATTTTCCCGCAGCATTACATAACTTTTCCTCTACTCCATAGCGAGAAAGAAAAGTAAAAGTCCCAAAAGGTGAAAAGTAACTTCTTACGTGAACAAAAATAGAACAGGCAAACTACACTGAGGTCCATCGTTAATCCCCCAATGGTATGCGAATGTTAATCAGATTTATGGGGAAATATCTTAAATATAGAGCATCATGTTGTATCACATGGCGTGAAAGACATATTGCATTCTTGTCTATCCGGGATGAGCCGCGTCTCGGTCAATTGTACTGTTTCGGCCATCTTGTTGTGGCCTTCTTCAGAGCAATACTGCTACTGCTTCAGAACAGTATAGCTCTGACTCCGGCCGCGGAAGCCTTCGAACCCTGAAACACATATTTTCAACAACAGTCTTGTATTGTGATTTGTATTCTTCTTCATACAGAATAAATTTGTAAAATTACATTAAATTGTATTAAGCTTGAATGATCGCTAAAGAGAGAAAAAACATGTGTCTGCAGGCACCATGACGCTGATGTGCCTGCCGTTCAAGACGAAGGGCAACTACACGTTGCCCGCGGCGGAGTCGAAGCGCAAGTCAGAGGCCAACAGCGAGACCTTCCACCACACGCCGCCAGGCTCCAGCACCAGCCGCACCCCCAGGCCCACGGTGAGTGAACGCCCCGCTGCAATGCCTTTGGCGAAGGGCGCGAGAGAGCGGATCTTGATTTCGGGCGCGGCAACCACTATGCGCATTAGGCCCTTGAATATACTGCACACTCCAGCCGAGACTTGAACCGGGAGAGGTGGCTCAGAGTATCAACTGATGTCATTGCTGTGCCTCTGACCGACAGGTTCAAGGTTCGAGTCCCGACGGTGGCAGGATTTTCGACACTGGCTAAATAGCTAGGTCGAATTCTGTCGCTGTCTGGAAGAGAATTCTAGGGGCCGGCTGCTCTGATCGGTAGTTTCCCGTGGTTTCTCCGATCAATACCAGGCGAATGTCGGGGCAGTACCCTACCAATCGGACCGCGCACCATCTTTCCTTTACGATTCCTTGTACTATTCTACCCCTCACTTAGACACTTATATGCTCTACACTACCTCACATGCCAGGGGCCGGCCAGGGGCGGTGCCCCGCTGATGAGAGATACCTAGTTGGGGGAAAACCCGCTAGCCAACGGTGGGTCGGTGTCGGATCTAACCATTCAGCGGGAGAAGAGAATCGCCACCTTCCGATCAAAAACATGCACAACACTTACGGGAATACTGACCTTAGCAGTTGACGCGCCCGGAATCACTAATCAATCAATCAAAAACCGAGAGACGGTGGAACTGCAGCCTCGGTGGAACGCGTGATCTGGAGGCGACGCACACGTCGGTTTCCAGGATTTTACTCCTCCAGGAATCTCTTCCAGCGGGCCACCCGCTGAGAACGGCCTTGATTGCAACCGCCGTGGCGTGCGTAGAGGAGCGGCGAGGTGCCAGCGATGCCGGTCGCAACGACAGCGCCCGCAGCCCGGCGGCTTCTCCAACGCGCCGCGCGGCGGCTGTTGCAGGCGCAGAGGGAGAAGGAGGCGGAGATCGGACGGCGCCAGGCGCAGTGGGGAGGCCCCGCGCCGGCGCCCGGCCGCCCCGAGGACCTGCAGGCGCCGCGCCACAGCAAGGACGAGCAGTGAGTGCCGCTCCGCCTCCCACCCCGTCCTCTCTGGTCTACCCCCCGTTCTCCTGGCGCAGAATGCCGTCTGGTCTTTCCCCTGGTCTAGCTCTCTTCGCATTGATCTTCCCCTCTTTCCCCCTTTCCACTGATGGACCTCCTTCCCGTTGATATATATCTCTTTCTCCTGATCTACCTTCCTTTGCATCATCTGCCCATTCTCCTCCTGATCTACCCCTTTCTATTGATTTACGTCCCTTCCCACTGATGTACATTTTTTTCACTATTCTGCCTCCCTTTTCATTGATCTACTCCTTTCGGCTCATCTTAGCCCCTTTTATGTATCCACCACCTTTCCACTGATCCATCCCCTTTTCAATGATTTACCCCCTTTTTCACTAATCTACCCGCTTTCCAATCTGATCCCCTTTTCCAATAATCTACTCTCATTTTGTACATCCTTCTCCCTACCTAGGCGAATGCATAGGCATTACACACATGCATACGCGTATAAGTTACAGCTTGATTCCGAAATATAGCTAATAGTGGGAGTCGCCAGTTAATTAGACTGACGGTTTGGATAAATCCATATTAATGAAAATACATTTATCATTTTGTATTTCTTCCGGCTTATATTGGCATTTCCCACAGAGCTCTGACTAAAGTATGGTCATTGTCTCAGTGTGAGGCATCCTGTGTGTTCGCGAGAAGTATTTTAGCATAAACATTTATTATAAATAATGCGTTGCGCAGACTCAAGATTGTTTTATGTAAAATGCAAAAGGCGATGGCCGGAGCTTCGTCACTAATTAGGAAATACGTAGAGAAATGTCAACTGAGATATATAGTGAGGTTTGTTTAGGTGGTATCGCCAAAATCGAAATTCTGGACTGTCACAGTAGAACTCGTCACTATAGATTTTGTCTCTCACTAGCCTTAGAAACTTTCCACCAGAAATCTGATCCGTTTATCAACACTATCTGCTATTCTTCGTCGCCTTATTACCTCACTTGCCCTAGACACCTCGTGTTCGCTAATATCAGACGTCTCTGAATAAATGTTACAAAAGTGACAAGTAGGAGGGTGGAATATCACTTTTTGACAATGAACATGAGTCGGAAGTTTCGTTCAACGAAATATACAAATACGTATAATCACATGAGATGTCCCATTTAGGTGCGACAGTTGAAATTCGGCTACTTTCCCCTACGTATTAGTGTCAATTCCGGTTTTTACATTAGGTCGCGTCGATGTTAGGAAGCATTCCCGCTTTCATTTATACAATTTCTTTTGACCTATGACCCTAATATTTTTGCAGGGCAAGGGATGCTGGTTTCAAGATTGCATCGGTGAGAATTGCTCTTGCTTCGCCAGTCCCATTTTATGATACTCCCTTACCAGACCCTCGCGCTTCACGACGCCATTTGTTGTGACTCCCAGCCACACCCGACACGCCCCGGTCCATGAATACCTTTCATTCCGCACGCCGTGAACCAGTGCCTTCCTGCCAGAGTAATTCACCTGTTCTAGACAACTATCAAACAAAAGAGCTTATTTCCTAGCCAACGTCAAGTGGACTCCCATATTTAAGATAATTTGTAGAAGCAAAAAATACATATGCTTTCTGAGACTCAAAACCTGAAGTTAAAATCCTTCCGCACAACCCTTTGGTATTTCCCACCTTGTTCTACAATATCCCAGAAATAAATGACAGAGGCCATACTTTTTTCTATTCCTGAACTATTTTAACATTTTATTGGAACATGTGAATTTCATATGAACTTTGTATTTTATATTATCATTTCTAAATTTGTCTAATTTAAACATAATAGTGAGAACCCAAAATGACATTTCGTTCATTAATTTCATCTGCTAAATTGAAGTTACGTTACTTGCTTATTAATGACATCTGTGGATCAATCAAATTTCATAATCATTTATTTGTTACTGCCTTTTCCTATCTGTCTGACCTTATGCCCCCAAAGTAATGATTCACTATTTAACAGGTTAAAAATGATTGTGTCAAAACTTACGCAAGCCCACTCCAGCCTATATATTTTCTCTCACATTATTTTTTTTATTCTCATATGCCAGAGACTTTTGCTAATTAAACAGGTTTTTTATATTTATTTGGGGGTTCTTGAATACACTAAGAAAATTTTATTTGCTAGATCTCGACGCCTTATTGAAGATGGACTCAAGAAAAATGACTTTCTAAAGAACTTAGACCCACCACAGATAAATGCTGTTGTTGATTCTATGTACCTGAAACATGTCAAAAGCAACACTCTTATCATTCAAGAAGGAGATGAAGGTGAGCTATTTTGATAATATGATATATTCATTTATTGGTGAAATTCTAACAAGTGTTCTTCTTCACTGTTAAAACATTCTAGGTTCACACATGTACATCGCCGCTGAAGGCAGATTTGAAGTAATCAAAGGTGGGAAAGTCCTGAGAGAAATTTCAAATGGTGAAGTATTTGGAGAACTTGCTCTTCTCTACAATGCGAAGAGACAGGCCTCCATCAGAGGTTAGCAACTTATTTCCAAAGCGGAGTTGTATTGTACTTAGCTCTTCAGTCTTCTCTTTTGCTGTTGCTTCGGCGAATTTATAAAAAAAAATCTTGCATTGTACCTCTGTTGTTGCTGCTGCTGCCATTGCCACTGCTGCTCCTGCGTTCTATGATTTCATGCTGGGGTGGTTTTCGAAAACATTTAACACTTTTAGCTCATATTTTGCGTTCCTTTGCAATTCATGCTTAACTTCCTTCCTTGTTTGTGGTACTTCACTTTCTTCTTCTTGCTGGGCTCAACCTTCTGCTACAGAATGCGCTGCAGTCATTTATAAACGGTGATGGATTACAGCTTGAAGGAACTAACAGCTTCATTGAAACCATTCAAAGGTATGTTGACTAAAGGAGAGTGTGCTGTTTTTACAGTTTTGACAGACTCAAAAGTATGGGCATTGGACAGGAAGGTTTTCCAGCAGATAATGGTGCGCACTGGAGTGAAACAGAGGGAAGACTACATACGTTTCCTCCAAAGTGTACCAACATTTAAAGGGATTCATATCTCAGTGCTTGCCAAAATCTGTGATCTAATTCGTGTGGTAAGATACTTGTTACAGCATTCTTTACATCTATAAAATTCAGAGTAAAATTTACATAAAAATCTTCACCATGCTCACTTACATTTTGATCTAAATACATAATAACACGCATAATGAATGAAATGAATGAATTGAAATGAAAAATAATAAGCAAAAACTAAATATTTTTGAGATCTTAAGGTATTTTTGTCGCTTTTAAACACCTTTAAAGTACTCCATGGTTATAGTGTCTGTGAAATTCATTGAAGACAAAGGAAAGTCCAAATGATTTACAACGAGGAGTCATTTTTTCATCCTATTTTGCTATTAACAATTATAATACAAATATAAGTTAAAATAATTATATTACTTTTAAAGCAATTTATTTGAAAAAATGTGTTGACATAATGTCAAATTATTTACACCAAACAAGAAGAAATTATTTGTTGACATTGTTTTATTAATTCCTATTGTATAATTATAAAATTATCAAAATAGAACCGAAAAATAGACTAACAACTAAGGGCCCGGATTTTCACACAAATGCGTATTTTCCACCTAGAGTCAGAAAGTACACTAACTTGGTTTGTGCAAGAAACATATTTTTCAATTATTTAAAAATGATTTTATGATAAATATTTTCCATATTTAGTCGATACTCAAATGAGCATATTTTTTTCAAATTGATAATTGTGTATTTTAACATAAAATACGTTACTCATATGTATTGTAATAAATATGATTTTTGATTTTGCAAATGTGTTTTTGCATAACTGATTTATTATAGTTAATATCATTTTTTTTGTATGTGAAAATACATTACTTTAATAGGAAAATCACGATCGTTTCGAGTTTTACGTGCCTTAGAAACCATTTTGAAAGTTCGGTAACGCTGATTAACTAACCCACGTAACGAGAACTCTCACTTGACACTGAGGGGGCTTACTGTACAAGTGTAAGTGAAACTGATCGAATAAAAGAAATGATTTCCCTTTTCATTGTATGATGGTGTGTGATAAGGTGTTCTCATAATTGTGTTCAAACGTGCTTCTTATTCAAGTTGTTAAATTAATTTGCGGCAGACATACCAACAAGATTGCGTATATGGATACATATTTCATAGAATTTTAGTACATATAAATCCGGTCTCTACTTATTAACTATGCTTCGCAATCACATGTGTTATTGTTTCTCCTCATTTCCAGAGGTTTGACCGAAAGAAAGTGCATTGAAAAATATAATTCTCTGTTAATGTTCTGTTTTTGAAAACAATGTGTAAGACTTTATTGTATTCAAATAAACATTCAAGCGGCTTAGAATATATAAACAAATTTATTCTTAATTGCTCTTTTCATTAACAAAAAGTATTTATAAATATTAAAATGAATAATCACTGATCTCGATCAGTTTTTCGTCCAATTTCCCTGATCTTCGAGCAGATGCTGAAATGGTCCCTGATTTTGCTTCTGGACATAAATGTAACTTCAAATTAACTTCTCCCCATAGCACGTCACACACAGTTTTAATTGATTTTGACATAAATAAATTTTAAAAAATTACGCACTTATATCGTATTAATTGTTTAAAAAATATTTTGTATCATGACTCTTTCTACGAGTTTCCTCCCTTAATTTACTCACTTCATGTCAGGGAAGTATATCTCCTCACAATAACACTTATTATTTGTAGAAACGCGTTGGGAAAGAAAAATGTTCTTGGAAATGGATATACATGTATAGAGAATGTATGGGAATATTTATTAATTTTTTAGACTCTAATCAGCAAATGATATAAGTTGAGAATAAAAAAGACCAAACAGATTTTAACTCATAACCTTTATCATTGCAGGAATTCTATCCTACAGACAAACAAATCGTTAAGGAAGGTGATGTTGGAAACACTTTTTATATTGTTAGTGGAGGAAGTGTTAAAGTAACAAAACGAAATCCAGGTAAAACATTACAAATTCATGTTGAAATAAAATACAGCTAATATTTACTTACTATCATATATTATCTTTTCTTTACAGAATCTGGGGTAGAAGAAGAATTACAAAGTCTTCACCGAGGAAATTTCTTTGGAGAATTGGCTCTCTTAAACAATGACCGCCGGAAAGCAACAATTACTGCCCTAAGTCCAGGAGCTGAATGTCTGGTTCTTGATAGAGAGTAAGTGCAAGACCGGAGAAATTACGTTTAGAAATTCTCATTCTCAGCATATGAATATGGATTCAATACAATTTAACCCAGGGAATGAAATTCTGAAGGAAGCAAAATGTTGACTTACAGCGGTCCATCAACAGGTTCAGGTCGAAATCTAGTTTTTGTTCCTATTGAAAGATATGTGCAGTGAAAAAATTAGCTGGTCGCGCATTGGAAATGACTGACAAAAATAAACAATTTGGTTATTATTGGCCGCTCCTTTTCACTAACTCTTGCTGCAGTGAACAGTGTAACCGCAAACGACTCGCGTATGTGTTGTTATCGCTTTCTGGATCTCTACTTGCGAGTTATGTTTAACAGTTTGCTGGGAGAAAACATTAGTTCATTTAAAGGAACATTGTAACAAGGTATAACTAAATCTGTGGATTTATTTTCTTCATTCGTCAGTTACTGGGGATTCGTCTCAATAACTATGACAATTTATCATTTTATATTAATAGGCACAATTAAATCTATTATATTTAGGCCAATGGATCTATACATCTATTAAAATTTACTATTATAGCGTTCGATTATTGCAATTCTATTTAACTTTTAAAATGTGTAATATTATATTTAGATTTAATTAAAAAAGCCATTTTGGCATAAATCGAGCTTCATCATAAGCACCCTCTGACAGTTTATAATACGCAGCGTTTGTGGTAAGGTGGCTTTGAGCGGCCCCAAAGTCGATGATTGGCTCATGGATTACAAAAATTTAAATCAAAACATAAATCAACACTGGCTCCCAACTCGTTCAGAGTCGTCTTGTCGAACGAAACAATGATAGTCACAAGCAATTTTGTTTTTAGGGCTAATGCACAGTGGATTATGATTTAATATTGGTATGACGGCTTACCGGAGTGTTCAAACGCTTTCAATAGAACTCTCATATATTTATGTGTCTGACAAAAACAGCAGAAGAATGGCTAATAATGTTAACTACATTCGCATGTCGAAGGCATATTTTTTCATCTTATCGAGTTTCTTATTTTCAATGCAGAAGAAATATTTTCTGGAAGAATACGTTCTGTGCCACGTGGCATTGCGGGCTAGTGAAGAGTATGAGTAATGTTATTAACTGATTTGCTGCCCGGTTTGCAGCTTGAGCCCATAGGAGCGCTTGTTCCCTCGCGAACATTTTTTGGCTGTTGGCAGGGCTGCACAAACCCCACGCGAACGACGATTTACGTCGTGAAGTGCGGAACGTTCCTCTTTTCTGTTCAGTAACTTCTAGTGCGAGATGGCAGCTATTTTTTCACAAGCATATATAAGTAGTATATATTTATCTATAGGACAAAATATGAGCCCAGATTTCGACCTGAACCTGTTGAAAGGTTCCTTATTATTTAACGTTAAGCAATTAAATAACCATATTTGTAGTGGTGCACCCAAGGAGGGGACTTCAGCCCTCCGCCGCCCTTCCAAAGCCAATAATATATCTCACAAATATAGCTATTACTCATTTTCCATACTAAAGAAAGTCATTCAATAATCAATGGTTAACATTATAAATATTAACCATAAGTCAATAAATAAAAACATATTTTGTATTTAGCATGAATAAAAGAAATCTATATAAAAAGCATCAAGTCAGCTGGACACTGTACCCAAAGCCCCCCGCCAACACCGAGAAAAATCGTACGTACATTTCTGCGTATTTGAAAAAAAATATATTTTCCAGCATCCTCGCGTTTATGACAGCACTTAATCTTTTCACACAATAAAGTAGTGGTGTAAAGCGGATTTAGTAAAACGGTATCCTAAATGCAAATTTTTATTGACATTTTCTCCAAAATGTTTCAAATTTTTCGTTTGAGCGTTTCTGAAAATGTTCAATTTCGCCCTCATTTTCACAAAAATAGTTTTGAGTTTTCGTAAAACTTTATCAGTAATCATGTGTAGCTTTTATACTCGCAAGTTCAAATACATATTAAGAACGCCCATAATGTAAATATTAACGACGTGAGGGATATTTTTTTTAAAATTTCGTGTGACCGTATCAGCTATTACGAACTCATAGCTCATACAGTCTATTGTATGAGCTATTACTAACGTAATACAATGTCCAAGCGGCGTTAGACAGTTGAATATCATTAAGTTATTAGAATAATTGAATAAAACTAAAAGGAGCGGTGCTGACTAAAAAATAGTGTATGACACACGCGATAAAAGTGTTTTTATTTTGCTCGTAAGCTTCTGTCATGCGGCCTATGGGTCTCCTGTGGCAACATTTCCTTCCTGCAAAATAAAATAACACCTTTACCTCTCGATTCATAAATATCTATCATATCATGTTATTCAGTGCATTTAGCACTATCTTACTAAAAGTTTAAATAACAAATTTTGAACCGCTTTCGACGAAAAATTCTTTGAGAATAATTCCATAGTTAACTCAACATTACCCCAAAACTATTAATATTTTTAAAAAAGTACATACAATTAAATCAAATAACTAATTGAGAAGAATAATTTTTTATTGAAGAAAAAATATTCCTCTTCAATACTGAACTTTTAGAGAGGCGTCCAAAAAATTGCAAACTGAACATTTTGACAAAGTCCTAGCGACTTCTTGAGTACTCCCGAAATTTAAGGAATTATTCTCAAATCGTCGGTATTGAGTCAAGTCGGATTGGTCAGTGAATATCCATTTTGACAAAATGGTACAAATAGTTTAGGCACTACAATTGTTCACGGACGGATATTTTTGAAGAATAAAAACACTTTTTCGATATCAGCGGACCCCAAATCATGAAGCCCATTGCATTATAAAATGTCCTGTGCCCCCCCCTCCCATACACACTATCACAAAGACTCACTATTCTGAGGCTTTTTAAACTATTTATTTCAATATAATTAGCTATCTGTATGATTCCTTTATCTAGTATATTTGTATTCCCTCGTTTCATTAATGGCATGTTTTTAATTATGTTTTGATACAAAACACAATTGTTTTAAATCTAAGTAGTATATTTTAAGGGTTTAAGAAATACATATAATAACATGCACATTGTGAAATTCTCCACTGTCATGTTTTTCAGACCTTTTATAGAGTTCTTGGGTCCTTTGGATGCTATTAGAGAGACAGTTTGGGAACCAATTGAGGAACCACGCAGTCAGGAAGGTAAGTAAATATATGGATTGTATGAGCTATAGTTCAAATAGGTTTTCGTATCAAATAGTTAATTTTGCACTAGGGAGTTATAAGGATTCTAATGATAGAGTGGCGACAAAAAGAGCCAGGGCCCTTGCCCTATGGGTTTTTTGTGGCCCGAGATCATTAGAATTAGTTAAATCCTTGACAATGTAAATAATGTATAGGACGATGATGAATTATTATATAATGCATTATATTTTTTGCTGAGAGTTATTGCTTGTTATTACCTTCTATACAGAGCTCGATATACCCTGAATCACTTATCTGGATCGAAAGGATCGTGTTACGAGAGAAATATGAAAACAGTTGAATGATGCTACATTTCTATTATAAAAAGAAAATTATGAAAAGGAGAAACAGTAGAGTTCACGTAATTTATTTCTGAAATTTACGAAATTTCTATTTTTTTTCTAAAAAACTGCTCAATTTTTTAAAAACATTTCCCACGGATAATAGGAAGGACGCTTAAAAGGGCAGCGCTGGTCTCATTTTCCTTGAACTCTGAATTTTCGAAACTTGCAAATTTATAAATAATGCCAGAAAGTTCGTGCTCTTAGAGCCCCACCAGTTTCCAAATATTAGTTGTTTTAAAGAAATATCGATCTTAATTATTTAACTTATATGCAGCATTTTCATTTTAATCATATTGTTTACTTTCCCGTATACTTACATACTTTGGGAGTAGCATACGTAGTAAAGGGAAAGTAATGTATTGTTGCAGCAATAAAAGCTGATTTTTCGACACAAAAAACTCGTATTGTGAGGCCCTTGCACCGAAAAAATGGATAAATTTTATTCCAATATATAGTGCTTGTTCTAACATATTGTGTTGTCAGGATCAACTTTTTGTAGTGTCCTTGATACGAGTATCACAAAAAGACAGACATTTTGAAACTAAAACACTTTCGCGGTATCAGGGGACCCCAAAACGTGTATTTCCGCTGAAATCTCGAAATCGCGTTTTTGCAATATAATTTTTCTCTATATTACACAATATGGGGTACATATATCAGAAATTAATATATCTTACTGCAATACAGGAAGTATAGAACAGCTTCGAAATGCGAGAGAGGAAAATTAAAGTTAAGTATTTTAAATTCCGGAAATAATATAACCGAATAAGATGGTGAAAACGCCCCCAAAACAATTCGATAATCGCGATGCTCACATGAAAGAATAAAAGATATCGTAGATTCCCAACAAAATCAGCCTCCTAGGGCAATCTGTTGCAGAGATACAATGAGAAACGTGTTTTTCATATTTTTTATAAGCTTCTATTGCAAGAATCAGGCTGAAACAAATTGGAGAGTAGGAGAAAAAATACTTGAATTGGGAGGTATTTCTGCTAACCACTTTTGACCCTAAATTCAATACAAAAAATTACAATTTTGAAATTGATTTTCGAAATGATAACGTTCGCTTACTGACACAGTTCTTTCTCGATTATGTCTTTTATAACATTTTATAACATTATTTTTTCAGATTTTTATACAATATGGGCGGTAGCGAAAAGAATTAAAAACAATTGTATGAGTTTAAAAATTTGATATTCGCGCCAAAATATGATTGGAAAAAGTTGTTTCAACAATGTTTAAAGAAGTGAAATTAAGTGACAATGTTCAACGGTGACCAACACGATGAAGGTTTAATTGAAATAAAAGATGCAATTTAAAAATGTGCTCATCTGTTTTTGTATCAATGACTTGAAACTGTGATAAATTTTGCATTTAAAATTCCCGCAAATACTATGACGCATACTGGTGGCAGAAAGCATTTTACATTTCAATATTTTAAAAATTAGACGTCATTAAAACAGATAAAATCAGATGATTAAATATTATCTATACACTGAAATTGTGTTTAGCATATAAAACGCAATCTTCGTTTTGGAAAAGTTTCCAGAAATATCGTAACAGAAATTAAATTGGCGACAAAACTTTTATGATCCCAAATACTACTACTGAACAACTATTTTGAAATTGTTGTATTGCAAAATCGATTATGTTATCTTCAAAATTCCCAAAATTAATATATCTGGGATGTTTCAAGCAAATATGAAGATTTATGCAATCCGTAAATTCAAAAGTATTATTAAAAATTAAAATATTACAGTGTTATTAAGCGTACTTTTCAGTTACGTCATGTAATCAAAAGTTATTCTCTAAATTTGTTAGAACTGATTAATATACATAGTAACGACAGCAAAATATCCATTTTGATAAAAATGTTCCTACATGCGTGTTGAAAACTGTTATTTATGGTAGGAGCGACATTTTGTGATCGCTGCATCCGATTGAACAAATCGTTACTTGCGCATTTCAGGTCTCTGAATTGCTCAGTAACTATGCTCTGAAAATCCGTGGTTTTATTTAAATCGTACTCTGTTGCGATAGAAAAGTGCATAACATAGTACTGTTAAGTAATAAGCAAAAATATTTATCGTATTGTGTGAAATAGAACCTGGAAAATTTAAATTCTCAGATCTGGAAAACCGGGAAAAAGCCGTGAATTCCAAAGAGCCAGATCGCTGGTCTGCAACCGAGCGTCTGCTACCAGTTTACGTCATAATATTAGCGGGAATTTTAAATGCCAAATTTATCACAGTTTCAAGTCATTGATACAAAAACAGATAAGCACTTTTTTAAATTGCATTTTGCTTTTATTTCAATTATACCTTCATCGTGTTGGTCACCCTTGAAAATTGTCACTTAATTTCACTTCTTTAAACATTGGTGAAACAACTTTTCCAATCATATTTTGGCGCGAATATCAAATTTTTAAACTCATACAATTGATTTTAATTGTTTTCACTACCGCCTATATTGTTAAAAATCTGAAGAAAATAATGTTTTAGAATGTTATGAGATGCATTTGAGGGGGAAAACTGGGACAGTACTCCGGTATCATGTCGAAAATCAATTTTAAAAAACATATATTTTATATTTAAATTTGGCGTCAAAAGTGTTTGACAAAAGCATTTCCAAATTCAAGTATTTTTTTTCCGTCTGTCCAATTGATTTCAGCCTGATACAGCAATAGAAGCTGAGAAAAAATAAAATATGAAAAACCCGTTTCTCACTGTATCTCTGCAACAGATTACCCTTGACGGCTGATTTTTTGGAAATCTACGCTATCTTTTATTCTCTTTCATATGAGCATGGCAATTATCGATTTGTTTCGGGGACATTTTTCACCGCCTTATTCGGTGACATCCTTTCAAAGGTTTTATAGCAATATTAACCTCAAAATCAAAATTATCACTTGAAACTATTTATCTTAGTAAACGAAGGGTTAATGTAAAGTACATCCAAAAATTAAAATTTCGGCTTCAAATTCAACGGGTCGGGACATCAGCCACATTAAGTGCGGAATATCAATTTTGGCGAAAAACTTGCATACAGATTAGCCGCTTATGTTGTTCACGGATTGACGGACAGACGTTCTGCTGACAATCGATTTTTCGGTATCAAGAACACACAGTACATGAATTCTCGCTACACCATCTTTTTGAATTAGTAATTTACTATGTACAACAACATTATTTATCCACTTTTTTGTGACATGAGATCAGTAACAAGAGATTTTTGCCGAAAATTCGCCATTTTTCGGCGCGTGAGTGAATAAGTTTTTCTTCTTAAGAAGTGCGAAAAAGTCGAAAAGTGCATGAAAAGATTTAAAGATATATTATATAGAGATTTCATTAATGAACTAGTAGTGCTATATAATAGCACACATTTTCTCGTACTAGTTAGTTTCCTTATATTTTAGTCGGTCTTATATTTGCAGTTAGCCCCACGCCATCTCAGCTGCCATTTAATGGCGCCTAAAAGACAAAAAGTTTTTACACATGTTCTCAAAATTTTCCCCTTATCCCTAATAGTTGAATTGAAATATTACTTAAATAATGTTAAAGAATATTAAAACCTAACTCTGTATGAATATTTTCATTGAAAAATTTGTATCCGTTTGAAAAAAAAATGCTATTAAGGACTAAAAATGCGCAATATGAAGCTCATTTGCAAACAAAACGTTCGAGTTTTCGAGTAACTTCCTGATAAGTTATCTGAAGCAGTTGCACTCACAAATACGATAATATATAAGAAATGCCCGTTAAACATATATATGCAATGTGTGAGATATTTCAAATCAATTATATTTGTGTAACTTTTGACAAAATAAAAGAATTCGTGACAGTTATGTCATGTTATTAAGTACATTTTGTAATATCCGAGCAAAAAAATTTAAATAAACAATTTGGACTTGCTTTCGAAAACAAACGTGAGGTCTCTGAAAATGCGGAATTTATAGTTAATTTTCACAAAAATATGAATTTTTGTGAATTTTATATAATTTAAAGCTCTTGTACTCACAAATCAATAATGTATACAAATCGCCAGTAAGTATTTATTAAGGACGTGATAGATATTTCAAAAAATTACATTTATGTATTCCTATTTATTAAAAACAAATTAATGCAAAAATGGCGTGTACATCTTAAACAGTGCATTTAGTACTATCTGCTCAGAACATTTGAAGAAAAAATTGGAACCGTTTTTGAGAAAATGTTGCTTTCAATATTTTTTAATATTGTTCGTATTTCACTCAAAATTACGCGAAAAGTATAATTTTCAAAAACTTTGTACATAACGTTTATTAAAGAACTATTTATGGAGGATTAATTTCATTTTTAGAAAAAAACTCGCAATTTTCGATTTTGTAGGTTGAGGACAGGTAAAAATTCAAACATTTTTAATTTTCAAAAATTCAGAGTTAACTTGAAAATTGGTCCTACAGCTTTATAAGTATATTTCTCTGTTCTCGTACAAGAAATTGAAGGAAAACATTTGGGGACTTTTTGAGAAAATTTCGAAAATGTCAAAGGGAGCTTTATGTAATGGCCCTCCAAAATTTACAGAATCTTATTTAAAGTCGCAGACCTTTGAGTCGGTCCAGATCGACGCGGGGATATTCTTTTGGCAAAATCCTATGAATAGTTTAGGCTCTAGTGTTGTTCACAGACTGAATACAATCGGATGGACGGACGGACAGACGCAAGGACGTCTCTGAAAATTAAACGCTTTTAATGTAACGGGGGACTCCCAAAATGTGCATTTCCGTTTGTAATCTCGAAATCGAATTTCCAAAATATACAAATTTCTCTGTACTGGTCTACATGGAATACAGGTATGTATATGAGAAGTTGATATATTTTGCTGCACTGTAGAATGTGAGAGGTCAGATTCGAAATACTAGAAGGGGAAATAAAAATTAAGTATTTTAAATTCCAGAAGTTTCAAAATTTTTATAGCAGTTTAACCTTTACCTATCTGTACTACTAATTTCCAATGCACCAAAATTGAAAGAAGACTATTCAACCTGCGACCATGTGAGAAGTGACTATGATTTTCTTAGTTACCCATGGACTCGGGAAAATCCAAAAACAAAGAAAGAGTTGAGTAACTTGATAAAAAAATCAGATTTTTTATTAGGTTATTCCACTAAAATCCCTGAACTCTCGTCAACTCTGCCAATATTACCACAAAGTGTACACCTCGTACTCCACTCGCCTTTGCTCGCCCGACCCCTCCTCACGGCTCCACCAGCACCCCCGCGTCTAACGTCTCTTCGCCCGCTCCCCATCCCTCTTTCCACTCCCCCACGCTGACGACCGACGCTCTGCTCTTAAACAAGACACAGTCTCTAAAAACCGCAGGACTTTGTTTTCAGCCCGGAATGCACGACCCTGTTTGCTTACGCATCTGGCACACAATGTCAACAATTTGTATGTAACGTTTTGTAATCACGTATACTTCATTTTTATAATTCATGTAGTAATGTAAATTTATTTCTGTAATTTTAATTTTATCTCTGAGGATGATCGCTACGCGATCGACGCTATCTTTAGCAAAATATATTTTTTGATACCAGACAACATCTTTAATTTACCGTATTTAATTATTGTAAAGTATCTACATCACCAGCAATCTAATTAATTAATGGTATTCCGTATTTTCCCTTACTGCGCTTCCCGACTGAATTCTTTTATTACACACTTCTTACGACACAGATGACGTCATACGTCTGCAAGGCGCCAAGGAAAAGGTCACCCGCAATTAAATATTTGCTGTTCGTGTGTTGCACTACAGAACAGTAACACTTTTTAATATTCTTTGTACGTAAAGAATTGTTGTGTTATATTATGATATCGCAGGGTTCGTGAACACTGTATTCCTAGTATCCTCTCCTTTATTATTTTAGTAGTATATATGATTTTTCGGCTCTCACAGGCAACCAGTCTTTATAAATGAGGTCTCTAAAGAAAGAGAATTTCACCGAGTCTTAACAAATTGCACTTAAACTTTAAAAGATATGAAGGATTTGTTTTAAAAAAACGCATTGGTATTCTTGTCAAATGCAACCCGCAACACTCGAGCGGCAGTATTAAAGTCCATTAGTTAAACTCCAAAACTAAGCGTTCTAACGCCTTAAATCCTTTGAAGCCAAAGGCCTCAGAGAAACGTTCCTCGCACCGTCATCTACAGGATGAATCTTCTTGGATATTCTATTACAGTTTTGTTGATTCGGCGTTTCTCGATTCTTCGTTGCATTGCAACATTCATTTCAAACGTTGTAAAGGGTAGGGTTGTACTTTCCCGATCCTGTATTTTCGCAGGAACATCTTTATGTAGCATTCTCAATTGAACATCGGCACAAAATACTGAATAAACTTTTATTGATTTTTTTTTTTTTTCAAAAATCAATTGCATTGTTTTTCATATGATATTCTGTAAGTACATTGGAGGCTACCTTCATTTTTAAACAAATAAACACGTTTCATTAACAACTTCCCCCCTTAACATAGAAATGGAAAAATGGGGAAGAGGGTGGGGGTTAAATATGCGATAGTTCTCGCACGGGCATGCTAGTTTAATTTATTGCAGTGATGTACCAGAGTATTTTATTTGTTGTTCTTTAGCACTGCATGTGCTACTTTTTGAAAAACCATTTTATGAGATTCTGGTCAAGAGCATTTTTGCAGCTACGGATTACTAATATTTTACTAATGGTAAGCGCACTTTGCTGCATTAAAGAAACAAATTTAGAACTGTATTTTTAAAATATTGTTTAAGTATTTTTATTGTCACAATTGACTCAAAATTAATCCAAATCGTCTCATATTTTGAAAAAATATGCATGACACTTTTTCACAATCTAATTTTAATGGCTAGGTTCCATTACGATAAAATACCTGCCTTCAGTAATGTGGTTGTAATAGGAAGTCGAAAAAGTTTAACTTTTGCAATTGTTTTGGTATCACTTTTATGAACGCAATATTCACTGAAGAAACTTTTCTAGTCTTATTTGAAAAATATTGAATACGGCCTAGGCGTCATGTAAATTGCTTCTAAAAGATAAAAGATTCGTTATTCATAAACAAATTTATGGATGGACATGGTCGTTTAAAAACAGGTGTTTTTAAACACGTGTTTTTCGACATCAGCTATCCGACTTTATTGCGATACAGCCACAGAGCTTATCGGTAGATATCTGTCTTCCCTGATGCTACTCGCCCTTAATCCTTTTCTTGAGCTGACAATTGACTGAGAAAAGATCTGTTGAATTGTTTGTGCTAAATTCTAGTGATCTGTTCATTGCATTTTTCTGTAACACTAAGAATTCCCTCCCCCCACCACACACACATACATAATCACTCACTGGTTCTTCGAAAGACTAAAATTGCCTTTTTTCTGATGTGAAATCAGAGAAACCTCCGACAAATGTTTCTCATTGCAGTACTGAGATGTTTTAGAGTGTTTGGCCAGCTTGTTCAGGACGAGCGTGTACGCTCATGGAAACTTCAATAAACACGGTATTTTGTTTACCGTGTCTGTAATACACAACTAGGATAACTAAGGGAGATACGTGAGAAAAATTTAGAAATAGTATCCCGAATTTCGTCGAGGTTTCATTAGTTGCTCCGTGGTGTAGAAAGGCTGTCCACCCGCTTCGGGCAGCTCATCTGTTCTTCCTCGCGCCGCCCGAGCGCCCTCCCTAAACGCGTTCTTCAGAACTGAGTCGGCAAATCCCAGCAATCGCTTCTTCTATTCGTACGAACGCGCAGCGCACCCGCACGGGCGTCATCAACCCCTCTAGCGAGCGCAAAGAGAAGCAGATAGCACTCAGTCATTTCTCTTTAAGCTGCCCGCCCCTGTGGTTGTATTTTTATTATGTCCTCTCCTCATTTATTTGTTTTAGAGTTATTTTTAAGCTATGACAAGTTCTTCGTAATCAATACTGAACACATTATTGTTTTGTTTGACGATTAATAATGAATTTACTTGAACCTACATTGCCTTTAGAATTGCTTTTCCCTAATCCCCAACGTTGTATATCACTAGCACGCATTGCGGCCGGGAATATTTAAAAGAAGTATGTTCGTGTCAGTTGCCAGTAAAATACTAAATAATTTACTACGTCTACAGATTAACAATAGCTGCCTGTATATTCAAATGGTGCTTTAAATAATTATTTGTAAATAGTCAAAGGAGAAGTATGAAATTATTGCTCTCTAAAGATACCGTTTATTATTAAATTTAGTCTATAGTCAGATTTTTCATTTTCGTAAGGTGGCAATGCATGTTGGGATTATTTCGGCTTCCAATTTTTTCTTTCTTTCTGCGTTCAACATCATGTCGGAAGTTAATTCTTGACTAATAGTTTGTCTTTGTGTGTGGTACAAAATTGTAAGTTACTATGGCCATGCCCACAGAGAAACATTGCAAACAATACAATGATTTGGATGATATTCCTTCTAAACCGAAAACCAGTACTTCTGGTACGACGAATTTCACTGCAGTTTTTTTAATCATTTATTCCTCAGAATACCCATGAGGTATGTTCCATTTAATATCATTTTTTCTCAAGAAAGATCATTATGAACAGAATGAACAAAAGAGATACTTTGACCGCATAATTTCGTCATCAACTTGTCAAAGTATGTTAGCGAAAGTTTATCCACAAGAGTCTGTTTTAATTTAAACTTATTTCATTAAAATGGTGGGCCAGCTATTTGTTTCGTACCGTTTTGAAGAGCAGATATTTTTCTTTTATTTAAAGACTTTTTGAGGGGTACTACTTCAACGTGGTCGATCGTGCTGCCTTAACCTCTCTGCCTTTGTAGAGCGCGAGTCCCGAAAAGTGCAATCGTCCGGGCATGCGCGTGGCGTCGACTTAATGTAAAAACATACAATAGTGATTATGGTTGCGTAGGCTTCCGCGGCCGGAGTTTATGTTATCTAGGCTATCCGGGCGAGCCGCGTCACTATCATGGTGGCTAACGTTTCGGCCAGCGTATTGTGGGCTTCTTCATGGATCAAAAGTACGCTCTGATGAAGGCCACAATACGCTGGCCGAAACGTGAGCCACCACGACAGTGACGCGGCTCGTTCCGGATAGCCTAGACAACATACAAGAGTGATTGCCGTTCCTGCTCGAGAGTTGCGTGCGTTAAGTAAATCCAAGGATGTTCAGCAAACTTCTGGAGTTTGTAGAGTGGTGAGAAACAATTATATTCTCCCGATGAACATGTAGTGAGAAATTTCATTCAACGAAGTTTCACCTGTGACATTTGCCCCTGATTGGTAGGCAACCCATCGCACACTAGTGTGTGGTGGATGTATGAAATATCGCTTCAACATTTCACCTTTGAGATAATAATTACACATTACAAAAGGAAAAACGTTCGCGCGGGTCCTCCTAGTTCCCAGTATTATCTATACTTATACATCTACTTAACAGGCATATTCACCTAGTGTCTTACATAAAAGACCTAGTATCTAATGAATTCAATGAGGTGCAATACATAAACAGCTAAAGGCAGTAGCAAAATCTGATACCTATGTTGAAGCGACAATGCATTGATACTTATCACAAATTATATTCATGTACTTGACACATACACGTCAGCATTTTTACAAGAGTTCACTCACCTTTGTACCGGAGTGCGTACTTTCGGCGGCCTGTTGGTACGTGGAGTCTCCCATGGTGTAAGTTGTTGCGCATCTAGAATGTGGAGCGTAGAAAAAATATTTCTAATTACATCGTTTCCCAAACTAATGTGGTATTTCAGTTATATAACTTTTAAAAAAGATGTTTATATGACTGAAATTTCATGTAAAAAGCTCATACATAAAGTAAGTACCCTTTGTTAAATAAACATATTTTTTCAAATTATTTTATTTCTGAAAATATTTACATTCGTTTATACAAATCCACAAGGCAAATTGAGATATCATTTACCATCTAATAAACACGACTTGTAGAATCATACCTCCTGAGACTTGAACAATTTCTGAATTAATTTAACATCAAACTTCTGATCGGCAAGAAATTTCGTCGTTTGAAAAGTATGAAAGACGCTTGAAGCTGAATCTGGACTCCCTAACCACAAGAGAGCGACAGGTCGTTCCCTGCGAAGTGGATCAAGTAGCCCCTTTGTTACGAGTGCGGTTTTCTTAAACGTTATTATCGAACGCAATATTTGTTCTAATGCAAATTTACGGGCATAATTATGTAATAAACATGATGAAACTTTTCGTAAATTCATTGACAAATCATAAATCATTGTTTGTAACGAGCGATGCACCATTCCTACTGTCACCATCGACTGGACACTGGGCTCCCGGTCATAAACATTTTCCCTTCTATTCCTTCTGCCCTTCCTGTGTTCCTGACAATTTCACCATTTTTACCATTTGCTTGACGTATCTCACTTTCTCATTATGTTTCATACATCCAATGACAAATCTCGAGTAAAAATAGAAAATGTCTCACATTCGAAACATTTATAATATTGACATTCGTTTGGCTCATTTGAATGAAAAATTATTTTGATTATCAATTGCATTGAATGTAATTATTTATCATATTTATTTTATTTCACAACTGATGGGAGAAGATCGATTGTTTTGAATGTTACCGACAAAAATGAACGTAACAAACTACGCTGTACAAACGACGGTTGTTTCGTCGCCTAGTTCCTCGAGTGCAATGTGAATAGGCATGCACGTGAATTCGCGAGGCTGGCTTGATAAACTTTGTAACATTACTTTCTTCTATTCTTACTGTGTCTCTGTTCTTTCTATTAAATTTTTAAATATTCATTATGTTGGAACATGATTGTCGTTGGTGATTCTTACTTTCTGTTGTTGTTTTCATTCATTTACATTACGTTATTTTCAAATGTAGCTAGCTATATCTTTGTTTGCTACTGCTTAACTAATTGAGCGCGTCTCTCTTTTACGTCACCAAGGAGTAGGCCATCATCACGGATATTTTTGAAATATTAATTTTCCATTCAATTTCATCGAGATAAAAGTGTCTATTGATAATACGAATTCTCCTTTGGATATGTTGCGATCAATATGCTTATTGTTTTAATACATTTTTAATAGGATTATAAAAAAATTTGACTTTGGAGATATGATCTCATGTTCTCCCTTAGATCGGGTATTCGCCTTCACCATACGTCAAGATTGAAACAAAACCTTCTCAGTTGTTCAGTTTTTTGTATCATTAATGTATATTTCTAATTATTGGGATAATTCCATGGCTGAGCAAACGCGGGACCTGATTAGGGTGAGAATAATTATGCCATGTAAAGTGCATCCTTCTAAAGGAGTCCGGAATCTCCCGTTACAACAAAAAGTGCCCCAGATACCATGTGGAATTTCGTGAAAAATGGCAGATCAAAATAAAATTGTCTCCAGAAAATTGTGTTAAAATGTCACTTCCACTTGGAACTTTCTATTCAAACCGGCTGCCATGCCACCGCAGGCACTATGGCATCTGCGACCGGGCTGGGTAATTCGCGTAAAATCATTTATCGGGTTATCTAAAGCTGGATATCGTTAGCCTGGTGCTGCACGGAATTAATATCAGAAGCAACAGTGCAAACTGCGTCTCCAGAAGTAATGTATAAATTCAATATTTTCATAAACGAACATTTCAACTTCAAAACACTCCATCCAATAATGTGGATTTCTAAAGCGCATGACACTAGTTCTTACTTAAAATATGTCAAAAATATTATTTCGAGTATTGAAGGATTTTTGTTTATTTCGAGAAGTCTTGGATCTGGTGTTGTGCGCAGCACATTCTTACGTATTTTCGTAATGCGGTTATCATTTTGCATAAAACTACATATCAACGTAGATTTAATTTAGAGAAAGAACAGTACACATCACCCAGCGCGGTCGTAGACGTCGCAGTGTCATGGTGGCACGCAGCCGGTTAGAATCGCGCGCCCCGAAGTGACATTTAAACCCAATTTTCTCAAAGTCCTTTTTTTTCTCAAAACTGGATCTGTGTTTCTTCATGAAATTAAACTCTTTTTTAACTGAAACTTCTGGGCTCCTTGTGATGTTGCATATAATATGTGACCTTTGGGTTTCGATGGGCCTTCTCTGGAATGGAAGCCGCACTCCGAGGATTAAATGGCCTGTAAGCTTCCTGAAGTGCACCAGAAAGACACGTTTAACTGAAATGGTTAATAACGAATGTTTTTAGACAATATTAGTATCGTTTAACTAATTTATGAAGTAAGTGAAACATTTATTTGACTTTTTGATAAGATTATGAAGTCGGTTAAATTAAAAAATTTTGCAATTAGTTTAGGTGCAAAGTAGCGGTTATAATTATTTGAGTATTTTTTCAGAAAATAAGTTTAAAAAGAGTATAGAACATAGAATTAACAGTGGCTTCCACGCCAGTTGTAGCTGTTTGTGCTTTCAACAAAAAAAATTATTTTGCAGTTTAGTTCATATAAAAATGCAATGTATTTCAATTGCATAATTACTTATCTGATTCTCTCTCGCTCCTTCTCTCTTCTCTCTTCCTCTCCTCTCTTTCTCTCTTTTCTCTCTCTTCTCTCTCTTCTCTCTTTCTTCTCTCTTTCTCTCTCTCTCTTTCTCTCTCTCTATTCTCTCTTTCTCTCTCTCTTTCTCTCTCCTTCTTTTCTTCTCTCTTTCTCTCTTCTCTTTCTTCCTCTCTCTTTCTCTCTTCTCTCTTTTTCTCTCTCTCTCTTTCTCTCCTCCTCTTCTTCTTCTCTCTCTTTTCTCTCTCTTTCTCTTTCTCTTTCTCTCTCTCCGTTCCTTCTCTCTCTTTTCTCTCCTCTTTTCCTCTCTCTTTCTCTCTTCTTTTCTCTCTCTCTCTTTCTCTCTCTTTCTCTCTCTCTTTCTCTCTCTCTTTCTCTCTCTCTCTTTCTGTCTCTCTTTCTCTCTCTATCTCTCTCGCTAGCTCTCTGTCTTTCTCTCTCTTTCTCACACACGCACTCACACACAAACGTCTTTCTTTCTTTCCTTTTCTTTCCTTTTCTTTCTTTCTT
Organism: Gryllus bimaculatus; assembly: GCA_017312745.1. Classification (NCBI taxonomy): domain Eukaryota; kingdom Metazoa; phylum Arthropoda; class Insecta; order Orthoptera; family Gryllidae; genus Gryllus; species Gryllus bimaculatus. Next base: position 293,077 of record BOPP01000295.1, on the reverse strand, counting down.
TCTCTCTTTCTCTCTTTCTTTCTTTCTCTCTTTCTTTCTTTCTTTCTTGCTTTCTTTTCTTTCCCCCAACTTCAATGTAGTTTCGAGAGAATGATCCGTGAATATATTGCAGGCCCGGTGGTTAATTCCAAGATGCTGCTAGGCGCCACGTATGTAAATGACAAACCGTTGGCTCCCAGCGGAGGGCGGCAAGACATTTCGGGCCTTATAGCTCCATCAACATCTCAAAGCCAACATCTCAACTAATCAACATTTCAAAACCTTGGGAAGGGGGTCCGTGCGGAAGATGCCAGCGATTCCCCTTCAGACCGTCACGCCCGCGTCGGAGCCTACTCCGCTACCCTACCAGCCTACTCCTAACTGACGAGCCCCATAAAGGGCAGGGGGAACCAAACTGAATGAGAAAGCTGCAAATTGGATGCAGCAAACGCGTGGGTACTTCATGAAGATATATTTGTCAAATTGAAGAGATCTGGGGAAGATAGCGCTAATTCTCATTTCATAAATTCAAAATAAAGATCCTACAATGTATCTTGGGAACAAACCATTATGATCGAAACTACCGGCAGATCCAAGAGCGAGGAGATGGCACATTGATTATTTTTGTAATTAATTTTTTTATATAATTTTGCTCAAAATAAGTATTATAGATAGATCTCATATTTAAAGTAGAACCGGGGAAGGTGGCTCAGAGCATCAACTAATGTCACTGCAGTGCCTCTGACCGGGAGGTCCTAGGTTCTAGTCCCGACGGTTTCAGGATTTTCGACACTGGCTATAGTTACCTAGGTCGACTTCAAGCCCGGTGATGAGGAAAATTCTAGCGGCAGGGTGCTCTGATGGGTAGTTTTCCGTGGTTTCTCCGATCAGTACCAGGCGTATGTCGGAGCAGTACTTTAACGAACGAGCCACGGACCGCGCGCGATATTTCCTTCCTCTTCCTATCCTCCCCCTTGCACACGTAGGGGAGGCAGCTAGTCCCTGCGGCTGTGCCACCCTGTTGAGAGATACCTGGTTAGGGTAAAACCCGTTAGCCAACGGTAGATCGGCGCCGGATCTATTCACCCAACGGGGGAAGATCACTGCCACCGCCGGCAAAACAAGCTCTGCACTTACGGAACTAATGACCTTAGCAGTTGACGCTCTCGGAATCACTTATTAATCAATAGAATGTAGTATTCCCATTATAACTATATTAATCGTACATTTCTTTGAAGTTAACAATTTTAAAAAATATATTATTTAAATATATTTTTGGGAGTCTCAATTGAAAATGCCCCTCTCCTGAAAAACTTTCTGAATGTGACACTGATCACACACTAAACAAACATGTACATAGAACTAAAGTATATATGTAGAAAGCAGCAAGAAGTGTATATAGAAACTAAGACATGTCTGAATTTACAAAAAAGGTTTTTGTTCTATGGCTGACTAAAATTATCGGCATCTGGGTAGCACTATCTTTTCCTGTCTCTTCAATTAAACATTTCAGATTAATTAGTCAATTACAATCAATTTTAGTGTTTATTTGCATTAAAGTTGAAAATATATAGATTTCAATTTTCACACAAGCATTATTAATAAAATGTTATGAAAAACCAACGTTTTATATTCTCAGAGTTGGGGTAGAGCACTCTTCTCCATTAAATTGTGGAAGGATTCTAGGTTGTTTTCAAGTATACACAGAGCCTCCTAGACAGCTGGGATTATTAGTGAAATTTATACCATCTCACCACATTTTTTGGTGGACCACGCTTTAAGTCATAAACCACCGCTGATATCTCTTTTTTATTTGAGAAAATCTATGGCAAATTTCAAGAAGGTATTAGTTAGTTGACAATTAACAAAATAAAGATAATATTTTAATTCGGTTATAATATTGCGCCAGGCTGCTGAGGAGAAAACTTGGGTCTCAGTTATAAGAAGATAGTATGTCGGCCCTTTAAAAATGTTCTAGTCATATATTGTGTACATTGTTATTTCTCACAATCGACTATATTGTTTTAACTTGATAAAATCTACATGACCCACATGTTACTTTTATTTTGAAAACGTATTAACTTGCAAAGTTCAAAAGACATGATACAATAAAAATTCAATGATTCAAAAATTCAATTCATTTTCAAATTATAATAAAAAATATGGGACAATTTGGGCTGCATTGGCCTTCTTGAGTTTTAAAAGCCCCAGAGCAATGCACCAGCTGCATCTCTCTCTCCAGAGACTGTTGCATCATGGCTGTTCTAATTTAAATTTGCTATGATTTCTTCAGGAAATTCATCAGTCACCCGCCTCATATTGTAGTAATAGACAATAACTCTAGATTCAACATAACCAACTAGCTTTGATTAAATAGTTTAGGAGAAAGGAATTAACAAAATATATTAAAAAAGACTGATATATAAATTGAAGAATAAAAAACCCAAATTGTTTTATATACATTTTATCTAAATTTATATACATTTTGTCCTACATCATATTTTAGTTGTATATCTCATGGGTCTGTTGTGGGCTTTTTCTTTTAAATTTTAGTCATTTAACTTCAATTTTGAATTCATATTCATCAGCTCTCGCTACACCAGTAATATTTTTTGTACCAATGTTACTGTGATGAAGAAGGACAGTAACATTCATTGCAGTCTATTATTATAATACTGCACATTGTAGAAATGGGATTTTAGATTAGTTAGTTTCCTGCAGCAAAATATTTATTTTCATGCTCATGATGTGTGTATGCATGTGTGTGCATGCAGCTACACATGTATAGGAAATATTATTTTATTAGATATATTAATTCCCATTTTATTATGTTGTCTGAAATGATAAATATTTATTATATTTACTGGTTTATTTCAACATCTTGTTTTACGTGTTGTAACATATTGTAAATTGAGTGCAGGACACTTCAAATATGAATTCCTTGTTTTAGTGACAAAAGCATTTGGATATGATAACTTCTATCACTCTTCCATTCTGTTTCTTAAAACCTCAAACTTATGATATTCTGAGTTAACCCATCCCCAAGAAATATTTCTTTTGGCAAAATGTCTTTTTAAATTTAAAAGAAAATTCATTAGTAATCCAACAGCATCAGAAAGAGCAGCAGCAGCAGCAGCAGCAGCAGCAGCACTAGTAACATAATAATAACATTTTTTAGTGCTTTTATCATTCTAAAAACCACAGGTTCTGAATTTTCTCCCATTCAGATATTTTTACCCAAAAGTGTGTGGTTCTATTTCCAGTTGGAACCAAAAATCACTTACACCAAAGCTAGACTGTATATCACCAATCACCATAATCTGGCTCCTTTGTTTGGATTTGCATTATGTCCTTGAAACTAACCAAAACGATTAAGCTAACAAGACACAATTGACTTTCACATTTGCAATTTCTCAGTTCTTTCCCACCAAGAACAGTCATCCGTATCACTAGTTCTGTAGAAACCTTCTCTGGTTATTTCTGAGTGAGGATGTAAATTACTGTTTGTAGATTATGGCATATGAATTGCAAACAATAATATTTTATGAATTGGTTGCAAATGTATCTGTTATTAAGTGTGATTTATTGATATAATAAACAATGAGTTCTTTAAAATGTTTTAACTAAATTTCATGGATACAGAAATCTCAAAATCTTACATACAGTAATACACTTCTATGGTATGTAGAGGATTGAAGATAATCACTTTTTACCTATTAACACATAGCAGGAAATCCTATATATCATAATAAGCCTTTTGCAATTCTGAATATAACATTCCTGTTTGGTTACCTACCCATCGTGACTGGTGTTTGGCATTTGGTTCATAAAATCTCTTGGCTGTATTAGTGTGTATGTCACATTCACACTCAGTCAAGGATTTTGTGTACTATCACAACATAATTTTCTGAGAAGTTGCTTAACAATCAAATGTCACATGTGCAACTTCATTATAAGTGTAAATGTGTAACTCCATTAGTATATGAAATTTCCCACCACTTGTTCACTTGAAACAAGGGTCTAGCTTCAATCCCTTTACAAGCTCTTGAAGTTTGTGACATTGATTCTGAGATATCCATGAGAATATACATAGTAATTAATGTACATACAAATACAGTTTAAAGATTTCATTAAATGAATGTATTAAATGTTGCAGTTTAACATGATTCAATAGACAACTATAAATAATTTTTGCATTAATAAATATTGAAAACATTTTATGTGACAGATGATATAAAATTGAATTTCTTGTCTACTTCAGCTCAGAGTACTTACATAATTAATTCTTGGTTTTAGTGAAAGAAGAATATACTCATATTGCATTAAAAGATCTCGAACATATTTCAACTCTTGGTGTTGGTGGATTTGGCAGAGTAGAGCTTGTTCACAGCCGCAGAGAGAAGAAAACATTTGCTCTGAAGTGTCTAAAGAAGGTTCATGTAGTGCAGCAACAGCAACAGCAGCATGTATATAATGAAAAGAAAGTAATGTTAGAATGCAAGGAGAGCCCATTTGTAATAAGGTGAGGCATAAGTTGAATGTGAGCAACAAAATTAAAACTAAACTCACATTTTCAATATTTGAATAAAAGTTCATTGAAGAATGTTTCCTATTTATATTTTGGGTAGGACCGAAATCTTTAAGGTTTTTTGGTGACACTGTGAAATGTATTAATATAAAAAAAAACTCATCTCTCATTTCATAAAAAAAATATTCTGAATTGATATCGCTGTTTAAAATAATTCAATAATTGTACTATATTGTAGGTACACATTTTATAAATTGGTAGATTATGATATCAGACAATTCAATTTTTTGACAAATTATTACACTTTATTTATATTATTATCTTTATATTATACCTCTTCTTTTAAAGAAATTACAGTTTCATAAGTGGAGAATTTAAATAACAATTTTTTAATTTGATTCTTAGAAATATATTTTAAGATGTACATTATTTTTAAAAATATTTTTCAGGTTGTATAGGACATACAAAGATAATAAATATATTTATTTCTTAATGGAACCTTGCCTTGGAGGTGATGTTTTCACAATGCTCCAGAAACATCATTTATTTCAAGAAGCAACAGCTCGATTTATGACAGCTTGTGTTGTCGAAGCTTTTGATTTTCTTCATAAAAGAAATATTGTGTACAGGGACCTTAAACCTGAAAATGTGATGCTAGATTCAAAGGGTTACGTAAAAATGGTAAGTTGTGTCAGTAATGTTTATTAATTTTTATCCTGTTACCCAGTATTTCTGAGGTATTTATTACAGCCTTCATTTTGCCAGGAAAAGAAATAATTATATTTGATAGGGTATATCTGCCATGGCTTGCCTTGACTTGTTCTGACTTGCCCTAATCTAACCTGCCCTGCCTTGACACCCCCGATCTTATCCCGCCCCTTCTCACCTGCCCAGCTCCACCATGTTCCTTCTCATGCTACCCTGCCGTGCCTTGCCCTGACCGACCAGCCCTCCTCTGCCGTGTTCATTATGATCATCTTTTCTTCCACCATCATTGCAACCGACAGGTATATACAGATACATAGTTATATACACCAGGAAAACCTCATTACAATTTGGAACTTCAATTACTCAAAAGCCTAATTGCGTTATTAGAATGAATTAGAATGAATTCAGTAGTATATTGTATGGGTTTTCAGAAACATTGCATTCACTTTGATAGATTTCTCCCCCAACTTGGAGATATTTATAAACTAGTGATGCTACAGAATGGCACAGACTTTTCTGTATTAGTTTTCTATTTCCTCTGCTCTCAGCTAACTATACAAACTGGCCACATAATCTTGACAACTCCCACATATCACCACCCAAATTACATGTTTTTGAAATTTTCTTAATTTTTCGGTTTCCTCATTGTAAAACAGAAATATTACTTCAAGAACATTATTAAAGAACAGTAAAACCTCATTCTAAATGGTAATTTACTTTAAAAAATTTGTGTAATAAGAGATTTTCTGTCGATAATTCACCGTTGTTCTAACGCAGCATTACATAATTTTCTACTTCGTAAAGATATTTTCGGATAATCATTAAAACGAATAAAAACATATCGAAGCATGAGCTGAGTTTAGTCTGCGTCATTCTACATAATCTGTAATATGACACCTTTGACCAAAATATTTTGAATAAAAAACTTAAAACTATCTTAATGTACCAATCACACTCGATTCACAGTCGGGCATTATAGTATCCTTGGATGTGGAAATGTGATAACTAAGGGGCAGATTTTGATGACCTAAAACATTGTCAAAAATGATCAATAAAATACTCTTTAAATGTTTTTAAAATGCCCTAAAATCAAAGAAAAATGATGTAGATTTGTTTATAGTATTACATTCAGATGCATAATTCAAGCTGTTATTTATGTTACCAATGTAAACAGTGTCGGATCAAAGGGGGGGGGGGCATGTAAAATATAAAAAAATAAAAAATACCAGAGAAAAAAATGGTAAAAGTGCAGGATAAATAAAAATGAGAAAAAAAATGTAGAAACATCTAAAATGCATCAAAAAAATAGTTGTGCGTTCTGTCCTTAACCTTTTAGTTATGAATGGGAATCCTGATTCTTGCTATATTTAATCCCAGTGGAAAATATCCTCGACTGATTTCCAAAGGTAGTGATAGTTCATATATCTTTCTTACTCTGCTTAACAAGCGGTGCCACAATGACTACCACGTATTGGAGTGTGGCCAATGGAACCAGAAACATTTGATGGAATAAGGACTCTCTAGGTGCCAAGCAAGTGATTGCTATGACATTTTACTCAATTACTGTGTGCCTGAAACAAAAGAATAGGGCATGGATCGCTTACATGTGTCTGAAGATGGCACTGGTAATAAGAAGAGAAAAAAATGTAAAAAGAAGAAGAAGAAAAGAGAAAGAAATCTAATTAAAAGAAAATTAAGATATATTTTGTGAAATCCTGACGACATTCTTCAGTCCTGGACACTAGAGGCATTCCATGTCAAATCGCACAAATTTAAGGAAAATTTGACCTTGATATCCCAAATTTTTTAACTTTTTTTCTGCAGAGTATAAGCAAAAATATGAAACGTGTGTTTTTATTTTTTCCCAAATATTGTTTTTCGAGATTATATTAATTTTCAAAATGTTCGATAAAATGCTCTCATCTCTATAGTTCCTCATTTTTAACTTGTGTTGTTATTGTAACAGAAATGTAATATTTTGCACCTTTAATGAACAAAAGATGCTCTTTCATTTGATATATGTAGTGAAGACATTAAATTTTCTTAAAATCATTTTTTGATCTATTTGATTTTTAATGTTTTTCACAAATTGACAATTTAAAAATTAGAAGAAATGCCATTGTAATTTCTAAAAAGTTCTACATAAGTATGGTACGTTACAAAGTGGCACACAGAGATAAATCTGAGAAATTGAATACAATAGAAATGTCTGCTTGCTTTTTCGCAGCTGTGTCTGCTAAAGCGTCACTCTTCAAACACTTGCCATCAGCAATTGATAATTACCATTAATATACTTTCCCAGAGCAAAAAAGAGATGTATCCCCGCTCATCTTACTACGTGGCTGTTATGTACATATGACCTTTATAATCAATTAAATTAAAAAGTATCAAACTGATTCAATTTAGTATTAAACAGACAGAATATGAATACGAATAAGAGTATGTAATACAATTAATTAAATTTATACTTCTCTTACTTCAATTTCCCGAGATTATGGTTAATTGACCTTTTCATAAAGAAATGAATCTATGTATTTTCTTTGTGCCTTCTACTGTTTTTTTATTATATCATTGTTGCAATAGTCCTCTTTCTAATTATTCAGTGTTGTTAAAAATATAAAGGTAATGTTCTTCACATTATCATCAACCCACTTATTTACACACCATCACATTATTACCTACCCAACCCACTTCTTGGTTAAATTAAGTGGTTCCTGTCAGAATTGACAGATAGCTTTTATTAAGAATATTATAGTGCCCCCTCTACTACGTCACAAAGTCCCTTTCCATAAACGTTGTGAAGCAAAGCAATGCAATTCAGCACACACATTGAAGACATCTTTTTGGAAGCATTAATTCACATTATTTTGTAATACTAGGCACTGGCCCCATCCGAATAATGTGTCTGTTAAATTAACGCTGTCATAAACTTACTTGAGAAGTGTTATGAGTTTACTCTGTCAATGGTGAATTGAATTCATGTCATGATTCAGGCATCCAGGAGAAATATTTTTTTTATTTTTAAAATCTTTGCTTTCTCTGAAGTATAGCACAAAAGGAACAAAGTAGTCAAGACGTTAATTCACACTAGTCACTGAACTACATCTTCAAGTAAGAAAAAATTTTCTTAAAAATCACACTGGACAATAAATATTCCCAGTATCAAATTTTATTTTTCTTTCATGAAAAGAGAAGAAGATGGTAAACAATGAGTGTAATACGTAAATTGAAGTGTAATTTTATTTTTCTGAATAAAACGGTATTTGCACAAAGCAGTTTTAAAAAGGCACGTGCATGATTCTTCGGAGAAAGTAAATGATAATATTTCTGAAAGAGTTGGGATTAGAAAAAAAAAAATATGTCACCCATTTTCAACCCTAGAACTCATAAAAATGGTTTCAAGTTGCTAAACAATAGTGACATTTTGTGAGTGTGCGTTTTGATGTGGAATGACTCAGTAATTTTATTCGAATTCTGTCTGTTCATACCTTTATCATAGAATGACAAATATAATATCCTGATCCTTTGTCATTTCATCTGAATTCAATGATTTTAAGGACAAATTATTACTATTTTTAAAATTTAAAACCATACACACACGCATGCACATATGTCCAAGCACACATACGCACGCGCACACACACACACACACACACACACACACACACACTTACACACACACACACACAAATCCCCTCACAAATTCGTTTTTAGATCTGCCCCTGCCTATCTCCTTTCTTCTTCCCCTGTGCTCTTTTCCTCTTTTCTCCATTTCCTCTTTTCCTTTCCTTCTTTTCCAGGGGGCCATTTGACAATTTTCTTTAGTGAAGGATTCACGGAAAGATGAGGAACAGCAATGAATTTACAACTGAAAAGAAAACCATCTTTTCACCTATATGTCTGAATAAATTTAAAGATTGTTTTAGGAAAGTTTTCTTTTAAAATTTCCTTGATTTAGGCATTTCAAATTGTGGAAATCATAAAAGAGACATCTAAAAGTGTTCCATGGATTAATTGTGTCCAAGGAATTTTTTAGCAGGGAATAACAAATCGTTTGGAGGTAACCCCCTCTTTCCATCTCGTATCAATTCATCCAGATTTTCTCTCTCTTTTCAATTCTTGCCTGATTCTTGCTATTCTTTATATTTATTATTTTATTTATTTATGTTTGACATCTCATAAAATCTTCAAGTTTTCTGATTTATAGTTCACATAAATTTTTAAAAAACTTTAAAGAATAAATATCAAAGGAGCTAAGCTAACATTCATTTTTGACTGGAATATCTAAATAATATTCTATCATTCTATTGTGTGCAAAATATTTAGAATCAAGATCATATGCTGAAGTGTTATTTAATTTTTATACCATGTTTACATTTGAACCTAGTGGCTTACCCAGGTGGCAACCTTCAAGCTATATTAAGGTAATCCAAGCAGAGCTGGAAAAAATATAATTATAATTTTCATTTGTTATAGATTGACTTTGGATTTGCTAAGAAAGTACCTCCAGCTTCCAAAACATGGACATTTGCTGGAACTCCAGAATATGTTGCTCCTGAAATAATACTTGGCAAGGGACATGACAGAGCAGTTGATTACTGGGAATTAGGCATTTTTATGCATGAACTTCTTGTGGGCAGGTAATGACAAAATATCATATATTTACTGCATCTGACAGTAATGCCGAAAATGAGAAAAAATATTTTGTTCTCATTGTACCCTGTGACAGAATGAATCTCACTTAACCTCAACTAATTTTCTTTGGTTTCAATATTAAGAAACTTCTATGCAGTTGATCTCAAAAAGGAATGGAAGAAAGAGAGATGAAATTACCTGTAGTTACTTCTGAAGTGGAATATGTCAATGAAACTAAATTCTTAAGCAAGTAGGGGTAAGGAATGCTGAAAAAAGGACTCAAGCCAAAAATTACAGAGAGAAGAGTACAGTACTCTGCTCTTGTAATATTTGCATTAGTACTCTGAGCAAAAATTATAGTGTTCATTAATACTAATTACAATTCTATGTAGAAAAAGATATGCTATTTCTTTCATTTCTTACAAAATGCTAGTGTCACTGGTAATTCACTGTTTTATAAGATCACTACCTAAACTGGTCATCTAAATAACAAATTATCAAATTAAAATATTCTTATCATATTTTGTTTTTGAACTAATTAATATATTTTTGCAAATATCTGCTGTACTGCTAGAGGGTATTGAAAGAAGGATATTATTCAGTAAGCCATTTGTAATGTCAGAATATCTTGAAATACCTCATTCTTGAAATCCTCGATTCACGTGTTTAGTGTAAATAAACTTTTAATGTTTTCTCTGTAGAAATATATTTAAAAATAAATTTAAAGTGATAATTAACCTGTTGAATGAAACTGTGTGATACATTTTATATATCTTTGCTCATCTACAATCTACAATTTATTCTGTATGTTTAGCATTGAAAATATAAATCACCATCAATTTTTAAGAATTAATGATAATTCTGTTCAATTTCAGGCCACCCTTCAGAGGGTCAGACCACATGAAAACATACAATATGATTCTCAGAGGTATAGAAGCAGTTCATTTTCCTAGACAAGTATCAAAAGTCGCGAGCCGTCTTATACGTAGGTTATGTCGTGCTGTGGCTACAGAGCGTCTTGGTTACCAAAGAAATGGAGTGCAAGATATTAAAGATCATGAGTAAGTAAATATTTAGCATAATATTATAAAAATAAATAAAAATTTATACATGTCAACTAAATTTTTAATATCATCAAATGATGAGTGCCATATTTATTATATGTTTATATCTTTATATTCTCCACCTTTACGGGGCTGATGGACAAAGTAGTGGTTTGCCTCTTCCCTCCATTGAGTGTATAATATTAGAAGTGATCATGAAGTGTCAATGCTGATAAGAAATTACTAACTGAAAATGAATCAGCATATTCTGAAGCAGGAGTCTCAGTAATAAGTAGAAATTATTGTCAGAAATTGTTTTGTAGTAAAGGCTCTAGCTGGATAAGAAGGTAAAAAATGCCCCCACTTGAAATCAAAATATAAATATTTCCTAAGGATTGTGACCACGAAAAATATTTTTTCATAGATATGAAAAACTTCATGAAAATATGTTTTACGTGGTCACAATGCTTAAGAAAAATTGTATTTTCAATTCCAAGTGGTACACTTTTTACCATCTTATACAGCTAGAGCCTTCAAAATGAACGTTGTCCATTGCAAAGAAAGTAATTTATATAAAGGTATAGTAGTAATTACTATTTAATTTTCTCCTCTTATTTCAACTTGTGTCAATTAATATAAATCAGTCCATCCAATATTTCTATTTCATTGAGTTTGATGGGAGAGAATTTAAAAAATTTCTGAAGACAGAATTTTGAAGAGACATTATTTAATTTTTAATACAAAAAATACATTTCTAACTACAATCTACATATATTTTGCAACTACAAGAAAAGTTACATTAAAACTTGTAAAGTGTGGGTTCTTATTCATTAAAATATAACTTGAATAAAACATTAGATTAGAATAAAATCATGATGATTATACCACAGTATTTACTTATGAAAATGAAATATAAGAAGACTCAAATATGGTCTGTTAATTTCTGATAAATCTTTATTTATTATTCCCAATAATATGAAAAATGTTCATTTAAAATAGTGCTTAGTAGTTTTGTATATCTTATTCAAATTTAATTACATTCTAAACAACATAAGCCACTATTATTCTAAAACATATATTAATTAATAGAATATCTTGGAAGTAGAAATTGATGTATGAAAAGTATGCTAAAAAATTGTTTGATTGCAGTTGGTTTCATGGATTCAATTGGAGTGCTTTGCAAAAAGGCACAATGAAAGCTCCCATAGTTCCTCAGGTAATTTTTTTTTTATACTTTAATTATTACCACAGTATGTCTGGTATTAAATTGTTAATATTAAAGATACAATTAGATATTTCAAATGAATGCAAATATGTCATCTATTTCCAGGAAGATAAGGAAGTTTTTGTACTGTTTAACATATATTAACCCAGGAAAGGTTGTGTCTTACAAGCAGAACTGGCCTTCTTGGAAGAAAATGACCCCAAACAAAATTTTGTTTTATAAAAGTTTTCTATCTCTTGAAATAATATAATTTTGTATATAAAGAAAGTGACATATTTAATTTCATATATTGAATACTTATGTATTAAAATTTATTGATTAAAATTTTTAAAAATATGTATACATTTGTTCTTAAGTGAAATCAGTTTTCATTCATTAATGCAAAAAAATTATATATTATTTTTGAATGTACTAGATAAACTATGTTGTTTGGATAATATCCATTTATATTTCAGGCAGTGTAATTAATGGCATAGTCTCTACAACAAATCTTGAGATTTCTTTATGCTTTTTTTAGATTTTTCATAATCATGAAATGTTTTGTGGCACAAATTTCCAGGTCAAATTTCAAAAGTTTTTTTTTTTTTTTTCCCTTCTTGCACATCAACTTTTTCATGTGTTTCCTCAATCTTGAGTGTCAACTCTCATGATAAACTTGCCATCAGAATAATATTATTAGCTGAATCATATTTTTCTTTCCCCCTTGGTTTAATATAATTTTTCTTCTGAACATTTATCATGCAACCCCAGATAAAGGATCTGTATTGAATATCCAAGAGAGTTCAAAATCCTGAAAGAAATCTGTTCATGTAATAATAAAATTTGAGATCAAAATCGTTCCTCATGACTTCTCCTGTGAAAAGTACGATCTTGAACAAACTCTCCCTTCTCATCTGTCTTTAGTTGATAAACTTCTCTTCCTTTTGTTTTTGTTGGAGGTTATTAAGAATTATTTATTTTTGATCCTTCTGCATTTTTGCTGACTTTTTACTCTTTCTTTTCTTGACAAATGTGTGATATTAAAAATTATTTCTATACTTTAACATGAAAATTATTATTTGTTATGAATGGCTGCGTACACTCTGATAACAACCACTCTAAAAATCCATTTAAAATCCCAACACACAAAACATTCTATGGTTTCTTCTCACTGATTACAAGATTGTCCAGAATATGCAATAATCTATTTACTAACAATAATTAAACTACTAATATTACTTACTACTAACTTACTATCATTAAAAATTTCAAACAAAAAATCTTTCAAACGACATAGAAAACAACTTCCTTGTCTGGGTTCTTTTCATTAGTTAAGAGGTGGAACTTGAAAAATTTGAATCTTGCCAGAGTAGTACCTTAAGAAATAGTCCATGGGCCACACATGATCTTTTCTAGCTCTTTCTTGTGCTGTCTTTTCCCCTGACACACATGCACTCACTCTTACATGCACTGCACACCCTCAACCACTCTTGCCCAGAAGCCAGTTGGGATATTAGACCTTTTCCAGGCTGGGGTCAGGTCCAGGTCAGCTCTATATCTATCTAGTAGGGCAGGAACACCGCCTTCTCCCAAAGATAAAACATTCACTACACTATCGGAACTAATGACCATAACAATCAATGCCCAGAACAATCAGTCAATCAATGAATTTTATCCTCTACTCCACGTATACTATATTATTACATATTACGTATACATATATTATTACGTATTATTCTTCTTCAACAGGTTATAGTAATGACACAAACTGAATTTTTCTAATTGTTGTTTCTTTTCATTACAGCTTTCTGGACAAAGTGATACTCGCTATTTTGACAAGTATCCAAGAAATAAGGATATTCCTCCTGATGAATTTTCAGGTTGGGATAAGGATTTCTAAATATTTTTCAGTTTGAAGCAGTTTAAATGATAAAATAATTTTTTATCGTAATCTACTTCTTGCCTTGATTATGTTCTATGAAAGACTCTGATCAGTAGTTTGACAAAAAAATGTACAAAATTTATACAAGGACACATTTTGTAATTTTTCAAGAACACATTCTGATCTTTAATCTTTGTTTCTCCAACATATGTTGAAATATTCATTAGACTTTTAAAACTGTAAGATAGCGAGTTTGATTGTGATGCTGAAAAATTGTATAAGGTGGTTTGAAAGTATCTTTACTTTTCATGGTTTTTTGAAAAATTGTGGTTTAAGACATGATACATTTCAAAATAAGTTAATATTTATGTTAAGTTGGACCTTGACTGTCTTGAGACCGAAATAGTGAGATGCATGATCATTTGATTACAGGTAGTTTAATAATATTCTTCAAAATTCTTAAAACATTGAAGTTTACTTTTCAGAAATTTCAGTTCTTATATTTGTATGTCCTGATGATGCTCCCTTTTTACTCACTAAAGTAATTAATACTCTTCAATAATGCACTGAATAAGACCCATAATTTTTACTTTATCTTGAAAACAATTCTTGTAGTTATTAAGAACCAAGAATTGTAAAATGTGCTTCCTGAAAGTCAATTATCATTTATTCTTCAAATGATACCCAAACAACGTCAAGAAACCACTGCAAGTGCTTTTTAGAGTTCCAATAATAGTGGTAACAAAAAAATAATCACATTTTGTATGTTATGTTTATTTGTGTTTTACTTTTCCCATTCTTATTTAGAATTTGAAAATATTTCTGAAGTACTGGACAACCAAATTGATAATTTTCTCAGAAAATAAAAAATAATGTTTGTCTCGTGTTTCATGGAGTTATTTAAATGATGGTATTTGAGTAACTTAATAAAAATGTATGTGTGTATTCAATACAGAAGTGATGTGCTGGCAAAGTAATTTTGATGGAGTATTTGTAAAGCATTGAGGAAAGTGTAATGTCTTTTGCAAAGAAATAAGAATATATAGAATTAATTTATTTATTATAAAAATTTAAGATAAATTAGATTATCTTAGTATTGCCACATACAATGCAATAAATAGTAATACTTTATTTGAAAGAAAGGCAAACACCAATATTCGGTTCTTTGGTACAGGAATTTTTAGTTTGTTACTTTGTCTTTGCCAATACAACTTGTTACAAATAGAACAGAAACAATCACGAGAAAAGAAAAGAGAAATTATTGAGAATGAAGGGCTTTTTAAAAATGTACATATTTAAGTAGATTCTTTCATGACAATTACTTTTATATATCTCATTAATGAATGTTGCAGCAGAAACAGAGTGCACCTAAATTTGCACAAAATAGGCACAGAAGGGAGATCAAAAGACAGATAAGAAATAGAATAAAATATTTTTTACTGAACTGAAACTTGATTCTAAATATCTATTAGCAGTCATAAACAAATAGATAATAAAAAATAGAAAATCTTACAGAAAATTATTTTAAAAACATTTGAATATCTGATATATCATGGTTGTAATACAATTTCATTCATTACAATGTTAATTAATTCAGTGACCTCATGGAATCTTCATCTGTGATATTTGAGTATGTCAATACCACTAAGCCTCTTGTCTCCCATTGTAAATCAAGTGGACTTGTCTTGCTAAACAGTAATATATTACAAAAATATTCAGGAAGCACCCCAGCAATTAATTCTGCCATAATCTTCTTTTCTACTAGGAGTAGACAATCCTTGACCAGATTGCTGATATTTTACTAAAATAAAAAATGTCTCTAGAAAATATTTTGAATATATTTTCAGTATCTCGTCAGAAATATTTTCAATTGTTTTATAAAATGATACTATGTGCCTAGTAAAAGGAATAGTTTCTCAAAACACACAAAACAAAAACATTAACAAGAATAATCTAAAGCTACTGTTTCAAAAAATTTGTTGTAACTTAAAAAATATCAAAACAAAAATTGTATACAGAAAAAGTAATGTTCATGGTACTGATTTTGAAAATATTTTTGAAAAAATAAGACCTGAGAAATATTTTAAACTGCATATTGTATGCAGTTAAAATATTTAACAGCTATTTAAGAAACACGTATTTCAGTTTTCACAAATTGTAAATAAAAGTGAATTTGTTTGTTTATAGATATTTGATAATTAGCGTTTTATGGTTGAACTTACAACCAACATATCACACATTCAAAATATTATTTTGCATGTACTTGTGTCAACTCTGCCAGTGCTTATGCTTTTAAAAGTCATAAAAATAGTGTTTCAAAATCAACATTGAAGTATATTATTGATAAATTAAGTTGTACATTAGCAAAGTATATTTTTGTGAAAACTGTTTTGTTTTTTATTTTCATTACCAGTTTAGATCTGAACAGTATTATGAGAACAAAATATGTTTTAAAATTCATGGCAGTACTGTTGTTATAAACAACTACAGCAATGTAAAGGGAATGGCTTAGCCTGTTAAAAACCTAATATTTTAAAAGTTTCTTTTAAGTTTTGTATTGACAACCAATCAATTTTCATGAAGATTATCATACTCATCCTATGCAATATGTTGTATTTATGGCTATTTTTGTAAATAAGTGATGATGTTGTATGAGGTTAACATGAGATTATGTATGTATACCAAATTAAGGCATTCAAAAATAAATTTCTTAACACTTTGATATCATCTGCAAGTATGCATGTGTTGGATTTATTAAAATGAAGCCATTAAAACAAGTCTGTTCTAATGTACTTATGAACAAAATAATTCTCTGAAAGTTTGTGGGACCTGCATACAGATGAGAGAGAGGGCTTATGCCTTTTTCCCTCCTTTCGTGGGCAGATTATGATAATGGTGGTTTGCCTTTGGCTTCCACTGTATGAATAGTAGGGTGAACACAGAGAAAGGAATCATGGCAGTTTTTTAAATTTTATTTCTTTTATTTGTAATGAGCAGTCAGTTTACATATTGATAAGGTCCACACAGGAATAGCATACAATTGTGTAAATAATAATAATAATAAAACCAAAAACATAAGAAAATACGAAAGTGATGTAAATGAAAACGGAGATACAAAGAATACTACATAAGAAAATATATAAAACAAGAAAATCATTATCGTCATTATCCTCATCATCAATATCATTGTCTTGAACTTATAAGGATTAGGCCTCTAGACGTGTTCCCCTTAGTCACTGCTGAGGTGTTTTCGGTCCTATATTTTCTTTGACCTGCCTAGATCTGTCCTTCCTTTTTGTCTATATTTCAGGATGTGTCAAGAATTTATCTGGTTTCATTCATCTTAGACGACCTTGCCACTTCTTAGGTATATTTCTATCAACTACATTACCTACATTTTATTATTTTAATTAACTACATTTTAAATTATCAGGCTTTTTCTTGATGGAGGGGTTTGTAGCTTCAGAGTGCATACTACCATACTCTGTCCTGATTGCTTGTATTTTTAGTAAGTTAACACAAGAAAATGCAAAGGAAAAAGAAGGGGTACAAGAATATAGCTAAAAATAAAAAAAAAACTCGCACATCACAATACATTACAAGAGAAACTAATGGGAATCCACAACATACTGAAACTTTTCCTCTTCTTAGTGCTATTACTCAACAATTATTCAAATATTTAAAAAAGGTGCCTGACATCATTTAAAGATCTACCACAGAGAAAGTTTTAATATTGGAGGAAAAGGAGAGGTTCAAAAACACATTTGAGCTTTATATTTTTGAAAAATTTATAAGTTTTAATGAAATTCAAAACTATACCCAAAAATATGTTAAATGTCACAAGAACTCCATGTAAAGTATCCTAAAGAATTAAAATCTTATGATCTTAAAGTGTCCTAAAAAGTTAAAGATCTCTGAAACAGCACAACT
Source organism: Gryllus bimaculatus (assembly GCA_017312745.1). Classification (NCBI taxonomy): domain Eukaryota; kingdom Metazoa; phylum Arthropoda; class Insecta; order Orthoptera; family Gryllidae; genus Gryllus; species Gryllus bimaculatus. The sequence goes on along the minus strand of BOPP01000295.1, from coordinate 275,168 downwards.
AGATCTTACTACTGACATACTGACAAATGTAAACTCAAAAGCTTCTAATCTGACAGATTTATACATGATAATACTTTCACCCATCCATCCATCCAGTCATTGAATTTTCAGGTACAAAATTGTGTGCACCTCCTCGCTACCTGCACCAATCTTAATCACTTTTGGAACAGCATTAATAACCGTAATTCTGATTGGTGTGTGTGTTAAGTTTCAGTTCAAAATAACCTTGAATGCAATTATTACATCCAAAAATTTGAAATTGTATTATTGAGGCGATTCAAATACTTTTTTCCAATACTATATTATAGAGAGGAAAATTAAAAATATAATACATGTAGGTCTTTAATAATGAAGTTTCATAAGACATGAATTTGGGTCAGAATATAGTTCAAGATGTGGCATAACGTTCAGGCACAGGAATTTGTTAAAGGCTATTTTTATTATTTAAGATACTAACACAACAAGGGTTGCTATGCAATTTTACAAAGGTGGCCCTGTTAAAGGTTTCGTGTGGTCCACACTTGTTTTATTAAACTGCTGGGTTCAAGCTGGATATCATTAAAACTTGAGAATAAGTCTATTCTCTCCGTATTATTGATATTTCTGTCCTAACAGTAATATCATCACAAGGAAACAGATAGTGAAGCTGTCTGTTTCTAAGGATTAGAAATCTGGAGCTACTTGGTTATTATTACCAGTATCATTACTGTGATGCTCAGCACTCATACTCTAAAATGGGTTTTCAATTGCCTTTTAAAGGGAAAAACATTCCTAGATTTCACTCTAGAGTTTGGGTGTACATTCCAGGAATTTACTATTCTGTTTGTCAGAAAATATTTTGTTAGATTTTTGTTGAATTTTTCAGCTTTAAAAAAAGAACCTGTAGGATCAGATATTGTTCTTTTCAGAAATGATGTACTAATTGGATAAACTTTTATGTTTCAATGTGTCAGTGATCATTTGTCTATAATGCAGAGTAGGTAGTTGAAGAAACCAGTCTTCCTCATAATGCAAATAATATAATCCAAGGGTATTTTTGTTGCTCAATGTTGCAAGTTCTCTAAGAATGCAATGTATTTATTGAAATAAGGAGAACAGACCACCCATTTTCCAGTTGTGAGCTGTATTTTAGTCAACTTTTGAAAATAATTCCAAATACTTACATTTAAAAGAATTTCTAATTCTCACTATCTAGTAGGGGAGGAACATCACCTTCTACCAAAGATAAAATATTCACTAGAATTTCTAATTCTCAAGCAGAGAGGATTTACTCATTCAGCAATATGTGATCTATACAACTAAACATCTAAGATGAAAGAGGACACAGTTTGCACTAAAATTATAGAGATTGATCACTAATTCTCTACTAAACAATGATAATACATTTTTTAATACCACCGCTATTAAATATGAGTAACTGTGAGCAAAAGAGTGTTTCTAGAGGTTGCTGTGATTAAACATTCCCATTGTTTTCTCCAGATTTGGAAAATGTGAGAGAAATGACTCAACAATAGTTCCTCTTCAAATCTCACTTCTAAATATGAGTTTTAGGATAATAAACCTATTGCCAATGATCAGTTTGGCTGTTAGCTTATATATTCTTAGAACTGCAATTGGACTTAAGTAAGGCAACATAACTGCAATTATTCCAATTAAATTTCCTAAATAAAACTTCTAATTACATGGATTTATTAGTTATCAGGATTGATTTCTTTGATTTTCATTACAAACTTACTTAACAAGTTGTAGTTTCAATAAAACATACCACTATTGTAATCATCTAACCTAAGAGTAACTAATTTTGTTTGAAGGAACTTGTCATGGCACTGACTAATCTTTTATTCATATGAATAGAATTAAATTTATTTGCACTGAGAGACTCTACGAAGAGTATGTACCATAAATTGGAGTGATTTGCCTACAGAACGTACATTTTTTTTATATCAATCATTATCAAAGACTTTTTTACAAAAAGTTGCAAACAAAATCCATTTTTTAAATTTGTTTATGCAATGATAATTTTTTTGTTTCTTGTTGTATTATAGAAATATGAATACAAAGTTACACATAAGTCCCCCCATCCAGGAGTGACTCAGGTATACTACTCTTTAACCTTGATATTTTCCCTTTGGAAGCATGTGTTTTCATTTTACCTCACTTGGCAATAATTAGGGAAAAATCATGATAGTTTGCTTTTATTACAAATATAAATTCAGAGATTAATCTTTAATGTATTTCATTTAAATCTGCCTAGTTGAAGATGCTTGTTTTGGTGAGTTTATCTTTCTCAATAACAGGTCAGATGAATACCAAATTTCATCTTTCATTTCTGGCTACTTTCAATACTTGCAATTTTCCCCTTGCTATTAAATTGATAATCACCATCAGAAATTTTGGTAATCAGAACTGAGAATTTTTTTCCTTATGGAAAACCAAATTCCCTTCCAGTTAAGTCTGATTTGCCCATCAAATTGATCTGTAGGAGTAAGAACAGAAAATTTGTCTTTCATCCCAAGTGCACATGGCCAACGACTTCAGATTTGGATATGGAAACAGTCACCAAATTCTTTCTCACAATCACTGGATTCTTTCTTGATCTGTCTTGTGGGAGTGTTTCTCTCTCTCTCTCTCTCTCTCTCTCTCTCTCTCTATTCGTTATAGACAGATGAGGTTTTAGATTAATCAAGTGATGAATGAATATTCCTTTAACAACATATATTTGCCTTGTATGCCTTCATCAAATAAAAAATACTCTCAAGTAACCCTGTAAATATTAAACAATTTAGTTATAAATCTACAAGTATTAACAAACTGATTTAATTACATAAATATTCATCTACAGCTACAACAATATATATATCCACCAAAGCAAACTTCTTTTGAGACTTTCAGATGTAACCACTAAGCCCTGTACACAAAGTTTTGTAATGTTTGTGTGAAACCTTAAAACAGACATTAGATACAAATTTGGCAGGTAGAAAATGGTAGGATAAATAAAAGATTTGAGAACCTTAATAGATACAATGAGGCTCATTCCGGTGGCTTGACTTGGAACGGTGCCTCTATTTCATTTACAGTACATTACATGTCATTACATTACATTACATGTCAGCATTATCAATATGTCGATCATCAATACCGACAATAAATTAATTAAATTAACAGATATGTTTTTATCCACATATTCTATCACATTAAGGAAAACATTATTTTATTTTTATCTATTTCTCTCAAAATCTTTATTTACATCAGTATAGAATGTGATTCGTGAGTTTATTGAATATTTTTCTAATTAATTTCAGCGATTCAAAAATAATGTATGTGGTTTGCACTTAGGCAAAAAATGTTCCAAAATGTAGTGTACCAAAGTACCCAAACTATCCATGCTAATAAAAACTGATGTTTTCTGATTTTTTTCTAAGTTTATTATTGAAATCGATTAAATGTTCAATTTTGTTCAAAAATATATTAATTTTCATACTTTATGTATTAAAATATTGAGGTCTGGATATACTTTTCATTACACTTGACATTCCTTCATTTAGGAAAATATTTGTTTGGATTTAGACGTTCCGCGCTTCAGATAATTGAAAGTATAAATACCATCAAAACAAAGTCAATTGCAATATGTCACCTAAATATATTCTTATTTTACACTTAATAAATTTTTGAAATGAATATTTTATTAATTAATATAGGATTTAATTACTATTCGCTGTACAAATGTTCAACATGATATCGTATATTTGAGGATTACATAAACCGAATGTTACATCTGTATGTTGTATTTTAAATTTAACAGTTGGTAGCTTTAGCGCAGTTACATGAGCCCCTCTGCAGATAGCGCAGCGGCTTCTCCGTTGTGAACGTCACAATTTTATGATAACATGGCTACAGCTGCGAGAATGGGTAGTGTGTGTAGTAAGTGATCGCATTACAACGTTGTTGTAACTGTGCTTGTGTCAATGACATCTTTTGAAACCTATACAAATGCAGTGTGGTGAGCTCGTATATCGAAAAGTGACCATCATGACGCAGGGAAGTGATTCTGTGGATAACAGACAAAAGAAGCCAGAAAAGGAGAGTATCCATTCTGGCCACTTCATGGTGTCTCATTTTGAGGCAGAAGCTGAGGACGATGAATGTGATGTTGCTGTTCCAATTCCAAATGAAGATGCAAAGTTTGTTGCTGAACCTTCCAGTTTTAATCATGTTGAGAAGAGTACACAACAAGTCTCCATTGAAACATCTCTCACCAAACTTTTCCAGTGCATGTCCTTGGCATACAGGTAGTATAAGCTATATTTTATAAATTTAAATGCAATTTGAATTTGTTCACACAAGTTGGATTTTGGGTGTAATGAGTTTTGTTGGACAAATTAATGTTATGTGCCCAGTGACAGATGATTTTAACCTTTCTGCAATATTTAAAATTGAAATTTTGATCGCATTTTTTCTTGTTTTTGATATTATGTTTGTTGATAGTTACTGGTCAGAAAGGTGTAAAATAAGATAAAATAGTGTTGTCATAACCATAAACTATGCACATTTGCGTTTTGAATGGAGTATATTCAAATTAGGTAGATATTGCTAATGATATGTTTGGGGAGTTTTTATCTTCCCCTAAATTGAAATTTATTCACTCGCATACACCACAAATCTGTTAAATTTTGTAAGAATTCCCACAGACGCTGCCGATATAACGATATGAGAGTTTATTATTTTAAGCCAAGTTAGTCCATATATTTTTATTCTTGGACGTCAACTCTTACTGCCCAGAAAATGTCATTGTTTACAGAGGCGGTGTGTAGTCCGCGGTCATGCTATGTAAATGGTTAGTCTCACGACCTCAATTGTGAGAACGACGTAGGAAGTGAAGCAGTATTATTTAATGTATATTCAATATACATTCAGTGTATGCATCGTGTAGCTTTGGCTCTCGTTAGTTTGTGAATGTCAGTGACAGGGTTGTGTTTAGCAGCCAGCTACTGGGCTCGTCTTGACTCCTGGGTCCCTGGGCCCCCGTCTCGATCGGCGGCTCAACGCTGTTGCTTCATGTACGTCACTGTCAGCGAACATTACAAGCTCAGGAGGTCAAAAATGGGGTAAAATTTTGTTATAATTTCGCTGTAAAAAGATAATACGTTAGGAATACATATTGACTCGCTCTGTATCTTGAGTTGATTCATAGTAACTCCTTATAACTTATTAAGTAACATGTTATTGGACAAGTTCAAATTATATATAATTCGAGCAAGGTGTCTTAAATTTATTATAGTCAGCGCAACAATTTAGAAAAGAAGGAGGGTTGTAAATACTTTGTATGTTGATTGTTTTATGCTTAAACTGTAAACCAAAAACATATCTAGGGGGTTTAGAAATCTGAAAATCTAATTTGAAAGTTCAGCATTTCAAGATAGCGTTTTGTAATTTTCAAATGAATCTGTTGAGTGAGTGCAAATTGAGGATTGAACACAATGAATCTTACGAAATTGTATTATTAGACTAATAGGATGTACGTTGTGAAGAACTTCATCGCAATTATACTTCTGCATATTTTATGTATTTGTTGAGATTCCTAATCGTGTTTTTTGTATGACTATCCTAATTGTTTTTTGTGGATTGGAGAAAGCGCCCTAGCTGCATATGACAAATACAAGGGATTAGATTCCAGGCTATAATTAATTTCTTGAAATGCGAAAGTCTTTGTTCGACTTGATTTCGAAAGAAAAAACAAATATAGTTACTGTGTTTTTTTCTCGGACTATATAGGATGAAATTATGGAAGATGCGGTACGTAGTGATTTGCCACAATCAGAAAACGAGAACTCGCTCTAATTCTCACACAAAACAAGGGGAATTCTTCGGATTACTCATTTTCTCATAAATAATTACGTAATTTAAGGTGTACCTTTTACTTTGCTTTTATTTTATTTTACTTTGCCATTATCCCGTTCACCGTGGGTTTTTTTGTTGACATCAGCGAAACTGTCACTTAAGGTATTATCCTACGGAAACTGCTTTTACAGTATTAGTCATTTGAGATTTAACTAATTTTTATATACTACTATTGTATTTGCAAACATAAGTTTTCACACGCAATTTTATTCTTATAATGGGACAATTTTAATTATTAATAATTTTGTTCCTTTAATACTCATCAGTTTACGCGTAAAACCTTTTTACTGAAAATATTGGAATTATTGGATACCTCTATACGAATCTAGTCATAAAAGCCACCGTAGATTTGGCTTTGAATATAAAAGTGAAATTGTTCTTTTGATGCCTAACGGAAAACAAATATTTTCCTTTCTCGTCACTCGCACCATTCCCAAACAAGTCTCACGGAAATGCCAAGACAGCTTCATAATTTACGTATAAAAAGTATGTTTTTAACACATTGCAATGGAGTATTGAATGAGTTATGGAAGGAAAGGAATGTTCCAAAATGCGGTGAATTTGTAGTCTGTGTTCTGAATGTAGCTTGTATTGAAAGGAATATTATTTGTTAATAGCCGTCATTACGACGCACCAAATTCGTAAGTTTTCTAACTCGGAGCATGTGCAACAATATTAATTATTTGCATTCAGTTGTACTTATTCACAGCATGTGCTATTGAGGCTATACTACGTTCTTTCCTCGAGCGGTACGCTGCGAGTGGAGAACGAGCACGCCTCCCGTCGCCGCGCGTATTTTCGCGGGAGCAATCGGCGGCGGCGGCGCCGCGGCGCGCGCGTAAGTAGGACTTCCTGCAGCGCATGTCAGAGGTCGCGGCCGTCGCGCTCTGTCGCGTTGGGTAATCCGGGCGCTTCGCTGCCTGGTTGACTACACGCGGGACGGAGGGCGCCGGCCCGGCCCCCGCCCCCGGGAGGTCAAGTTCGGCGGACAGCGCAATCCGCGGCTTGGCTTGGCTTCGAAGCCTGTGGCGGGAAACGAATCTTTGCGTTCGGCTTTTAACGGTGCAGCGATGTCAGGAATCCATTGTCTCCCCCGTGCTTATTAAGTCAATTAGAAACTGTCTCCTGATTTCTAATCGATTGGGATTCTCGTCAGTGGTTATTTAAGTTTTGATCAGCCAAAACTGAATTTCACATTTGTCTCAGTTTCCGCCGCTACTTTCTTCTTTCGCATTTCTTCTTTCTCCTTCTCCCCATTCTTCTTTTTCTTCTTCTGTTGCTGCTGCTGTTTCTTCTTTTCCATCTGGTGGTATCTTCGCGTTTGCTGCGGCACTGTTCGATTCACGGCGGGACGGGCGATTTGTGGATTGTCCAATATATTTGAGGATAGTTCTCAGTGGCGCACGTTTAATTGCTAACGTGCAATCCTGGTTCGCTAAATTCAAGCAAACTAAGTGAATCAAGATAGAGACAACGATGAACTTCTTGATAGAAAAGTCTCGACTTTATAAACGTATTAAAAACACGCGATTGAACGTCAAGATTGCAAGAGTACTCTCAAGAACATTCGCCAGGATCAGAGCATAGGTTTCTGTGGCCGGAGTCAGTAGCTGACTGCCATACGAGGCATTTCGCTCTGAGGAAGGTCGCAGAATAGCGACCAAAACACGTCTGTGCCTAGAGCGCGGCATCTCCCGGACAGTCAAGTAGCTACAAATTCGTCAAAATATTTTTTTATGAAACCCTTGTAAATAAAGATTTTCAAGAGTTTTACTTACGGCTCTAGCTATATAAAAAAACCCTTTATGAAAGGACTTTTTAATTATTCATTCAAGTATGTGGTCTTCATTTTTTATCTAAAGGACCATTTTCTTTTTTGGCCAAACACTAGCGGGCTGTATTAATTTCTTAATAACAAAAAAAAAAATATTACTTACCTAACACAAATGGAGTACTAGTTTTATTTTTACTTAAAAGTAGTATTTGTTTGCTAGCCGACAAAACTTAAGCATCAGGCCATAAAGAAGTTAAATTGATTATTTGTTTACGGGCCGCGGGTTGAAAACTACTGATGGAAATATTTAATCAAATAATTATTTCCCTCGTTAGTCATAACTGTGGGTTAAATTTAGTTAGTTATTAATGTTGTGAATTTTTGTGTGTAAATGTTCTCACAATGAACATCCCCGCTTAGGGCAGGCGTGAAAGGGTTTTCCCCGTGCGGTCCGGAACTCCGGTCCGGTCGCGCAGTGTGATTCTGTTTACGAGAAGCGTCTTCCGCGCGGCGGCGTTGGCGACCGCGCGCGCGCTCCCTGCCGCCGCGCCGCGCCGGGAAGTTGGCGCGAGACGAGAGGAGATGATGCGCGGCGCGGCGCACCTTTCCAACCTTGGCTACTGCTCTTCCCGCCTCACCGCTCCCTTCCCCTTCTCGCCATCGTGAAGCCACAACCCGCGGATGTCAACATTGGTTACGTAACCTGCTATGGCGGGCCGGCGCGACGGCGGGAAGGGGCAGAAAAAATAAAATGTGTGTGTGTGTGTGTAGGAAGGGGTCGGAAGGGCGGAGGACGCCGAACTGAAATGTTTATTTCTGGCGGTTTCATTTGTGGGGCTGGAAAATTCACCTTCGGTTTGAGTTGGTGTTGGTTCCCGAAATGAGTCTCATCAGCTTGTCGAGATTTACTTGTGTGTAGCCAACCTTTTCAAATCTCTGTGTTCTCGCTTCCGTCAAACTTCCATTTGTCGTGAAAATTGTAAAATCTTTCGAGCATCATGACGCCCATATGGGAAAAATCGAAAAATGTCTGAATTTGTTTCGGTTCTCTCTTTAGCAAAGTACAATAAGTATAAATGTGTTGTTCTTTACTAAAGTGAAGCTGATATTCATTTTCTCATTCAGTGAGTTACTGTCAAATCCGACTACAAATATATTAATGTCATGAATGGAAAGAAAAATCAACATATTGTTAAAAAAGCTGAAAGAGAATGTATGGTATTACGGCGCTTAATTAAAATTGCCTGATGCCAAAAATCACGACCGCATGTTCCCCCTCAATCTCTTTACATTTCATACACGCACACGCTCGCTCTCACACTCACTCTCAGAATCACTCTTACTCCACAAGCCCCAGTCTACCCTTCTCTCGCTTTTCAATTTATATCAATCGTGGATGTCTTGTAGATGAGACGTTTGTGTAAATTCTTACATTTAATAATTATGTATTGAGATATAAAAAAGTTTTTTTTTTGTCACTCAATCCAAAAAACTACGTTTTTCGCCGCAAGCTCTAAGTACAGACATCAGGGGCAGAACTATGTTACTTGAATTTAAAAACCGTTCTGGATTAGGATTCTGAAATCTACGAAGACTAGGAGTAGAGCATTTCAAGGCAATGAAAAATCGTTTTTATTAATATAAATCCGTGAAGACAATAAATAGTCTGATCGGTTGCGAGTAACACACCATACAAACTACTTCCGTAACATTGGCCGTGTGTCAGAGAGATTTTTTTTTTCGCTTTTCTATTGTGGTCTTTGGCTGAGACAGGAGAAGGTACGCACTGCAATGGGAATGTCACTTTGTTGCCAGGACTAATGATTTATGTAAACATAAATTTAAAAGAAAGGTACTCTGAGTATTTTAGACGAACATAATGGGTTGGGTGGTCAAAAACTGCGAAAAATATGCGGACGTGTTTTATGGGCTATACCAAAATGTAATCGTATTATGGTTGTTTCATTGGTACATTTTTTCACTACTTAATTTATGAAGTAAGTATGTAAGTGCTTTTAAACTTGAGGGGCAAAATTTTACAAAAATAAATTAATCCAAAATCCACATATGAAACAAATTACTTTGACTGTACAAATAGCAATATTTATTAAGTAGAATTTGAGGATAAGACAAGATATTTTTGAATGAAAATAATTTCGGATTTATTTAAGTCAACTTAGCTTTCCACATTACAAAAGCCACAATTTTGCAAAGGCTGTGTTGAAAATCCAACAACCATAAACCAAAATGATCCTATGGGTATTTCGGGGAGGGGTAAGGAGTTTTTAATAATTATTTTTTTGTTCGAATAAAATACTGATTTTCATCATTTGAACAGTTAGAGTAATATTCATTCTGTACTGCTAAGAACATACCGTATATGATTCGTCTAAGTATTACCATCTCTCACTGTTTTAAGATTTAAAGCTCAATTAATAATTCATTTAAAGTTACAACTTTTCGTTAATATTGTGTTCGAGTAATAAAGTAACAAATGCGTAACATGTTGCAAAGTTTTCAAACAAGTTTGGATTTTACTGTAAGTTGTGCTGTCTTTGTATTCGTGTGTTTGTTGTGATGACACTCAAGTTGTCAATGCTAATTGAAGTTTGGATTTTTTGTCTGATTGCGTTACTTGGTATCGTTGTTTGTAAACTTTGATTGTGATTAAATTTGAGTTGTCAATTAAAAGTTCGATACTCAAATTAAATTATTACATTTCGTATATGAAATAATTAAAAAATCATTAAACAATTAAATCGTTTTTACGATATTTTACAGTTTTTATGCTTTTTAAACCCCAGATGTTTTTTTGAACCGAAAATTTTAGCCAACTTTTTTAAAAATTGAACAATGTATTGTGCTCGAGTGCAGTGGTTTGGACGCGGGTCGCAGTGTGCTAGTGTGCGCGTCCCGTGGGGCGTAATTACGCTGCCTCCGCGGCCGCCCCGCCGTCAATTGATTCCCGCTCGGCCGGGCGGCACGGCAGCCGGCGCGATAACGCCCTCCCCCCGCTTATCAGGCGCGACTTCATTGTGCGAGAGGATCCATCATGCGATAGCCCTCGAGTGTGTTTTCACACCGGGCGCCTACAGTTGGATTCGATTCTTTTTTTATCGAATTAGATAAAATAGTCTCGCGAATCAGATAGCAACTTCATGACATTTCAGGTGCTGTCGTTTAATTAGGCGTCTTATTGGAAACGGCAGCATTGCGTTTAATTAGGGGTTTCTAAGTATAGTGACAATTTATTGCCAAGTGAATATGTTTGATGTATCATGTTTACTTTTAACATTTATTTTCACTATTTCGTGATTGTGCTGAACGATCTAATTGTGGAATATCAAAAATACTCCGATAGAAGCACTAAAATGTTTATGATCGTCTGTCTGTTAAGAAAATGACTGAGGACTGCTATATTTGTAGTAAATCCTATTGATTCATGCTTGTGGTTCAGTCTTATTAATAAATATTAACGGACGAACAACAAAACAAGGCTGTTCAAGTGAACTAGCTATTAGTTACTTGGCGTTTTCGGAGAAGTATTCTTACGAGTTTTGGAAATTCCAATCGAGTCTCTGGGAAGCAGTCGTTAAGTTTGCGTTCGCACGTGCGTCAAACGTTACGGACTGTTCAGGCCAGTAGTCTTTTTTTGACAATTGAGCATCGCCGAAGAGGGCATACGAAGTTTTAAAGAGTACTTTCCTTGAATTATAGCTAGTACATACATTGATTTCATGCAAAAAGTCCCACTTGGAGGAATGACAAAAATTATGTGTACGGCAGCTCCCGCGCAAGATAGTCAACGTTTGTGTAATGAAAAGGAACAATTTTCCCGTGGACTCGCAGACTAAGTTCACCAATTTTCTTTGGAATCAATGTCACTCCCCCCTAAACAACCCGCTCACAGGACTGAATAAGCGCGGAGGGCCATCCGCGCACATGGCCGGCGGTGCTGGGGAGGGGAGGCCCCCGCGAGCGCATGCGCTAGCGTCGCGCACGTGCTGCCGTAACATCGGAGGCCTCTCCCCCGCGGCCCTGGTGCCTGCGCCGCCGCAGGAAGTGATCTGGCAACATCGGGGCGCTCTAGCTGGAAGAACCGTCTCCTTGGCCGGGGCCAACGAGGAACGTCCCTCATTGACGTCAGGCATTACCATTGAAAGAGGCGCCACCGTTGGCGGCGGCGGCGGCGGCTCTGGTGCCTCGCGATCGCAGGGGCGGGGACGTGGTGGGGCGATCAGGAGGGCGGGGTCGGAGGAGGGGAGAAAAGCGGTGGTGACACAGGCGCGGGCTGGCGGCAACGTCCGGTCTGGTGGGATGGCACATTTCACCTCGTGTATGCAACGCTCCAATTTGCATTTCTTTTCTGTTTTCCTCGTCGCACGTTTATCTAATCATAAATGCGCATCCGTACCACGTTAACAGGTACTTCATCCCTGGAAATGAAAACTGAATTGAAATTGCAGCGATTATAATTCGCTGGACTATGAACTACTTCATTTTTTCGCCATCTAAACTATTGGATGATATTAATACCAACAATGCCTTAATATTTAGAATGCGTGCTGTTTAAACTTAGTTCTCGGAAAACTAGAAGTTTTCCATACCCTGGAAATATATCGTCTGTAATTGAATTAGAATATGTATTTTTGGGGGAAGTTGTTTGAGCGCAGAGCTCGAAATTGCGTAAGTACCAATTTTTGCGTTGTTGAATATTGCGTTTAATTTGTTCAATTATTATGTATTAGCTAACACTTTCACTTAAAAATCTCCAAACATTTCTCATGATCTTTAATAATAAATTAATTTAAATAAATGAAAGAATTCAAAGTAATGAATCTAAATTGAAAAGGAAAGCTATTGCTGATTTGCTCTGAATGGAAGGTACGTGTATTTAAGATGGACACGAGACCTTGCGTTGTAGGATGCGCATATGATAATTTGTTCTCTGCACGTTAATCTTTGCACTTGGCGTTGCGATAACCTCTCTCTTCCTCACGCATGTGTTATCATGTAGGCTGGAAAAGGGAGCTGGTTTGGTGTAGATTCTGCGCAGGATCTTTTTCCCTCGGTATTCGCCTTGACAATATTTGTACTATTTAAACAAACAAGCAAACTCGACAAGACGAAGACAAAAATGAAATGTTTAGAGCTTAAAATCGTGTTTAATTCACCACAAAATAATGCACACCCGTGCATTAGTGTGCGTGCGCCAAAATATATATATATGCCTTATCGCTCTCACTCACACGTACATGCGCGCGCGTGCGTCGGGTTCGAAATATTTTTCGGCGCATTCGTGTAAAGGTCAATCGTTCTGTAAATCTCCATCGACGTTAATATATATAAATATAAATTTTATATATATATATATATATATATACACACACACACACACACACACATATATTGGATGAGGAAATGGGTACCGTCGATGCTAGCTTCCCCACAACGTGAAGTGACATTTGTAGAAAGGCTATTTATTCTTGAGATATGCACTCTGGGCGCTGCTCGTCACTTTCTGGCTCGTAGTCTGTCTTACCTTTCGGAACGCTCCGTTGCGATTCCATAGGGACTACTCAACGCGTTTGGTCATGCTGTCAAAAAAGTGGAAAACAAGACACATTAGAATGGTCGAATTGGTTGAGATAGATTAGTGGCAACATTGCGGGTGTCTCTACAGCGTAGTTAGTCGGGAGGTTCCAGGGTTAGTCTCTAAGGTGGCTGTTTTTCGACATTAGCATGACGTTAGCTAGATCGAATTCATTCGCCACCTGTAGAATAATTCCAGCGGACAACTGTTCTGATTCTTGGTTTTTGCGTGGTTTCTCTAATAAATACCAGACGAATGTCGGAGCAGTGCCCTAAGAAACGGGCCACGGGCCGCGCGTGATTTTTCCTTCCTCTTCTTTGCCGTATCCTCGTCCCTTAATTACAGACAGTACACAACTCCGTATTCCGGGAGACCAGTCGAGAGCTTAGAGGTTGTCCCGACTGGGGCGATGCTCCGCTGCGGTTCCTATCTGGAGGGGGAAACCCCGATGTGTAGGTCGGCGCCAGATATATGCCAGCGGGGGAGGAACACGATATCCCGGGATGTAACATGCGATACACCTACGGGATTAATGACCACAGGACTTGACCCGACCGGAAACATAATAACGAGTCATTTAAATTGAGTGTATCCGGAGCACCTGTCTGCGGTTCTGATTTGGTTTGAAGTCTTTCGCTTGCTCCGCATGCTGGGTCGGCGCCGCACGTCGGCGCGCCTGGGCGTGCGGGGTCCTACGGCAGCGGGGAGCGCGTTGCGGCGCGTGGCGGCCTTCAGCGCCGAGCGTCGCTTTCCGCTTTCGTTTCGTTTACTCGGGCCGAAGCGTGACTGCGAGTTGTTTGTTCGAAGCCGGTCGCCGCGTACTCCTCGCCTCTCGCGAAGACTCGTTTGGAAACTGGCTCCCGTCACGGCCGAGGCGCTCCGGGCGCGCGCCGTCGCCGCTCGGGGCTGCGCACCAGTCGAGCATGGGTGACTGGTGCGGCAGAAGAAGGAAGCGAAGCAGAGTTTAAATTAATAAAAAAACTACTTTTTTAACTCGATCTGGAGGGTATTTTGGATGTTTGTTGGGGAATATTATTTTGTCAATTTAGTTAATATGAAATGGTACTGATTTTAATCATTTGAACAGGGAAACTGAAATACCGTCAGTGCTGCTAAGTGTGGTCTGTGAGGTATCTCAGGGGGCAGTTTTTTCTTCTTCCCGCATTTGACAATATTCCGCATTATTCAATGCGATACAGTACAATTTGCGTTTGTTTATGTTGTCATTGAACAGATTTCCTCACTATACACGTTCCGCGTTAAGGAAGTTTTTCTATGTTGGTGCCCCCCTCACTCCCTCCAGGTTGGTTTTGTTGTAATGTTTGGGTAATGGAGTAGCAAATGAGTACCATGTAGCAAAGTTGAAATACAAGTTTGCATTTTATAGTAATTATATGTTGTACTTGTATTTCCTTCTAATTTGTTTGTTTTGATTAGATTGATTTTGGTGCAGTCAACATTAGCAGAGGTGATATTTATATTTTGTTGTCAGTTTAGTTTATTTTGTAATTGTTTCGTACACGTTTGTAAAAGTTTATTAGTTGTTAACGAATATTTCCATTCATGTGAGTTTTGTAATTTTATTTGAAAACCTTCAATAAAAGCATTAAAACATTTAAGATTTTTACCGGGTTTCAAGTATTTAACTGCGTTTTCAAAAACTAGTATCTTTGTTTTTTTTGTACTGGGACAATTTAGCCAGCCCTAAGCGAAGAAATTAGCATCTCATTAGATGACTTTGGTTTAAATCATATAATTCGTTGTCCTTGCATTCATTTTGTTACTTTTCCTTTTCTCTATTTTCCGATTTTACTTTATCTGACCGTTTCGTATTTCGTGCATGTTTACAAATTCAATTTGATAGGCGATGCTCTGTACTGAAGTGCTTAGATACTTCAAATATTTCTGATTCCCCCCCCTTAATTATTAATGTGAATATTAATAAGAATCCGTTTAAAGCGGTTAGTAAAATTTTATGAAATGAGATTTATCCAGATATTTATTGTAACATGGCGAATGAATTTGAATTTTGAAAGCAACTTACACATACGGATTTAGGAGAGAATTCTCACTATTCATTTTGACTTTATGATAAAATGTGGGGAATACGTACGGCATTTACTTGGGTAATTTGTTCTTACTAGTAAAGAGAAAGTATCAGTAGTGCGGCAGAACTCAACAATTTTTGCGTGGGTGGAAAGTGGCGATTTTTTTTAATACGTATGGTGGTGCCGTGATGTCGGAAAAATGAAATAATCTTGTTCCTATATGTAGTACCTTACTTACACGTAAGATATTGTGTAGACAGAATCCATGATTTGTGGGTCCGTGTTATCGAGTAATCGGTTTATAGGGTTGAAAAAAGTGCCTCGCCGTCCATTCGTCATACATTAGCGCATATATCGTTGGGGCAATGTTGTTCAAAATTGATATTCCGCAACCGATCTGGCCTATCTCGTGGTCCTGAAAGATTATAATGGATATTTTCATTTTTTGGGGGCCGGGGGTACTTTTTTCGTGAAGCCTTTACATTTTCAAAAAGTTATCAAAAGTGGATTGTATTTTTGGGTTTCATTCCAGAATAGAGTAAATAACGCTTAAAAATTATATTGTTTCTAAAAATGCAACAGTTCTATTTTTCTGCTTCTTCGTATAACTACAATACTGATGGGTTTTTTAATGAAATCTGTTCTTGAAAGGCGTGTTTTTAATTAAGACCGTTTACAATTCTTTGAAAAGTATTTTTCGCGTACTTTTTGCTTGAAGGAAAGGCAGTTAATAAAAAAAAGTGCTCGATTCTTTCTAATAGAGTAAAATACACTTTAAAAATGGCTCGGGCTTCATTTTCGGTGAACTCTCTGAATTTTCAAAACTACGAAAGTTACAAATAATGTGAGAAAGGATGTTATGTTATAGCAACTACTTTTTGTATTGTGACAAATGTCGCACAAACGATGCAGTGTTTTTAACATTTAAAAAAAATGCTAATGTGATTTGGTGTTGAGAAAAAAAATTTGACGAATTGCAAGTGGCAGTTTCGTTACGTGCATAAAAACGGGGGGAGGGAGGACTTTCTTGAAATTTATTTTCAGCACCCGTGCTTGAAAACTTATGTGGCGACGCAATTTTCGAACACTGTTTATTGATAGGAATGTGTTACTTCGTGGTACACGTACGGCAAAATACCCATACTGCAGTGAAGTAATATAAAACAACCGGTATTATATAAGTGAACGAAACACTAGTGGCATGAATTAACATGGCTTCCGATTCGCATAACGGATCCAAGAGGATATTCATGTATGTTGCGATGAAATAGTACAAACAATAATCTATGCAATTCATACGAAAATACCTACGGCGAACTCATTTTAAAAAAGCCTGAGTCGGCTGCTATCTTTGCCTCGTCCGTCAACATTTCATTCGCTCGCAACAAGATCACTTTCTCTACAAGGTACGTAAATAACCACTTTCGGGTGATCTAAACGTTAAGAAGCACAGACGCTAACGTAATGGAATCGGAAGAGTTTCTCTTAATAACGCAATTTTTAACAATGTTTTTTTCACAAGAAGAATGCAAGCGCAGACAAGAGCTCTGAGGGATCGCAGACTTCCTAGATGACCGCAGCCGGTAGTAGCTGTAGCTATACCTTCGCAGGTGAAGGTTTGTTTACATCCTTGTCGCTGGAGATGGCTGGCTGAAGGGGTGCCCTCGTGACGTAATACAGGACGGTACTGCGGGTTGCCGCGGGGCGCCTGTACAGGCGCGTAGGGAGACGGACAAGGGACGCTGAATGCGACGAAGTTGGCGTTTTTCTTAACATTTCGCAACTCGTTTTCAAATAGTTAATACCGTTATGTGAATTGACAGGACGATTGTTCTTACTCCCAGACCCGGGCATGATAGTTTTCTTTTACTAGAATGTGATCCCTTACAGGACAAGAATAAGAGCTATATTTTACTTATAAGAATTTTAGTAATAGACTTTTCTCATTGACAACTATCTCGTGAATATATTATGCTATCATTTACTGTACGTACATACAAGCTAGTTACAAAAGACTACACATTCCATGAAAAATAGTTACATAAAAATTGGCTACAAATCACCACATAATGTTTCATTTACACGGAATTTCCTGTGTGTCAAAAACAAAATGTTCATTATCATATGCAGACTTCATGTAATTTACTACTTTATTTTTCTTTTATTTATTAGTAAGATTATTTATAAAAGCATGACAGGATAGCGTTTCGGTTAAGAATACTCGGACAGAACACCCTACGTTTTGTTTACTGGTTTTTCAAATATTCCATTTCACATAGCAAATTGTCTTTATAAATAATGTGATTGCGTGAAGCAAAAAAGTAGTATACTTTTCGGAATGTGCTTTGTGTTTTTGTCGTACGCCTGGTGTGCGTCAAAGGCGAAAATCACAGCCAATTGTCACAATATATTCTTGTTGAAGCTAATTAATTGTTTCTGAGAAGAGGAGATCAGTAGTATCCAGAGAACAGCAATCTAACAGTTAAAATGAACGTATCTTTTTACATCAGATTGCATTCAGGCTTTTGGGGTTTGTCTGATTCTTGTACGTTAATACGTTAATTAATACGTTTAGATAGTGTCAGTGTATTATTAGTATGGTCAATATAAACAACCGCAAAATTTGGATTTTTTTACCATAACTGAGAGGGGCGTGCACTGGAATAAAATTAGTCACGATCAAAATATTCTCATTTCAAAACGATTGTTTGAAGAAATCGTTATTATGCATATTTTTTGCTCTTGGAAAACGGCTCTCTGTAGGTTAGCTGAGTTGAAAAAATTATATTTCCTCATAGTGTTCTGGATTTAGGTGGCCGTTGTGTAAGACCTGCGGAGGCCGTGCTGGGAGTGGGGATGGAATGCCTACGCATTTTGGGATGGGTGCGGTGAGTCGACTGTTGCTGATAAAATCTGTCGTCAGTTGGGGCCACGGTTAAATCTGAAGAATCTTCAGATATTCGCAAGGTGTCGTGTTGGAGATATCACGCTGTCAGACAGAGGGCTTCCTTTACATTCAAGGGGGAAACAATTGAAAACGTCTAACCTTGCGCTTGGAAAGAGACGTGGTTATAATTTTGACGGATGTGCCAGTGATAAAATATTCAAATGAAGTAAAGTTGTTTTTGTAAAAAAAAGCGCATATAAAGAGTAAGTGCGAAGGAAGAAATCTTCAGCAATGATCATCATTTATCGTGGATAATTTTTCCAAATTGGTAATCTCTCATTGTGAAAATAAACATGAACTAAAAAATACGAAAAGTTCTTATTTCGTTTTGACCTTTTTATTTATTAGTTTAAAATTTTTTGTTGGCGGGGTTATTTGCTTGGAAGCGATGCAAGATGTATGTTCTTTGGGTGCCATTTCGTCCCACTGCCCAGCGTGGGCTACCACGGCTGTAGCGTCATCGCTGCCCCCGCAGAAGAACGATTACGATTTTGGCAGCGCGTCCGCCAGCCTTTACATCACAGCTCCCCAAACGTCTTTGGACCTCTCCCTTTTCTTCGAAAGAGAAAAACTGTGAAACCGTGCGGGATTGTGTTCAGTCTAGATTGTATAAAATTTTCTTTTTGGAAGGCCGCGCGTTGCGCTGACCCCAGAGAATAAGAACCCGCAAATGTATTAGTGCCTAGTGTATGTTCGAATGTGTCGAATATGCGTCCCATCGAGACGTAAAGGGTAACCGGTTGTCGTCTGGATCAATGTCAGAGGGGAAAAATGGACGGTTTAAAGAAAATGTTTACAGAAAACTTCACCTTGAGAAAAAAGCAACGGGTTGCTGTTCTCAGCTCCCGAAGAGCAAGGAGAAGAGCACGTTCGGCGCTTGCTCGAGTGGCGCGGGCGTTGAGGCGGCCGCGACTCTAGAGGCGCGCGAGTCGCTAGCGCGGACGCGCGCGCTCTTCTCTCCGCGAGGGGGAGGGGGCGTGGTCAGGCACCCAGAATAGCTGCTGGAATTCGGGATGCACGCGTCACCCAGTCGTCACACCTCTCCTCCCACGCACCCTCCCAGCCGTCAGCCCCTCGAACCCACCCACGCACTAGCCTCGCGGTCGCTCCGCTTCTGTCGGAATTTTCTTTTTCCACCGCGACTTGCCCTGAAGGAAAGGGGCGGCTCGCCGACAACACTTTATTTTTCACTGGCGAATGCTGGAGTTGTTCCCTGACAGATGGGCCACAGATCGCGCGCGATCTCTTCTCTTCGTCCTTACCTCCTCCTATTCTTTCAAACTCACACTTTCATGCACAGAACTGCCGCATATGTCAAAAGCTTAGAGCTTGTCCCGTCTTGGTCAGTACCCCGCTGGGGAGGAGGTACCTGGAGGGGGAATTCCTCCGTAATCTGATGCGTATGTCAGCTGTGAATCTCACGTACCAGCGAGAGAGGAACACCGGCTCCTCTCGGAATATAACATGCACTACACTTATGAGACCAATTGCCTACGTAGTTGAAAAACATGAGGGAATTTCCAGTTTATTGTTTTGAATGTTCTGCATGTTCTGTTCCGAAACTGAGGAGAACGTAGTTCGTACAAAGTGTTTATTCATTAAATGCTTCTATTTGCATCCATTCCGGGTTGAACGCAAATATCTTTTAGAACTAATCTGAGAACTAATTTAGATATGAACGAAGAATATACAAAATCAGAAATAATTATATAATAAAATATCTGAATCCAAAATAATGGAATATAGCATGCAATTCATGTCGTTTTTATTCGAATAATGTCCGACCCCATACTGATCCGATCTCTCGAATAGCCGGCTTATGTGCGTGTTCTCGTATTATTATTGATCTTAGCTCTTGTAGTTACCCACAGTTTGCAAGATAGTTTTATTGGTGAAAGGGTATCAGCTCCGCTTGGCGCCCGACTTTACATCCCTAGCTGTCCGTTTTGTTTGAGATGACCGTCAGTGCTGCCACTCGCTGCGTTGCTGTGGCGACGTGTTTATGTGTGAAGAGAGACACTCCGCAGACTCCAAAGATGCCCGCTTTGTTAGCTCCCAACGCTTAGGTACACAACGGCTCCTATCCTCTGACTCCTGAATCATGTCGAAACTCTTGGAATGTGTGTTCTATGTGTTCGTAACTCGGGAATTTATACATTTCACATTCATTGCAGTTACCTTAACTTTCATATGTGATAAACCAATTTTGGATTTCACAATTGCGTGCTCTTCATTATGTAGTCATTGCTTGTCATCTTCATGTGCCTAGGAGTTTCTGACACTGAGAAGTTTGTGACCAACTCGGCAGATGACTTAATGTACGACAGTTGAATGTTAGATTTACACAAAAATTTTCTCTCTGACCTCGGTTGTCGCTTGTTGTGTTCTTGGACAGGCGATTTTTGATTTAGTAGTTATCAGTCGTCTCAAACGCATGGCAATATTACCTTTATCACACTCCAGATGTTGAAACCATCGAAAGCTTGGGGTTGAGCGTATCTGAAACCCGCTCGATTAAGGAAGTGTTACCAATTATCCCATTTCGTCTTGCTAAAACTAAGCATCAACTGGAATTCAATGATCGCACATAAACTCGAGTTAAACTGTCCTGGTCTAACTGGAAGCAAAGAGGGGGTCGGATGGAGAAAATATTTCAAGGGTAGTGGCAACTTCTGTTCGGACCTTCCATAACTATTTTAAAAACTTAGTTTATAATTGTTTTAAACAAATGCTAGAGTATAATCGTTGGTATATGAGCCGCCAAATTCAAATTTGGCGCCACGCTTCGAACATCTGTTTCGCTACTCTTTGAAGGCATTTAAGATGAAAAGATCATACATGTCAAAACTCCCGCCTTCAAGATTGCTAAAAAACCGCGCGTATTCTTTCCCAATTGACAAAAAAATAATTTTTGTACAAAGCTCTTTGAAGTCGTCTTTCAACTGCAAAAATCACCAGTAGGTTTCATCACCTCCTGGGCGGCCGCGACGAAAGTATTAACCATTGTCAGATTTCCCATTTTTTCCACATCAGACGTGACGAGCTCGCGTTGTTTGAAAATCAGAGGAACCCAACCATTTTTGTGGCGATCGTGGCGAGAAGCTAAGCAATACGTATATTGAGCGAATTGAAAGTTGGTGGAGCGAAAAAGCGCAAAGCACGCAATTTGTAAGGAGAATGTTCATTATCGTCCAGACAGAGATAACCACGACAATCTCTTCATACTCATGTCCCTTTTGATGTGTTGCTTTTTTCCAATACTCTTTCGTCTGAGTACACAGAAGGCAATGCATAAAACTTCTCGTCGCAATTTCTGCGAATGCTCTCCCAATCATCTAAGCAATATTTCGCAGCCTCAACAATAATCATAGTGGGAATACTGATTTGGATGTCAAGAGGTCGATGTATGGTAATTATTTTGAATAAATGTAATAAAATTACAAAACATTGAGGAGAGGCTACTGACCAGGAGCTCCCGCCTGCCGGGTCCGCCACTGGTATCGGGTTTGCCATCACGAGCGCATGTCGTATATCTATTTGGTGAGGGTGGGAATTCTCAGAAGCGATATCCATTTTTCCCTAGGCCTTCACAATGAGACCACGCGAGCTGTGCCTTCCTTACATAGCTGCGCGCAGCGTGCTCTGCGCCAACGCAGCTCGCATTGTTTTGCTTGCTGAGGTCGCGCTCGACGCCATTTAATTTACTGATAGAAATAAGTTTTTAAACTGATTTCAAAAGTTTTAAAGATTTTAACAGACTCAAATGTTCGTTTTGAATAAATCTATATCCGGCGTTGCATTCACGACGACAATAATAATCCTGTCATAGAATGAGATAATTAATATTGGGAAATATGCTACGCGCGTAAATCTTGACGAGTGAATAATAAACAATATTCTCCAAGTACTCCGAAACCAAGGCAGGTCTGGCAGACAAACTGTCGGGCGTGCGGACAGGCGAACAAACTGTCGGGCGTGCGGACAGGCGAACAAACTGTCGGGCGTGCGGACAGGCGAACGAAGGGGCAGGCATGTCAGATAAATTAACAGGCAGGCAAACAACCATGTAGACATTCAGGCAGGTAAACAAACAAACAAACCAACCAGTATCCAGGTATGTAGGAAATCAAACAAACAGACAGGCCAACAGACAAAGGTACCAGCAGGCGCACAATCACAGTAACAGACAGAGAGGCAGGCGAGCGTAGGCCTTTGTGCCAGGCTGCCTTTGCCGGCTGCCGCCTTCCACGCCGACGCCTGCGGCCTTGGACCAATGAATGGCTAAACAGAGACGCGCGCTTCTTGACACGGGGCAAATACGCGCGGCCCTTGGCCTCATCGAACCGAAGCAGCTGGCACCAGGTCGGCTCCTCCAAATGAGGAGTTCTAAAAAATCATGAGACCGGGCCGGATTTCTAACACTCTGGTAACAATTGAAAGATTAGTTACAATCAGCTAAATAATACAGCCAACTCGTATGCAGATCAAAGCACGTAGAAACGTTCTACTGAATCATGAAAATAGGAAATATTGGTGAAATTTGGTGACGCACAGATTCGCCTTCTTTTCAACTCGGTTATTTTCTTTAGTGTCACTCTGTTCAAAGTGGTTTTTAAATTGTGAAACTCCTTGTTATATGCATATGTACCGAAGCAGCCTGTTCATAGTAACTCTACTACCAGTGATAAAATGGCGTTTAAATGAATGTCAACATTAAACCTAATAATTCATAATAGCACCATTCCTTGAAAATCGTACTTTTTAAACGTCACATTTCTCACGAGTTGCGTTTAAAATGTGCCGTTCACTACCATTCTCAACTGTCTACGGTTACCTCAAATCCATTGCGCTGTCTCTGCAGTGATTCTGCCGGGGAGGACCTAGGGTTCGAATCCCGCTGGTGGCGGATTTTCGCCACTAGCTAGAAAAATACGTCGAATTCAGCCGCTATCTGGAGGAGAGTTCTACTGACCGGGTGCTGGGATCGATATTTTTCCGTGGTTTCTCTGATCGGATACCGGGCGAATGTCGAAGCACTACAAAGGGGTCCATGGACCGCGTGCCATCTTTTGTTCCTCTTGTTTGTCATATCGTCTACCGTTAGGCATACTTCACACACTTACGTATATGCACTACATTGCCGCAGATGTCGAGAGCTTAGAGCTTGTCCCGGCTGTGGTAGTGCCGCCGCCTTGCTGGGTGGGAGATACCTGGATGGGAACTTCTCCCTAAGCCATCGGGTAAGGTCGGCGCCGGATTTCGCCAACCAGCGGGAGAAGAAACTCCCCCACCTCCCGCAATAAAACATTCGCTGTAATAACGGTACTAATGACCATGGCAGTTGAGGTGCCCAAAAACAACAGTTAATCAATCATTAAACAAAAGTTCAATGAAATTGAACCCTTCTGTCGCTTTGTTTGAACACTTATGTCGCTTTGACGTACTTCTTATAGCTACAAGTAAGCAAAATCGAAGAGTTCAGTAAGAAGTATCGTCTCTAATTATAGACGTCTATTGGTCGCAAACAAGTGATTTTATGTTGGGTTCTTTTGTCAGTGCGGATGTGAGCATTTAGTTGCATTTGCGCAATTGAGTCAAATAGAGTTTTGTTGATCATAACATTGTTGTGAGACGTGTGACAATTCCGTGAATAAATCCGTGACTACCATTAAATAATATTTATTCCTTATTTTCTAAGAAGTAGCGAAAAAAAGGCCGAAAATAGCGTTTGTGGTGTTTGTAACACCCGTAAACCTATTTTAAAAACAGCTTTTTTTGTACCGATGTTTTTCTTGTGCCTGAAACTAACTTCTTTCGCTAAGCCACTGAATTCTATTTATATATAATGTCTGTGTATGAATTGTGTGTGTGTGTTTGTGTGTGTGTGTAGTTTGAAGCTCCTAATGGATTTGGGGGGTTTGAAATAAACCGTGTGACTTTGTGACAACCTTAAACATATTTTTTGTCTCGTCTGAAGATTTTGAAAACTGTTTGGTGCTATATAGGTATATTGCGCCTTGCCAAACAGAATAACTATTGGCTAACTTTGATATCTTTTGAGTGATTTTGAAGGAGAAAAGCTAGTATCGCGGATACCCTACTCTGGATAATTGCATCATGAGTATTATTCCACTTCATAGCGAGTTCAATGAGGTAGATTGCGATTGTACCTTGCTATACTTCGAGGGCCATGCATTTCTTGCGTATTCTGGAAATTTCCATCTCTTATCATCGGAATTCCCGGATTACATATCGTAATGATTTTCGTGGAGAAGTTAGAACTCAACTGATGAAGTTGAATTTGTTTACTTTTTATTTAAGTATACAATTATTTTTGCGCTTTATAGACGCATTATATCACATATAATCTTTTGGCTTATATCCCGTATCGTAGCCCGCCCGAAAGAATTGACTTACTTTCGCGAGAACATGGCGAACGACAACACTAATCCGCGAGAGGAATGACGTCACTTGCATCCTAACAGTTTTAAAGCGCAGTTCACTCTACGACGCGTGTCGAAGTTGAAGAAGCTGCTCCGATCTTCGACGTAAGCGATTAATATAAAACAACCTTGGGGGTGTCCAACGCATAATTTCCTATACATTCTGTGTCCCATAACTTCATTGCCGAAGGGTTTGCTAAGAAAAAAGAGGCAGGAACTGTTCTGAACTCGTTCGAGTTAAAAAAAAAAGTGTAATCGAGGCATATGTCAAGAAATTACTTCTAAAATTGCTTGAAAAGAATTCTCTTGCCACTTCTTCTCGCCACAAAACTACGCCCTCCACTACGCACATTTAAACTATGAAATCGAAATTACCCGCGAGTTCCCACTTGTCGTTCTTTACTTTCTTTCGCCGATATTGCGGCATCGGAAGTCGATGGGGAAAGGGGGGCAGTAAGGGATAAGTCGCAGTTTTTTGTAGAGTGAAAAATGTTAATCACCGCATATGCCTAATCGAATACAGTAAACAGAGTTCTACAAACACCCATGACTAAGCAAAACTCAGACCGGCGTAATAGATGCATTTCTGCGTTGCCGCTCTAGCATTCTGGTCCATCGAAAGCAGCACTTTTCTCTGGTACTTGGTCTCATATGGAGCCACTAACATGCTGGAGAAGCGACGCGGAGAAAGATTTACACTAGACACGAAGAAAAGATAGGGGAGATACAGCGAGTGAGGATAGGTCAGGGCCACGCATGTCGCGTTAGACGCGTGCGGTCACGTAGACTATCTCTCCTTCCTTAATCTCCGTCGAGTCAGATGAACACGTAACTTGTTCGATAAGGAGGTTTTTTTGGCATCGTGCCTGACAGCCACTGCCTCGTGAACTGCGGGAACTAAAGGAACTGTTGAGCATATTTAATGTTAAATTTCCTGTCGGGTGGGCTGTTGTTGCTTTTCAGAACGTGTTGTGCCGGGTAGCGTCGTCTCCTAACCCCTACTAAGTGATGGTGTAATCGATTGTTCGTTAACCATAAATCCGAAGCTTGCGATGCTTTGGATCATCTTTCGAATAGCGTTTAATCACTCAATTTACGTACGTCCATCTGATAATTCTCTTAAAGATAGGTCGAAATATTCGGAACTTGCGTACAAACAGCAACTTCTCTTCGTAGTACGTGAACATCCGTGAATTTGCCTTCGTTATAGAAGCGCTCAATGGAATTATGGAAATGAACCCGTTACCCTCGAGGAGCGAAAGAAGCAAACAAGCGACGAGATTCAACTTTCTCATTCCAGAAATCAAGGTGGTTGACTCTACGTGCTGCCTTTGTGGCAACATCACACCTGTTTAACTCCCCTAAGAATTCCCGGTGCAAAATGATTGATGAAATCTATACTCTTCTGAAGGTCGCTGCTATATGTTCTGAAATATTTTTGGAAAGCTGGTGATTGAAGCGAAAAAACGTGTTTTTCACATGTGTTTGCAAAGAGGTCGATGCCTTTTGAGCCAAGCTCTTCGCACTGATAACGAAAATAATTGCGTGATAAAGATATCGCTGAAATACAATTAGCAGCTGATTCTCTCTTCTTTAAAAATACGGATAATTTTGTTAAAATTATTATTAAAATTGATTCCTTATTTTCCAAATAAGATACACTATTCTGCTTTATCCTTAGTTTAATTTTAAATAACGATTGAGGAGTAATTTGCACATTCATTGTTAAAAATTAATCGCTTAAATGCTCCTTCCATTAATATTTACAATAATCGCCACATTCTTAATAAAATTGGGATTAGATTTTTTAATATCTATGTCAACCAAACATGTACACATAAACAGAGCAATTTTGTACAATTTGAAAAACAATCCAATGTGCTGTTTGTTAAGTTCACTGACGAAGTAAAATTAATTTTAGAGCCTTTCATAGATTTTTTTCATTGCATTTTGTTTGTTATGTATTGAAATTGTTTAGACCTATAGGTAGTTTACAAAGCACTTCTTTTACAACATTTTGTGTGATATGAACTCGTATGTAGTTCTGCATATGAACGGCCGTCATATCACAACTCTTAGTAATGTTTGGCGCGGAGTAAGCGTTGGCACGATTTGGGGCTTTCTCCCTTCCAGTGGCCCGGCTGCCCCCGTCGCTGCACTTTCTCCCCCTTCCCCCTCCCACCGCCGGCTCCCGTCACCACCCGTCCCCACCCTTCCACACGCAGGAGACCGCGTGCGCCGCCACGTTTCTCTGATTCGCCTGCGACTACACGCGCCTTGTGCTGGACCTGGGCCACACGCAGAGAAGCTATTGGCGTTCTTGCTTGTTTCGCTGTTTTGTCTTTACCAGTGGCATAATCAAGGATCCCACCCATGCTGATGGCACACTGCCTCTCAAATGTAGTTTTTACTAATTTTGGCGTGAGAAACATTTAACAACAAATAAACATACGTTTTAAATTTGGCATAAATGAATAACTCTTTATAAGAAAACTAGTCGTGATTCTTCTTTATAAGAAAACTACACCTACAGCCTCTTCCCCCCCCCCCCCCC
>BOPP01000295.1:227831-247899 GCA_017312745.1 Gryllus bimaculatus | reverse complement strand
CGCGCGCACTCGGTCATGCACACGCACAAACAAAATGGGTTGCGTCACTGCTGTTTACTGAAATGTACAGTTGGTTTTAGGTCCAGCAGCAATTTAAATAGTGAGGTAAACGATTGGCTCTGTATATTTATGTTGTTGGGCACTCGGGCAAACGATTGTCCGAAAAATTGTTTGCACAAACGGTTTACTCATTACCGTACTGCAGAGAATTATCCCAAAACATCCCAGGTTATGTCTTTCGATGCAGTCTTCTAACGCTTTTTTTCATATCTTCCTCGGAAAATTGTTAGTGAGATAAACATAAATTTCGCAATCGTGTACCAGCTGTCGGAGATAAGTATTTCCCTATCTTTAACGTAGAAGGGACACATCAAGTCTTATATAATATTCTTTATCGGTCATAAAAACATAACACGTTTAAAAAAACAATGTTTGAGATTTATATTGGAACTTTTTTCGAGTTGTGTTACGTTATTGCTTGTAAACAATTCTAATAATTGTTTGCGTATCTTACCAACACAAGACGTCTAATTTCTAATCATTAAAAATATGCAATTTGATTCCGCTATTCGATTATGAATGATGTTAGTGCATCGGGTTTGCCGTGGAACATGGTTTCCTTTTGCGAAATCCAAGTGTATCTGGATTCCCTTGCGAAGCTTTCGCCATTCATTAAATTCGACACATCTGCCAACCAAATTCTCAAGCTCGGTTGCTCGGATGTTTGCGGTGGAGGTCAGGCGTTATCTGAAGATAGCGAGAAGCAATCGTAGTAATGATTTGATCGCGTTCGCTTGGAGCCCCTTTCAAAACAAAGGAGACGGGCAGACGCGGCACCACTGTCGCTATCCACGTCGTCTCCAGTAATCGCGGCGTATTGGCGTGCTGCAGCTCCAAGGTTATCAGGAGCCACAGTTCGCCCCGTTAGGTCACGAAATTCGATGAGCAAAGTGCCATGCCATTGCGCCGCAGACATAGGGTGATGTTTTCAACGATTCTCTTGCGTATATCGTCGCCATAAAAGACGATCTGACTGTCCATGGTGACTTATTCTTGTGGTATGCCAACGGCCAAGTGAATAATTAAACCAAAATCGAATTTTATGATTTTGTAGCTAGCACACTGTGTTAATTTGTTTATATTCATTTTCGTTTCATTATAATTTGCAATTGAAATAAAATACATTATTAAATTTGCGTTACAAACGTGGTTTCAGGAAAAATGTTAGGAATAATTAATTGCGTTCAATTGTTTGAAATAGTATACGCTAACAAAAATTGATGTGTACATAAATTGTTTTCATTTACTATCTCCATAAATTTCAAAGTAATAGCAAACTAAACTAAGAAAACCTTTCTATTCTTTAGGCATACCTTTACACTTGAGCCTAAAAGTAACAAATTTCTTTCGTAGATGTCTGCGAAAGAAGCTAGAAAGACCTACCTGGACGACCTAACCCCACAGAAGAGTCCAACAGCATTGATGATTTCAATGATTTTTTTAAAAAATAATGAAGCTTTTTGAACCTTGCATATTATATAATAATAATAATAATAATAATAATATAAATAGAACAGTAATAATAATTATCAGATACCTTTCTTTGTTTAAACTGTTACACTTTGTTCCCAGAACAACCTTATCAACGGAAATTAATCTAATCTAACCCAACTAAACAGAATATAAGATCGTAATTAAATAATTATAAACGTCATTGCCAACAATAGTATTTATTAATACTAATCAATAAATACTATTGTTGGCAATGACATCGTTTACAATTATTTCATTAGAAATGCCAACGATAACGCACCACAACACCCATATAAGAACGTAACCAAATATAACTAAATATCATAGGTAGAAAAATGTATACACGCGAACACTATTTTTAATATATTTCAAGATATTGATGTGAAAAGAAACATCCTCTCAAATACTTTTACTATTTTTATGCTAAAAAATTGAAGGGCTTGGAGCACAAAGAATGTAACTGCATTAATATGGCATTGAGAAAATTGATTTGGAAGTTCAGTGAGTTTAGGAAATGCAATGAAAACAGCATGCTCGAAAAAAGGCAGGTTTTAAAACAATAGTTTGTGATTTTTGAAACAACGAAAGTGTGATTTTTGAATTTGTTCAAAAGTTACCCTTTTAACTCCAATTGTAGTCTTCCTCTGGCCATGGAAAATATCAACCATCAAATTCAGTTTTGGATTTCATTTGCAAATGATGAATTTCAAGTGATTAGAAGATATTCAACGAAAATAGTGTAAAAAGAGATTTTTATTCAATTAAGAAGGAAGTTTTTCGTGATTTAATGAATATTTAGTGACATTCTTTAAATAGTGGAAGGTGCATTTTAATAGAAAATCAGAGACAAATTCTGAGATCTGTTAATTTTGTTGGATTTCTCTCTAGAAATGAGATTCAATGTGCTTATGTTGAGAAAACAAAGCCTGTTTCTTTATTATCCTGCCGACTTTTTTTAATGTAGCAGCATTATACCACATCGGACGTCAAGGAATACGAGTGGGGGAAGCCGCTGTCGCGAGAGAGCGCGCTCTCGTGTGCCGGACGGACGCTTTCACGCTTGGCGGCGGCGGAACACACTTCGAGTACGAGCGGTCGCTAATACTTCCTGGACGGTTATGTTGCGCTTTACTCGTTTCAGGTGACTCGTTTTGTGTGTGTGTGTGTGTGTGTTAAATATATCTTTCACGTATTCATCGCTACTGTTATTGTAGCCTCTAATTATTACAAAAATACTTGTAATGATGTTGCGTATGATGCCAAAATCTACAGAAGCAATCGTAGTTTCTAGAAAGTAGAAATTTATTACATTTTTTAATCGCGAATTGATGAATAGATTAAATGTGATCCAACTCGGGTATGTACGCATTGCAAGTCCGAATAGACTCTATAAAATCTATGAAAAATCAAAGACATTAATTGCGTACAATAGTCTAATTGCGTAGAAACTCTTAATGCATGAAAAATGAATATTTTTAATTTGTGACGCTCGATGAACGAAATCTAATACGGTCAAGCAGGAACTTCCAGAATACATTTTCATAGGAAGAGAAGTAGAGAAATGAAAACTCGAAGTTTTCCCGCAGGATGCTTGGCGCCTTTAGGTCCAGCGTCTCTCCATTGCGTTCATCTTCTTCTCCAAGATGTAGTCCAGGAGCTACTCTTAAGGCCCATTCACAATGCACACGTAAACATAAACATAACGCACAGACATAAACTTTAACGTAAGTGATAGACTGAAGTATTCACAATGCCTAACATAAACGTAAGCGAAATAAGAGTTTCTTTTGGCTGCGGGACAATCTAGTTTTTCTATTGGTTGGATGTGAGAATCGATTTCGAGATATCGACTATGTTCATGGTCCATATGGCGTTCGTCTATTGACTTCGCTCCTCTTTCCATTCTTGATTTTGTGTTGACACACTATGATTGGTTCATTTCTTATATCTTACTCGTACTTAAGCATAAGCATAGCAGCTTGAAGGTTGCAAGCTTTTAAGCTAACGTCTTACGTGTTATGCTTATATGAACGCATTGTGAATGAGTCCGCTTATCGACTTAGTCCTAAATTTTATGTTAACGCCATGCTTATGTTTATGTTTGCATTGTGAATGGGCCTTTACAGTGGCCGTTGACATGAGGAGGCGGGGTGCCGCGCTCAAGCGATCGTGTTAACGGCGACACCTAGCTCTGTACGTGCTCTCCAAAGGCATGCCCAATGCGCGCGTTCGTACCTTGTCACAGTGTGTTGTATGAAACCCTTATTTCATTTGGAACGTTTCGTGTGGAGTTGGTCAATGATTATCTTAGCTTTAGTGGCGTTTCGGAACTTCATTGTTCTCTCATCAGAGCTTACTATTGCGTTATGGAATCACTTATACTCATGTGTTACCATGTCATTTCATGTGCTACCTCCTCATGGACAAATCCAAATGGAATTAATTATTTGGTACTCTTGAATTTTAGAGGATTAAAGTTATTTACGCCCATTTAGTTAGCTCAGAATACCTTCAATAACCGTAAAAAAATAGCGGATTGGCGAAGCGTGAGTGACTGAATTCAACAACTGAGAAAAATCATCTGGATAGTGATTCTCATATTGTGGTGAAAACTGCTCTTGGATTGTAACTTGATTTGAACTACCCCTTCCGACTTTATTATGCTCACAACGGAACATTCTAATGTCCCTCACTTGTTGAAATTTGGAGATATTGTAAGGAATGATGACATATCACGTGTTGTTTTCTTTTCTGTAGGCATAAACTAAATTTACTTGAGGCTTATTTTTTCAACCCTTACGGCTTACAACATGCATTGTGATCCGGACACGTGGCTGAAAATGACTTACCAGTTCTTGGTGCCTTCCATCGGTAATGCTGGAATTCAATAGGGCGTTTTCCCACCCTTAGCCTTGATAGCTTCCACTCTCGAAGGCACACTTTCAATCAGGTTCTGGAAGGCATTAGGCTCAGGTGCTGGAATGGTAGGCCATTCTTAACGGAGAGCTGCACTGATGAGAGGTGATGATGTAGGTCGGTGAGGCCTGGCACGAAGTCGGCGTTCCAAAACATCACCAAGGTGTTCAATAGGATTCATGTCAGGACTCTGTGCAGGCAAGTCTATTTCAGGGATGTTATTGTCGTGTAACCGCTCCGCCACAGGCCGTGCAGTATGAACAGGTGCTTGATCGTGTTGAAACATGCAATCGCCATCCCCGAATCGCTCTTCAACAGTGGGAAACAAGGTGTTTAAAACATCACCGTAGGCCTGTGCCGTGATAGTCCCACAGAACAAAAAGGGGTGCAAGCCTCCTCCACGATAAAACACAGCCACACCATAACACCATTTTGGACGTGTCGGGATACTTTTGATCACATAATGTACCTAAAAGTCAGCATAATAGAAAACATTTCTGAACTTAAGAAGTACGTGAAGCAATTTAAAAACCTTTAGAAAAGCATCCAATGCTTCATTTTTTGTACATGTTTTATGTAATTTGCACTGCACTAGAATAAACTTATTTGTGTTTATTGCCGCAGTAGAAGAGAGAGCGCAAGCAGTCTGCCATTATTAATTTACCGGTTGGTAAACCATATTCATTTACTGGTTTGTTCACCCGAAGTGAATGTTACCACCGTACCAGCACACTTAACAATGCAAAATGATACTTGATTATCACGTGTTCAAGGAACTTTCAAAACTTTGTTATTAAAGTAAGTGTTAGATATTTCCGTGAGGCAGCTGTCACCTGAATAGAACCACGCGCATTTGTACTTCGCTACATCAATTCAGTGGCAACCGTGAACTCTGTCGTTTTTTTCTGCCTTAAGTTTACCGAAAGGGTCCCACCATCTTGATATTGCTTTTATGAGATGTTTTGAGTGTTTTTAGGGCGTGGCCTTTCAATCAACCTCGTTTAACAAGGGACACGCTACCTTGTCTTTTTAACATTGTCACTATAGCGTAAAATAAAACGGCAAGAGTACACGGCAAGTCCGAATAGCGATCGCAGACCCAAGAAAATTGAAAAATAATACACGGAAGTATGTTGCATTCTGTAGCATCACTAGTTATATGTTTAATTTCTGTTATCTACCGGAGGTTCTGAAATTCTTAAACCACATGAAGCCGTGACATTTGTTAAGTCTGAATAATCAGTTCCCCAATAAATGTATATTGTCTAGCGTAGCGGCTTCGTAAAATAAAGTTTGTTTTGAGGGTCTTTACAGCTAAAATGCGTGTTAATTTCGAAAGGTTCTCCTAATAACGGTGGGGCGTATTGGGACTGTCGGTCAAAGTAGCCATGTGCAATGCGATACCGTATGAGGCTTTGGGCGCTGGCTCCCAAAACGTCTGCCAGCTCGAGAGTAAGCTGCCGGTCCGGGGGTCTCGAGCGGCCCAGGATGGTGATGAACTTGGCGGCGCGTAGCGCCCGCGGGCGTTTAATAGCCAGCCGGAAAACAAGTGTTATCACGGCGTCGTTGGCGACGGCGGCGGCGGCGGCGGCGGCGGCGGTGGCATCTCTGCATCTCTGGGTCGCGCATCCAGATGGCGCGCGCGCCGCCGAACTCGCAAGCTCCGGCCTTCTCCGCGGCCTCCCCTCCTGCTCCCCCTTCCAACGCGAGCTGTCGCTAAAGGGATATTCCTCTGAACAGGAACCACTTCGGCGCCTACTGTTTGGCCACTGCAGGTTTAGTCGATGCGTTCAATTCGTCTGTGTTTTCCTTTGCAGCTGGCTCATTTGTAAATGGCTTCGACATTACCTCATGCATTGCCGGCGTCCGTCACGGCGTTAATATGTACCTTGATCTGTCAAATTGGTCCCTTAGAGTAGCTTCTCTGCACCTCTGGCACAGACTGAAGGTGCACATTATCTTCGTAGTAGCAAACGACTCTTCGAAAAATTGAAACTCTGAAGTGCCCTCAGTTTGTGTCATGGCGTCATACATTGTAAAACTGACAAATAATACAATGATATCCTTTTGTCTTCACATATCTTGAATAAATTCCCTTTCGTGTATCCTATTAATATATCCCCCAATTTCATCAATGTAACAAATATTTTTAAAAAAGCATTACGTATTTGATATGTTCGTATTGAAATATATAAGATCTAAAAAATGTCCTCGCCCATTAATTTTGTAATGCAGTTCCAGTTTCACGAAACATAATTTCAGTAATAAAAATAGTTATATCAATGAAAAGGACTTTTAGAAGTATCGCAGTTATATTACGTATTCCCTTCTTAATGAAATCGACGAATTAATTGGATGTCGAATTCCATCAAGTGCGATGTTGATTCAAACACGGGGCCATCCAATCTAAGGTGACGAACGAATAAAATTTCGTTGGCTGAAAATGCACGAGGTTCAGATTAATATCGATGTCATTCTCTCAATCTATAACTCGGGCTCCTCACTCTCGTGGCATGTGTTTGCATGTCATTGCACAGGCTGGTTTCGCTTACTTGATGACGTAACCTAGATATTCATTGTGTCACTTATGTCGCAAGAACTGCTGGTCTGCAAATGTTATGGAGTTTAAATCATCAAGAATATCTTGGTATTAGCGTAAGATTAGAAAAATTACGCCTAATCATCCCCGCAATTAACATTTTTGATATTAGCGTTTGGAGAATAGGAGCATAAAGAAACTCAGGTTTGTTCCCTTGTAATAAGTTAGTCTTATTTTTGTTTGTTTTCTTTTATCGCAAATTCTTTTGAATTTGCTATTCAATGTACCAGAATTAACTATTTATTGAAATGAGTAAACTGAATACTTCAGTATTTTATAATCGTGCAAATGAAAATAGGAGAGAGCCAGAGTGAAGGCTGAAAAAATACATTACAAAGGAAGGGCTGTCTAGTTTTAATCCTTCATCAAAGTTAGTACAAAAATATGTAAGTTTTTACTGAAAACTTTTTCGATTTAAATACTGACTTGTGACGTTAGATCAGCCTGGACGCGGTTATCCAATCGGAAGCTTCAATACCAAAAATGAAGTATCGAAGCTTCCGATTGGATAACCGCGTCCAGCTGCTCAAAAGACTAAAGTCACTCTATTTACACCGAAGTATC
This sequence comes from Gryllus bimaculatus, assembly GCA_017312745.1. Classification (NCBI taxonomy): domain Eukaryota; kingdom Metazoa; phylum Arthropoda; class Insecta; order Orthoptera; family Gryllidae; genus Gryllus; species Gryllus bimaculatus. The sequence continues at coordinate 240,287 of BOPP01000295.1, read as the reverse complement.
TATACGTATTCCTCCTCTCGGTAAAGGAACTTTCTCAAGTTGTTGACCTTACACTTCTCATGGCAGCAGACTTGAATATGTATTTATTTAACCTTGCAGGGACGGTAAAGAAAGTGTCGTAATGATGGAATCTTTTGTAATCGATAGTGTATTGTATGAGAGTAAAATCATCCTTCCTAATGGCACGACCACTGTTGTTGAAATGAACCCTTGAGATGGGTCAATAATTAAATATTCTAAATTTGTTTGTTCCAAATGCTTAAAATGTAACAAACGTAAACAGAGATTTGGTCTATGGAACTTCATTCGTACGTTTCGTACTCAAAATGTTTTTTACTCTGATTGCTTTAGTCACCCCTAAAATGTTTGGCCAAGCTTTCTTTTTATTTTTTATTGTGTTTATGATGTACCCGTTCATTTCTTTTTTGCATAAAATTATATTTATGTACGTTTTTAATGTAATTTACACGTACTAATGTCGTACTACATATTCATAGAATTCGCGTCGTTTATACCAGAATGCAAATGTTCTGTACGTAGGAAACCAATTGGTTTGATGACGTTTGGTATTGAATGACAATTGCGGTCTTTGAAACTTCTTCCCGCAGGTAAAAAACAAATACTTTGAGAACGCTACAGAACACAATTGGAAAGCGAGATGTCTGTGTTTCTGTCTCTCTTTATGTTAGGAAATTCATTACTGACTTTTAGTCCCGCGTTTTCCACGCCCGTTTTTTATGCCGAGTCCCCCGCAAAATTCTATAAATGAAACCTTTTTCGTTTACAAATCTTAAAAAGTAAAATGACGGTGCCATCCTGGGGCGTACTCCAAGTACACCACGCACTGGAATCCGCGCCGTAGCTGCACGTGCGCCTGCGCGTTGCTGCCAGGTGCCGAGTTGAGGCCCCGCCTTGGGGCAGGGGGCGTGTCAAGAGGGCGCACGTGCCCGCAGCACGTGACGTCGCGCGCGACGACTTATCTGCAGCGCCGCGGCCTCCGCCTGCGATGACCGGCCGAACGCGCAAACGACGCGGCCGGCCGGCCCAGTGCGAGATGGCGGTAATGAGGTGGGGGTAAACGAACTCTTACGGCGTGGCGGCGCCGTCGGACCCCAGTGGGACCCCGTGGATCCCAATGGAGCGGAGCGGCGCGGGCCGCGGGGCCGCGGGGTGGGGCGGCCCGCGGAACGCGGAACCCGCTCCGGCCGTTTCTTTCGTCATCGTGGCGGGGGGGGGAGGCGCCCTCTGGCGGAGCGCCGTCGTCGGTCAGGCGCTTCCGTCGCGCCACTCGCTGGGCTGTCTCGTGAGGAGCAGAGGCGAACACTGGAGGTAGTTTTTAGACAGAAAAAGGGGGAGGGGATTCTTGGTGAAGTGAATTACGATTATTTTATGCCCAACGACGTTTAGGCGTTCCCTGCAAGAATATGTTGATTCACGGACAAATCTTATTAAATTCTCCGGAAGTGTTGATTATTCCATGAGCGTTTTCTCACAATTCATTCCAATCGCTATTTAATCAGGTACATCACATTTGAATTGATTCACATCGCCATCCTAATACGCACGCTCTTTGAGATTCGATGGGATTCCTTGGAGTTAGTTCATGTCGTGTAGATATTCTGAGGCAGCACAGATAGTACGCATCCCATTTAGTCGTATGTAACTGTGTCCTTGTGGAGTCCATTATGACACGAAATGTGTTAATTTATATCTATTAGGATATGATTTTGGTCACTTCATGTAACGATGGTAATTCTCTAATGGAGAAAAATGTTATTTGCAATTACAGTGAGGTATAAGAATTAACCCGGATATTAAAAGCATTAAATTGTCTCGGAAGGGAAATATTGTCTCGTTTAGCAAGACTTTAATACTTTATGCACAAAAAAGGGAACATAATCGACTGTTATTTCTCCAGAATCATCTGCTTTCTTAATCTTAGAGCGGGACGCCTTTTCCTCATCGTTACTGGAGGGCACGTAATGGACCCCGTTCACCATCTTGTTTTATTTAACTTTCGATTCATAAATGCGTACTGAGTTATTGTAGGGTAAAGTCTATTATTATTATTATTATTATTATTATTATTATTATTATTATTATTATTATTAAGTATAATTAAAACAAGAACAAATAATAGTTTTAAATAATTTACAAAATGTATTTCAACAAAAATATTAAGAGAAAAAAATGTAAAGTGAGGCTTCACACTTAGAACATCAAGAAATCACCATCTTCCCTACAATCCTGCCTTACAATTAATTCCATACAATAGTTTAAATCTTCATTTTCTTATTTCATGCATTATACGACTGTTGTTTAGGTCTACAAACAAATGCAATCCTCTAGAATTAACAGCCATCCAAAAAATATTTTTAAGAAAAACTTTAAATCCCCCCTGGTTCATTCCAACCATCCAGATTCGCCGAGAACTAAAAGTGCCTTCATTAAGCGACCACATAACAAGAATAGCTCAACATTTTTATTACCCACTTCACACTTCCCTGTACTCTTTAATCTTCAGTCTAGGTCGCAATGCTGCATACCCACGTATCAAATCCAGGTATGAGGATCGATTCACCGTAATCATCCATAACTGTCAAATGGTCTAAAAACTGAGTCCCTAATTTCGCTTAATTGAACATAGCACAATAACGTTCTTCCGAGTAATAATAATCACAGCGTGTGTTTGGTCGTTCCCGAAAAGCTAAAAACTATGTACTTTATATTTACTTTATATTTTACTCCCTCAAAGGTCACAGCCTGTCGAACGCGAAGAACTTTTTTTTTGTTGTTGTTGTTGAAGAAATTCAATGTTTGAACGTGTGTTACTCTTCATCGCAATTATTTTGTTTTCAATTTGTTTACAGTTTGTGCAACATCTCTTTTCTGCAGCCCATTTTTTTTCCTTTAGTGTCTACCCGACCTAAAGCTGAAAATGTTTAAAAAAAGCTTAGATTCTTTAATAATTACATATACAGTACACTGATGTGACAAAAGTCGTGGAATACCTCCTAATATCGTGTCTGTCTTCCTTTTGCCCTTGCGAAGTGCAGCAACTCGACCTGGCATGGGCTCAACAAGTCGTTGGAAGCCTTTTGCAGAAGTTTTGAGCCATGCTGCCTCCATAATTGCGAACGTATTGGCGGTGCAGGATTTAGTTCATGAGGTGACCTCTCGATTACGTCCCATAAATGTTCGATAGGATTAATGAGGGGTTATCTGGGTGGTCACTGTATTACGTTTATAATATGCGAGAAAGTTGAAACAATGAAACGGTTTCGAATTTACTAAAATGCGACCGTAATAATACTTTTACATAATTCGGCTTATTCTCGCATTCTGCGCATATTGACTGATGCTCATACGCGCTTACGACATTGGTGACGTGATGGGCCAGCAAGGCTCAGCCATTAAATATTTGCTATTCACATGTCTTATGGAACAGCAACTTTTTTGTATTATTGATATGTAAAAAAAACTGCTGTACTGTGGAAATATACCTCTAAATGTTATTGCAGTATTCGTGAAGACTGTTTTTGCTAAAATATTTAATTTATTGTAGTGTTATTCGCGTGTGTTTTATTCGTTGTTATTGAGTAATACATACTACTTGCTGCAAAATCGTTTTGTGTGTTTCAGCAAAGTTATTGTGTAAAGTAATTGCAATCATTGAAATGGGATCCGTGGTGTGTTAATACGGGGTTCGAGGGTAGGGATAAAGTCAGTCAATACTCCAGTTTCTCATAAAATACGCTAATATATGCCTTTTCGAAACTCAAGGAAGATATTTTATCTGCCTATATATTTAGGGATTAATATTGTTTTCATATCTAAATTTTGCAGCATTATTAGATATTGCTGGGATGACTTCACTCGGCTCAATTGATTATTTACGCCTGACAATCCTTGTGCGTGCATTAATTTGATATTCTTGCTGTGGGTTTTTGTGGTTTGTTCATTGTGACATTATGCTATGAAGATACGAGTTCCGCATTTATTAATTAAAGCTACAGGGACGTTGCAGCTACCTGTTGTGCGTTTTATCTTGGTCAAATATTCTTGATAATGTGCCATATGCTTCCTAAATTCAAATTCAACCGTCGCTTGTTTTATGATAAGACATTTTCATTTGCGATGTTATTGAATTGAAGTATTTGTGAACAAACGGGGGGGAGGGTAAGTGGATTGCATTTGTATTACTGGATAGGTTAGATATATTATTTTTTAGAAATGTAATGGCTCTATTGGGAATATTCAAGAAAGCCAAAATGCGGCATGGACGGGACTGCTTACGGGAAAATTTATTTTTTCCCTTGTTGAAGAGAAGCGAATATTAATTGCTAATTCCATTATGCCAGGGAGCATACTCGCCTATTACAAAGAAATGTCCCTTTGTTTTCTCGCACAGTTTCCAAATTTTTTCCACCAAACTCAACTATTCTGCAAAACTGATAAGTCTTCAATATCATATTGAAAAATAATATATTAAAATAAACGAAAACACTTTGGTATTGTCGCGTAGTGAAGAAACAGTAAACACGAAAATACATTATGTTATATTGCTCGTACAAAGTGTAATGGATGTAATGCGCAAATGTAGGGGATAAGTTCAAAACGTCCTTCATCTTCCGTACTTGTAGGAGTGTTGTTTACATAAATGGTTGGGAAGGCCAGGCCCGCTCTGTAAGTTCAAAGTATAAGGCTCCTTTGGATAAAAATATTTTTTTAAAGATTTCATTATGACGTTTTTCCCCTAGACAGTTTTAAATTTTAAGCGAATCTACGAGTAATTTTCAGAGCGTGCAATAACTCCACACAGACGGCAGATGACGGCCCACAACAGAGGAGGGTATATAAAGCGTGTCGGGTGATAGCGGCAGTGCAATAGTTGTCGTAAAGCGGAAACGGAGCAATTTATTGGACATCCAAAAGTGTATGAACATAGGCGTTCGAGCCAGCATTTCGAGGAAGCATTTCCGAAACAGCTAAGTTTGTAAAGTGTTCGCGTGCCGCCGTGGTTAAATTAATACAAATATTTATTTCTTAATCTAATTTATACATTTATACATATCAGTTGCCGTCTGGCTTAGTAAAAAATTCTTACTTCTATGAGTATTATACATATATACATATATTTTTTATAATACATAAATCTATATCATCTTGAATCTGCCTCGAGATCTAACGCAGGGACTCCAGCTTGTCGTTACTGTGTTGCAGACTTTTCTGTTGTTCCGCAGCTAGCTTCCATGTTGGCAGGGGTGGAGGAGGGCGCCTCTGCGGACTCTGTCCCGCGCTATCTGTTTGTACTCACCGCAGGGCCAGGTATATTGTCGGTGTGCGTGTAGTAGCATGCCGCACTGCCATCAATAAGGCCTCATGTGACTATTTTTTCCCTTTAAAGGCTTATTAGTTTGACATCCGCAACTTTCCTTTAGTGGCGGCGTAACTACCCGCCAACCACCATTCTCCAGTGCCCTATCAAATGGGAGTACCTCGGCGCTGTTGGTAACCGACCGTAATGAGGTGGGCGCGGCGTTGGCTTCGGGTATTTTTTCGCGCTTCTCCTTCTAATTTCTTCTCAAGTTTGCCTTCTCGTGCGTCAGCCACCGGCGGAAGTCTACAGAGTCCATTCTGCCACCGCGGCGAGTACGAGATCAGGGCGACTCTGCCCACCACTGCCTGATTCCCCGAGCCACCTGCCACCCCGCCTGCAATTGCTGCTTGCTTTATAAATGGCACAGATGTTGTTGTGTCGGCGTTCATAAAGGTGACAGGTAGCGGCACCCCGTGGTAACGTGCCTATGTTCTCGGTTGCTGTTTGCCCGGTGTTCCACGTACATTTCATTCTACAACAAATTTGGTCACGTTACCTGGGCAGCAGTTGAGAGCTGGAGAGGAGTTGATCCTGGCCGGAAAAAGAAACTTATAGGTGGGAATTTTCATGTTCCTGCCAGACAGTAGGAAGTAAGTAGATTCCTTCTCCAAGCCTTTGAGAGCGCTTGCATATATGCCTTGGGCGGCCTGTTCCAGCCAGCGCTGGGAATGTGCCCCATGGAAAGCGTCACGTAGGCGTAATCACCAGCGATGATCGGTCCTTGGCGCTCAATGTCACTCTATTCTTATCTCCATTTTCCCTCCTCCGTGTTCGTCCCAGTCGGCAGTGACGACTCACCGCAGGTAAGTGGCGGAGTCCTCTGAGGGCACCAGTATCCCGCGGTGCTCTGCAGCCCGAACGGGTCGAGAGGATCGGGGATGGACTCCAACACGCGGCGCGCCGCCGCACTTGCTCCTACGGTTGGTATCAGCTCCGGTTGACGGCCGCGACAGGAGGAGGCGGCTAGGGGTGCTCCTCGCGCTCCGCTATGCTGGCCCCAGTCGGCCCACGGGGGTTTCGTCCGTTCTGTACGCAGGTAGGGGAAGGGTGGGAAGTGGTATGTCACGGAGTTGAGTTTCCCTATTGCTTGTGAAATCATCTAATTCATAATTAAACAGAATTAATTCTAATTCATAATTAAAATTGGCGTTATTCCGAAACTTGGCCGAGCAATTGTGGCCGCCAACAGCCTTAGAATGGCAGGGGAGAACGACGGCTGCGGAATGTTGTACGGGCAGAAAGATTGCAACTGTAGAGCCAGCTGGACGCGAGCAGAATGAAGGAAGGGGTACCTACAATTTTCTCAACAACCCGTTCAGTGAAAGTTTCTACGTATGGGCCTCTGCAACAGGCACCTGATTGTATGCACCCAAGCAGATGCCCTGTTCATCGGCGACGAGACTGGAATTTGCTCGCCAATACCTCACCTTGGACGTCCTTGTGGGTCATGTGCCTTTTTAGAATGAATTACTTCCGCACATGTAGTCCTTGGCGTATACCGCGTGAAACGTCTGAACTGAGCGCCGCTGTAAACAATCAGCCGGAACGGTCCAGGCCCGAGGAGGGAGCGTATGGTGTGGGGATTGTTTTCGTTGCAATCCCTGCGATCTCATCATTCTGCAAGGCAGCACATCCATCAACAAAAGTAATCCATCCTTGGACCATTCCCCTTCATGGAAATCGTTTTCCTCCGCATGAACGGCCTTCTAACAGCAGGAACAATGCGAACGTGAATATAGCACGCAGTGTACGTGCCTGGTTCGAAGAGAACCAGAATGAGTTTACAGTACTTCCCTGCAGATCTTCCTTACTATTTCAACCCTATCAAGAATTCGGGTCCATCTGATGACTGTTCGCCTCCCATGGATCCGCAACCGAGGAACCTAGTACAGCTGGCCACGGCACTGAAGTCGGCAAGGCTCCACAACTCTGTCAGTACCATCGAGAAACTAATTGACTATCTTTCTACACGTCTCGCAGCAGTCAGCGCTGCGAAAGGGGGTTATTCAGAATTTTTACGGGAGGTCACATTGTGACTGGACTGTATAACTGTGCCATTTCGAAACATGTGTGTTTTTTCTAATACAAGTATTCCGGTACCCGTTGTCTTTTTCCGCTTCTACAAATCTTAGAGTTAGTGGCGCCGGAACTGGGGGAGGGGGAGATATCCCCGCTATTTTTTTGCAGGTTGACCTGGTGTATATTAACATAAAATAATCCATTTGTTTCAACCATAAGATAATATCTACAAATCGTACATTTGTGTGTGTCAGAAACGGGAAACAATGAAATTAGAACTAACATATTGCGAAAATAAAATTAGAATTTCTTGTAATTCTGATATGTTTGCATTCTTTGAGTTTTACGAATAGTTTGCTGTTAAAGCGTTCTATATGATCATATTCGATTAAAAAAAAACTATCTCACAACAAATTATATTATTACTTTTGCGTATTATTTGTCATGTTTTCTGACGAGTAGATTGCATGACTTCGCTGAAGAACTCTAAAACTGATCTTGTCTTAAGCTATGGTTTTCTCCGCCCGTTTAATATTTTGGTCAAGCCCCATCTTGGGAAAGTAGGTACAGTTGGTGGCGCGGCAGTAATAGTTTTTAACCGCCACGCGGTTTTTGAAGACAGAAACGGCTAATAATATTTATAATAATAATAAATTTTATTAATTTTTACATAAGTTAATAAGTACAGAAGATACCAGAATGAATAAATGTTTGTGCTCGAGTGCTTTTTAAGAAAGCTTTCAACAAAAACTAAAACTGAAAAATGGTACTAAGATAACACAATTTATATGCAAGTAAGTTTTATGGTACCATAAAATAATCTACATTTACGCATGTTAACTCCTTGGCGAAACGTAAGGAAGTAACATTAAGCAGGAGCTGAATGTTGTGTTGTGCAGTCCTTCCCTGAAGCAGCGGTTGAAGTCGGCGATGTGGTGCTTGGGGTCGCCGCAGGGGCTGGACTTTCGCTTCGCGCGCATTCGGTCGTTGACTCCGCCTCCGCCGGCTGAAACCGCTCGCTTCCGTACGCGCTTGATATTATTCCGCTTTTCTACCAGCGCTAGGGTGCTGCGCTCGCCGGCGTTGGCCTTCGGGTGAGCAAAAGAAATCCTTAACACATTAAATTTCTTTTCTGAGCCCTACACGTGTCAGCAATAAAATATCCTTGTTTACTTAATAAATATCACATACTTTATAATCAGGAAGGCAAGATTTGAGGGTTGTGTTTTTTGTTGTTCCCAACATTTTTCTTGCGACTTGCGATAATGCGTTATGAGTTAATGACCATTCAGAACCTCATTATTTCCTATAGTTACATAATTAAGAAGTATAATGTTGCATCCAGTAAGTTTTCGACATCGCTGGTTTAGTCGGGATTTCATTCCATTCGTAAATAATCAGGGAATATCTTTGACATTTCAGTAAGTATTATTTCCCTTACTCAGGAAGTACTTGAGATATGAAGAAAAGGCTGATTGACATTGGTGTTGAAACTTGGTTATCGTCGTGGAAATGAACTTACTGTGTAGTTTAACTCCTTTTCTCTAAGGATGGAGCATGTTTCAACAAGACTTCAGATATATTGTACGCCTTGTAACATACGAATTCAGCACAGAGTTAAAGGTGCTTTCAATATTCGTATCTGACCTATGCGCTAACTATAGCAGGAGGATGTAGTTATATATAAACGCTGCGGAAGTAGATAAGTAGCGTTACTGTCAGGAGTCATTCCGTATATGAGTTGGCAAAATGCAAAGTGAATTGAATTTATATGTTTTCGAATTCTTGCAAACTATAGTCAAAGTTAACAACCTTTGTTTTGTTGTTCTCGTATACGAGTCGGTCGTTTCGACTAAACAAACTATTTAAAAATATTATGAACAATTACTAACAAAATGTTCACAATGTCAGCATTTTCAAGTTTTTCATTTTTCAAAATAATTCGAAATTAGTGCACTATATCATTTATATCCAGTTTAGAAATGTTATTAAGTTCTGTTTGTAAATGCCTTCTTGTTCCAAATGCCTATTTTAATTTTTATCCTAATATGTTATGGCAAGGGGTTTTTAACGCTCCATTCTCACGTTGTGCAATAATAAAATCATAAATACATAATTGAAAATTCTGTTTGGTGGTTACTTAACCGAAGCCCGTCCTAAGAGTTCTACAGAAAATTTTATGTAAGTTATTTCATCATGTTGACATTTTGTGTCAGAGACCATTCTCTATTTCTGAGCAGCATACGTTCCTAGAACGCATGGAAAACTTTGTATAGAAAGCGAGCATCAAAAGGGATAATAATGAGTTCGGGGCTCTTTGAATGAAATTTTGAGGAATTACACAAAGAAAAGTCCAATCCCTTCATACTTAATCTAATTAAAAGAAACCACATGTTACAAAATTCTGTACAGTATTCCAGTCTACCTTTACTGGTGATACTTTGCAACTAAGGTAAAAGGGCAAACAGCAACATAACCGTACACAATAATCAAATACCAAATGTCGTATAATGCAACCAAAGAAGTGTTGTGAAGTGGCAAGAGTTCTCATCTGTTCTCACACTCAAAATATTTGCAGTAACTGATTTTAAGTCACTCGCGGTATTTACTCCACAGTCACTGGATGTGCGCACGAGTCCAACTCCCGAAAGGCGGGTGTCCTTCCCTCTGCGCACTCGTTCGGCGCGGCCGTGTGATAGCTGGCCGGGGATTGTGCTCGGCTGCAGAATCTGGAAGAACTTTTACCTCCTCCCGCGTAAGGTCGCGGTTCGCGTTGCAGCGAAGAGACCAGCTTCCTCGAGTGGCCTCTGCATCGACGTCTCACGCCTGGGCTTAGTTAAGTCTCCCAGCCTCACACACCGCCGTCCGTTCACTTCTAATCTCACTAGCCGAATCCTCTTCTCCACGCACGTTCTCGCCACCCCAACAGATTGTCAGTGTTTATTCCTTGGAGTCAGTTGAGAACTCACTAGCCTAGGTAGCGTTGTCCACCTCTAGGCGGCAATCGCGCAGGCATTTCAATTTTGTGGTGCTTGCCTCACATGAGCGACACTATGTCATGTCTTAATACTGAAAACTTTGGAAAGGTTCGCAGCGTATTGCATGTAACAATATTGTGGTCATTTTGGGGACTTAAGACATGAAACCGCATTAAAATTTATTTAAATAAATTTGGGTGAACTATTGTACAAATATGAATGTATGAGTATCGAATGTCGTATGAACTGCATTTGTGTATTGAATTGGGTATACCTCCCAAGAGAAAGGGTGCTCTTGGCTCACCTGGTATTTAGCTTGTGGCTTGAAATTACGTAGGGCCTATGTAGTAGCCGTTGTTGCTATCGCAAAACAGGCAGCACTCTTCGCCCGAACTTTGTTGTAGGCATGCACGTTGACATAGGTGTAGTATATACGAAGTATGTACGGAAAACTTTATATTGGATGCATACGGAGTGAGATGATTTTAATGTCACATGGGTTCGGTGAATGTGCGTGTCGGAGCAGTACCCCAACAAACGGGCCGTGAACCGCGCGCAGTCTCTCCTCCCTCATCCTTGGCCTAACCTCTCCCCTTACACACGCACGTGCATGTTCTACATTACCACGCATGTCGGGAGACAAGGCCGTAGCTTAGAGCTTGAAGCGGCGGGAGATACCTTGCAGGGAAACAAGCCGACCTGTAGGTCACGTTCCGACACCATATCTGACGTTCCAGTGAGGTGGAACACCGCCAACTCACGGGATATTACGTACACTACACTTACGGTAGTAATGACCTCAGTAGTTAGCACGCCGGGCATCAATAGACGGAGGATATATGACAGTATTTACTGACGTCATGAATTTCTTTTCTACTGGAAATAAAACCGCGTGTTTCTTTTAACGCTAGAGATGTCTATTTGTAAGATTTTGTTTGGAAAAACTCTCAATTATCTTTCGTTGTTACCAGTATCAATGTTCCTATCAGTTCGCTGAATATCGTAATCCTGGCAAGTTTAAATATTGACAACATCCTTGCCAAGGTCACTGATATCTAATATTAGTACAGAAGTGCAAAGTTCCCAGAATGATACTTATTTTGAACATTACACTTTCAACTGCCATGCGACTACAAAGGCATTTCTGCCTTTGCGACTACATGGGCCTTCAATAATGTGGCATAAAAAATGCACCTTCGCTTAGATTTCTTTCCATAAAACAGCGCGTATGATCATAATGTACTGAAGTATTTCGAGAGAAATTTTGTAAATTCAGAAAAACTATTAGGGCTCATTAGAAATTACTTTATTTTAAAGGTTTACACTTTCCGCTGTTGAACTACGCGCTACGACTCAGTTTCTATTTAAATTTGGAGATATTTTGGAATGAGTGCAGTAATTAAAAAACAAGAGAAAATCATCGAGACTTCCATGAAATATTTTTGGAAAAAATGTATTTGTATAATGGTCACATGCTTCGTAAATAATAGAAAATAGAGACAATGAGTCAGCAACTTTTCCCTGGTTCCCAACAAATAATTTGTAATCAAAATGTTTATAGGCCCATCCTGCTGGAAGTAATACTCCGGCCAAATCACATTTGCGAAAGGTTTGCCCCCGTGTCACGCAATAGCTTATCGAGATTAATTAGTGGCGGACATGGAGATCGCCAGATCTCCTCGGAACAGGCATACAGTTTAATCCTTGATGATACTCGTAATATGCATCTAGTAAATTCTAGTATTAGCTGGAAATTTCAAATAATGTACTCCCTTCCAAAGTTACTTTTATGGGTTACTTATATTTTACACATTTTAGTAAATCGAATAAGCCAAACTTAAATTTTCGTTGAATTAACGTCGACATAAAAAAAGCGCATTTTCAAAAAAGTCGACTCGCTGTGGTTTGACATATATAGTGGAAAATGTCTAGACGTCTTTGGCTCTAGGAGTTACGATTTTAAATCCGGCAATAGAGGTCTTCTAGGAGGCCTGGTGATAGAGATGTGCGTATCGGATGTTGTGCTGACATCTGCGACCTTGCTCTCCCTCCCACCTAGTTGGCGGGAGCTGTGCTCGC
>BOPP01000295.1:185737-227693 GCA_017312745.1 Gryllus bimaculatus | reverse complement strand
ACCCCCCTCCAGCCCGCACCCCGCCCCTCCGCCCCAACCCCTCTGCGACGCGCCACGTTCGTCCTCGCAGGAGCTGGGGAAGCTTTTGCACGTACAGCCCTTCTATGGCCCTGTGTGTGGCTCTGTGCTTAAGTGCAAGGGATTTTCTTGCCCTTAATAATGGATTAGAGAACTGTGTCGACTGTAGGGTGCTTATTTTCAACCATGTCCAGAAAATCGTGGAAATGTACAATTTTAATTTATGTTAGATTATACGTTCATTGGTTTACGGCATTGCAATGTGGAACTTGAATAATGCTTGCTTTTTCCCAATCATACTATTGAGAAACGGGACTATAAGTTTCAAAAGTTTCGGCATATTTTAAAAATTGTACCGACAACTTATCGATTGACCGTTGCCATCTCTCAAGTCTTTTATACTAAATGATTAAGTAGGTCTTATTGGTGATCAGAGGAGAAAACATTACTTTATTCCTGACCTTGGGTAACTGCACATGTTTTGCTCCTATCTAAAGCTATTTTAAGCAAAGTCATTTTATTTTCATTGCTCATTAATTTTTCGGCACACCATATCGAAAAAAATTGTAATAAGATAGATGAAAACTTTCCCGTATAGTTTTTAGTGAATATTATTGTATATTGAGAAAATGGGCAGGTGACTTTATCTCATCAATTCATCTTTATCCTTCTCTCCATATATCATATAGTATTGATATTTATAGTGAACGAGTTAGGGTTTTGTAGGTCTAGGAGATAACATCGTAAATCTGTTATTAATAGCGTATTTTTATGATTATGAAGTAATTTCGTGAGTAGTTATACATTTTTAATTCGGAATTGTTAATTTCCTATTTTCTCTAATTGGTTGAGTCGACAACGTATGATAATAAATCAATTTTAATCTTAAAGCAAATGCCGCCTCGTTGTGTTCTTTTAAATGTGAAATCGATGTCTTCAGATGTTTAATTTTAGAAAAGAACTTCTCCTTGCTCTGACAACTGCCTGCTTCCATCGCTGCATTTGAATAGTGAATCCCAAGCAGTGTCCGGGCGATTCTTCAAGGCCTCTGGCCAGAGAATTTCCGAGCGGTGATGTTGGCTTTTGCGCCAACATTTCCGCGAAGCTAAGAGGAAGGAGGCTGCTACGCGAGAGCCTGTGCTGCAGTTCTCATAGGCGCTCGTACAGTTCTCACCCCCCTAACTCTTAAGTCACTTCATCCCACTCTAGTAGCATTGAAAACAAGCTTTTTTCTTTTGACTTTCTCGCAAACATACGTATATATCCAGTAAAGTACGTAGTAGAGAAAAAGTTATGACATGCGGCGGAAAATCTATTTCGAGATTTCAACGGAAAAAAATACACGTTTTGGGGTCCCCTGGTACCGAAAGTGTGGTTCTTTTTTGACAACGTCCGTACGTGTAAATATTAAATGGCCCTGCCTTTTAAATATTTTCTGCAGCCGCCTTTTTGAAGGTGTATATACTAAACAAATGTGTACAATTTCTTACACAATCCAAAATGTAATACATGACAAACTACGATTTAATAATTTGCACGTTTATAAACCACGAAAATCGTGACTTCTCCAAACGAGCAACGTGCGTCTTTGTTGAACCAAATCCTTCAAATGAATGCGGAAGCGAATGCCGCCGCCTGCCGAGGCGGCCCTTGCGGGTCTTTCCGTGTCGCACTGCCGTTGAGCGCGTCCGCCCGCGCTTGCCGCCCGGCGCCGCGGCCCTGCCGCCCCCGCGCGCACGTGCTTGGCGCCGGTGATTAGCGCGGCTCCCAAACGAGCCGGCGAAAATCAGTGGGTGAAACCTGTTGCCTCAAAATAACCTCCTGGCCGACGGCTGCCCGCTCGGCGCCCCGGCCGCGTTCGGTTCGCCCGCCACGCGCCGCGCGGCGCACGCGGTTGTTGCGAGCGACAACGCGCGGCGGCGTGCGCCTCGCTGGAAGGTGTGGGAGCAGTGGCAATGCGCGGTTTGCAATAGCCGATGATTTATGGGTAAAATAAGTGATGCTCAACCGCAATCGTTGTTAGCTCATGCCGTTGTCGGAATAAAAACAACCTGTACTCAATGTTTAATCGAGGATGAAGTGGTCAGATCTCTCGCCTTTCACTTCTGAGTATCAGAGCTCTTGATAAGTCCGTTTGGAATTTGTGGTGGACAAAGCGGATTCGGTTGTTGATAAAGCTGTGGCGTGTTTCCTCGGGATTTTCCCGTTCCCCCTGCGTTACATTCCTCTACATTTTCATCATCATTCCTTATCGCCGTTTCCCTGATTATCCCATTGCTTTCGCATCAGTCGTGGATGAAAAAGTTCTATTAGCAGAAGAGACATCTAACTCGCTTGCGGAACTACCACCTTTGGCTTGTTACTCCATAGTCCATCCGATAAAAAATGTATTCAATCTCTAATAATATGTAATAAAGCAGTAAAAATTGTATTTCTTTAGGAAAGTAAAAAAAATCAGTCCTTGCGAAAGAATACTCATTTTGTATTGCACGCCCATCCTTTGAGAAGTGTGTATTTCAGCTTTGTAAAATCGGTATTGTGGATGAGTTTAGCATAATTCCCCCAATAACACACTTTCTCCAATAACATAATCTGCGAACTTCAATTTTTGTTTCGTCATAAATCTGTTTTATGGAAGGCTGAATGGTAATTGTCTACCCAGCACTAGTGCGTTTACAGTGTACTCGTATTGTGTGGATGGTTTCTTACAAATTGTAGAAAACCTTTATCTTCCGGTACCGGATATTCAGTGTCTGAGAATATACAAACTTCTAGGGCATGTAGAGCTACCAAAGGTTGTCACTTGCCAATGAACATGTGGCAGGAAATGTCATACAACAAAGTTCACATGTGACATTAGCCCCTGATAGGTTGGCAACTCGTCCTACTCAGGTGTTTAGCGGGTACGTGAAATCTTTGTCTGCATCAGAACACTAACTGCTACACATCGGAGTTCGAGAGACACCTAGATATCAGGGGCAAAAGTGACACGTGACAAGTCATAAGAAATTTCCCACCAATGCTCATTGGCAAAAAGTTATCTCTACCTCCCCTTGCAACCCTTAGAATTTGCACCATTTATTCTGAGCCATCATGTATATGGAGGGGATGTTTGATACATCGTACGCATGTTTTCTTTTTGTGGTATGGTTTGTCGCTTGGGAGGTAAGCGTGTGTGCGTATCGGTCGCCATTTCGGCCCCTGTGCAGCGCTGCTAAAAGCGGCACCCGCGGCCTCGGCGCGCCGCTGCAGCGAGATCTATTTCGGCCGCGCGAGTGAGGCGGCGAGCGGCGGTGGCGCGTGGGTGGAGGCCGAGAGAACGACAGCCACACGCCTTTGTCCGCTACCATTCACTTGTCTTTTCAACTACGATGTGACGGATTGTTGTAACGAAATCGGCGACTTTCTTGCCTCAGAATGTCGATTTCTGGTTGTTGAAATGTGTTGTTTTTATTCACTTCCATTGTAAACTCGGTCCATGCTTTCAATTATTGAGCCGTTCGTTTGAATTCCCCCGTCGACGTATCAGCTACTGTGGAGGGGGGAAGTGCTCAAGTGGACGGACGTGAAAGAGCGTAGGTCGATCCGACGCGAAGAAGCCGAGGGGATGGGAGGCTGAGGCAAAGTATCTCGTGCGTGACTTTAACCATTTTTTGTTATTTCTATTCGTTTTATTTAGACGCGTATTATCGCCTCGTCTCGTCTCGCGACCGTCGTTGACGTTGCCACTATGTTGTCACTACTGAATGTGATTGGTGCGGCGGTAAGACTTTTAAATCTTTCTGTATATCACGTGCGTCATCCAACAGTATAGAGACACATTGCTAATTATCCTTTATCTCTATGTTGTGCGTAATATATTCTGTTTACGGAACGTGACGCGTACATTGTGTGTATGAAGATTAGCTGAAGGATTATATGAATCTGCTGGGAGTGGCTCATTATTTATGTTTCTCTGTCGCCCTTGTGTGTAGGTACTTAGCATCATTGACACGACATAATATTTAACCTTTATACTTTTTAGTTTTTTATTTTGAAAATGCTAATAATCACTTAATTCTGTAATGTGTCTGTAAGTTTTGCTGCTCTCACATCCAACCATCCAATCCAATCATTATAAATGAGGGATCAAAAGAACAATAATTTTACACAAAAGCGAAAAAATGATTTTTCTCTTTAAGTATTTCACATAAAACAATTATTAAAAGGCGCACTTTCAGTTCCACGACAATCGATCTGCGTAGCGGTCTGTTTCTTGAATTGCGTAATCCCAAAACGGTATGTCCTGGCGCTTTAGAAGTTGGTTTAGAGACCCGAGGTTTTGGGATATTTTTCTCACGCCATAGCCTACAAAATCAAATATATTGGGTCCTTCTGTTCAATTTTGGGGAGTCCGGCGTTTGGAGCCATTGTTGCATCTCCGCCGGAGACAAGCTCAGAGCCTAGGCGAAAGTTTGTAGGCTAGGAGGCTCTAAGCGGTACCGAAGAGGTTGTTTGAAAATGAAGGCGGAGGCGGATCCGTGGGAGAGATCTTGTGGAACAAAACTTTTACGCTCGCAAGCAAAAAAAAAAAAAAGATTGTCTAATGGCAAAGAATAATTTCCATTCCACAAGAAACGATCCGTTGTAGATTTCTGCTTGTAACTGGCCAGAGTAATTCTCAGAAATAGCAGTCACGATAAATCAGCCTATAATATTTTTCAGATAAAGAGTTCCAACTGTTTATAATTACCGGACGAAAATCCGCTGATATCGAGTCTTGGAACATTCGATTTCTCGAAATGCAGATAGTGAAGGAGGGTGAGCGCATCGTCTGCAGGCGTCCAAACCTCCCGCCCGCTACAGGCGATGGTTTTAAACAGTTAAACATGTTAATGGGAAGAAATGAGTACAATGGGTTGATGGGTGGAGCTCTTCAGTAACTTGTTGTGTAGCAGCGTCGCGAGTTACAGCGTCGAATAGCTCATCTCCACAGCCGCTTACGCAACTCGCGCCGACGCGTGGCCGCGACACGTGCACGCGCACGCACACTCTCGCGCACGCAAGACGCGTCGCGTCGGCGAGGCACGAAAACACGCGTGGCCCTTCAGAGACGGCCACTCTTTCCCTTCGTGCAGATTCAGAGAAGATACAAAATGTCCTGCTTAAATTCTAGGCGCTACATAAGTGGAAATTACCTTTTTTGAGCGTTGAAAAATAAACTTGTTTGCCTGCGTTTGTAAAAAGTTTTCTTTTTTATAAGATATGTTTCCAGTGAATGAAGCCCTTTGTGAAATATAGCAGATACTGATTGTGAATTCAAACCGAGATTAAACACTGCTTTAAAGAGTAGTGCTATTGCTGAATTGCCTGTTCATATGGGAGAGGCGGCAAACAGTTATGTCACTCTTCATCTCGGAGAATTAGAGCATGAAAAAATTAGAGCACTTCCTGTCATTTGTTTGGTAAACTGTCAAAATGGCTATTTCGTCGTTAACTTTGCTTCGTTTGTTTCTTGCTTTTTGAATTCAGAGCTGCAAAAAACAAGTATTTAGTATTATGACCCGGCTTATCTAGACTTTTAAATATCTAAATGCTTATTCAGAAAGGACCGGGAGCCGGATAAAATCTTTGGAGCTGACTCAGTTTCATAACCTTGTTTTGGTCAGTTTCCTCCAAAAAGTTGAAATAGGCTTCAGAGTTTTTATAAAAAAATCTAATCCAATTCTGTAATTAAAATGCTTTAATACTATTAATGCAGGAATTATAATAAACGTCAAATTCATTTAGGTCAATCTACTAAGGAGTAAGATGGATTGTTCTTCGGAATCTGCCTCTTTAGGAAGATACCCGGAAAGCGATAGTTCGTTGATAACAGGGAGCAATGACGTCGGATGAGCTTTCGTCGCTGGTTGGTAGGTGATATCTGCAGAATTAAAAAAATATAAATAAATAAAAAATCACCGCACAGGCGGAGGTAACAAGTAAAACAAAGTCGTCAATGCCACACTCATCAGTCAGAAGCAGCGTGTCATGGCTTCAGGAATGGGTTATTGTAGAGGATTAGGATGCGGTGTTTCTGGCGAAAGCGGGCAGCGGACACAGCACAACCCAATATTTGTTTTTATTAAAAGGAGATTTTTGATGACTTTGGCGCCTCTGAGAGACACAACAACAGTTATTAAATTAATGCTATACATAATTGAGACAGAGGGCGTAATAGCTTCATTCATTTTCTGATGAATAGGTAGCACGATTCGTCAATTTACAAAGTTTGGAGATTTATGGACTTGTAATTCTGTATTAAATACACAAAATAAGTAATGAGAATTACCAAAGACATGAATTCCCAATCACAGCCCTCTGAAGCTAAAAGCTAGAGATAACTGGAAAAATAAAATGAAGATTGTATTATTAGAGTTTTGGAAACAAAGTTGTTTTTATCTATGCACACCTGTGAAATAAACAGTTGATAGAGGGAGCCATCGCCATCGCCATCGCCATCGCCATCGCCATCGCCAACTCAGCCCAGCGTTGTAAAACTAGTAGTGCTACTAGTAGATCACATACTCTCTCGCATTGTCACGTCTATGAAATTTTAGAATACTCGTGAACCTGCAAAAGTATTTCCAGCCACTTTTCTTCTCGCGCTGTGATTCGAACTCAGGTTCTCACGGTTAACACGCCAGAAACGGTATCAGTACACCTCCAGCCTCATCGTTATACCCAACCTTCCCGTCGCTTAAAAAAAGTTGAACATTTGCATTCAGAGATCAATCATACAATTCAGAGATTTTCATTTACCTCTTTTCAAGATTTAGTTTCAAAGAACAGATTTCGTTAAGGAAAAAATCTCTTCACCAATATTGTAGTTTTTCAATGTTAATTTTCTGTTTAGAATTTCCGTAAGCACATTGTGTCCCGAAAATCATACCTGCGGCATTTTTAAACATCATTTGCTATATTCCAGGAAACAATTAGAAACAGGTTTTGAGATTTTGTAAATTAATTGCCTTTACTTATGAGAACAATTACGCGAAAACTATGTGTTTGTTGACTTTTTTTAAGCCTGAAATTTGCAACAGCTTTCATTAAGAGAAACAATCTGAAATTTTGAAAATTTCGGATTTGGCCGAAAATGAGACTTTGTATTTTTGTAAGAGTCCAATGCTCTATCCAAGGAAAACATGGAAAGGAAATTGTTGAAGTCGTTCTTGCGAAAATAATTGTTTAATAATTGCCTATGTTGCTCGCAAAAGTATGCGAAAACGAACCATATTTTCGAAAAATTGTACACAATGTTCTTTTAAGATCTGCTTTTGAAGAACTATTTCATTTAAGAAACAATATCTTCTTCAATATTGTAACTGAAGGAAGACGCCGAATAAATTTTGAACTTTTGCAATTTTCGAAAATGTAGAAATTTCAACGAAATTTTTAAGAGTTCTTAACGCTATTGGAGTTCCTGTAAAAATCAGTACCCCACCCTCATAGTAAAGAACACTCATAAATTGAAAATCCGTTTCAAACTTGCAATTTTTAAGAGTTCGTTCAGATGGTTCGGAGATTCGTTATGAGGAATATCGTCCAAACGGTTTAGGCGCTTGCGTTGATCACATACTGACAGACGAATATACACACTTTTGCTGTCAGTCGGCTTTTCTGTAACAAGGACCCACAAAACATGGACTCTGCATACATGCGTTAGAGGGAGTTATTTACTACACAGAAAAAGATTTATCCCCTTTTGTATACAAAGACCCGACAATAGAGTTTTTCTGACGAAAAATCCCCCGATTTCTGCCGCAGCAATACAACTCTTTATCATTAAACTTATGTGTTACGGCGAGAAAGTGAACATCGGTTTCCCAAACTTATTTGACTTGTGTGTATCCGGGCTGTGGCCCCTGCTCCACCCGCGCTCCAGCTGCGCTGGTGTTGGCGGTGCGCGGCGCCAGGCTCGCCGCTCGGGCTGGGCCGCGTGGAAGCGCGGAGGCGCGCCGACGCGACCGCGTGGCTGCGGCGCCACCTGTCTGGAGGCGCGCAAACAGCCCTCGCACGTGCGTGAGAGGCGCGACGCGCTGCGCTGTCGCTTCCCGTGGGTGGCAGAAGCCGCGCCGCGCCGCGCCGCTCGCGTCAAGCCCGATTTCTTCCCATCGATCGCTGGGCGGCGCGTGTAAACAAATTCACGTGACTACGGAGTGCACCTCCGGCCGCGATAGCTCCTAGGCCACAGCGTGGCCTTTGAGGCTTCTAGAGGGAGGGGAGGTCGTGCTGTTAGAGTCCTGACGGTGTCGGAGTCTCGACACCAGCTACATTCGCACCACTCTCTGGAGATTTCTAGCGTTTGGCTGCTGTGTTTGAAATTTTTACTCAGTTTCACGAATGTCGGGCAAGTAACTTAATAAACGGGCTGCAGACTGCGCGCGATCTTTCCTTCCTTATTTGAGTATCCTCCTCTCCCCTTTTACTCACTTACACGCTACTTCACTACCGCACATGACGGGAGACCAGTCGGAAACTTAGAGCTTCCTCCGGCTGAGACGGTGCCTCACTTGTGGTGATTCTTGGCGGTGGAAACAACGTAGTGACGCGTAGGTCGGCGCCGGAATTCGTATTCAATGAGGGAGGTGAGATATAACATACACTACCCCTCCCGAGATATAAAATACACTAATCTTCTAATGACCGAAGTGGTTGACGGGAGCAGTATCACTCATCCTCGTTGGGGAGGCGTTGAGCGGATATGTTAATGCGTAGGCTGCAGCGGATGGAACAATATCTGTACGTATCGGAGTCTGTCGGAAGGAATAAGTAGTGAAATTTGATTGCATGAATTTTCATCAACGTCAAATGTTATCCACTTTACACATGTTTCCGTCATACTTTGTTTGGAGAATTTATTTTTACTGGCGTCACACTTGCATAATCTTGTCGGAATGTAATCAGTTCTTGTCGCTTTCCAAGGATGGAGAGTATGGATAGGAAGAATTAAACTTTTGAAGAGAACATTTCAAAATATATTTTGTTCTTTACTGACTACAGCCTGACTTATCTACCCTGACCGCATGGGACCATTTAGTATTACAGCAACAAAGACGTTCATTTGTTGATCTTCCTATTTCAGTTAGTTTCAAATCTTACATCTTAGCTAATCAAGGAATAGATAAATACTTCTTTTAGTTACGACTAAGCTGCTATCTTGCAAGAAAATAGTCAATCATATCTACAATATTGAAGAGAATAGCTGACTCAAGTATCTTCTCGACAAGGTTATTAAACTTTACTGCCACTTGTGCCGAATATTTGTGAGCGTCGTGAAAAAGTGTGAAGTCATATTTCAGTGCAAGTATCCTTGGAAGAACAGAAACTGCTGGTCTTAGTGGTACAAGTCAGCATCTTTCATATGTGCAAAATCTGTTTAATTTAAAGCCTGTAGTTTTTTATCTTTCAGTGCTGTCTAAGCACTGATATGAAACTCTCACTGTGTCGTGTTAAAGTCCACAAACTTTAATAAAGCTCGTATAACTAAACATTTAATAAAAGTGGTGATATGTAGAACTCACGTTTCGCAGATTCATCAATGTATGAGAATCACATTAATTTCACGAACTCCCTAAATACCTATACTATTTAGACATATATCATCGTACTTAAGTTCTCTGCAAACCAGTTTGTGTAATGGGACGTCTTAACAGTAACACTGAGGGAGGTGTTTCAATCAGAAAGTTGTAGCGATCGATGTCTAATTTCATTGATGGTTTTTGACATTGTCCTAATCAGAGAAAATCGCGGAAATCTCGGTTAACCGTTTTGTACTGACTTAAAAAAGCTTTGTTTAGGTTATTAATTCTTATCTTTTACGCTTCTTCATTCTTCAGTCACTGAACGGAGCTGCCTGCCCCACATTCATTGATAATGTTCATTCCATACAACAACCGAACGATTTTTGCAAGAAACGTGCGACTTCTTCGCTGCCAAGACTCTTCAAACGTGAAACGTGTATGTTAACGTAACTTCAACGCAAAACCTTTGCATCCAGGTATTTCGTTGGAACCCCTCGGTATGATGGATATAACACGTACGAGGTAACGTGTGAGAGTTCGTATACTGCAAAAAATCACGTTTATGTTAACGTTGGTTGAAAACAACACGCTTTCTTGCAGATGCCGCTGCGACATCCAAACAGTGTTCGGCATTTTCAAGAGGGAAGCCAATGCAGGTATCTACGAACATGCATTGCTAATCTGTAACTTATTGCTCGTGAAAGGTTTCATAAAGTCATTCATCACGCCCGAAATTAATGTCATTCTAGCATGATTTTCAATGTACTTCGATTATCTGCAGAATTATTAAGTGGAATATATAGTGTCGATACGTTATTGATAGATAAGGGTCTGTCGTCAGTTGACGTTCACGCTCATTGTGAATGCATCGGCCAAGTTAACGTTAAAATGATACGTTTTAAGTCTTCACGTGTTCTCCAACAATTTCGAGTTAAACGTCCGCAGCCTCCGCCAGCGCTGAGCGACGTGGCGGTGCGTGCGCGAGCGCGAGGGGGCGGGGCGGCCTGCTGGCCAAACAGGTTGCGGGCGCGTGGGGCTGGCCTTGCGCGGGGAGCAGGGCCGCGTTGCCGTAGGTTGGGCGCGCCCCGCCCATCGCCCATCGCCCGCCGGGCGCCACGACGCGACGCGGCCGTTGACCTCTCGGATGGGCGGCGCCGCCCGCCGCCGGACGCCGCGGCCTCGTTGCGGTCCCTGCACGGGCGCTGTACGCTGCGATCCCGTTCATTCCAAATGGTCGCGGTGCTCCACGCTACTTAGTGCCGTCTATTCATTTACCCCAAATGGTTGTTCTACGCGTCATACCTATTTACTCCAAATGATCCGTCTACGCTATTGACACAGTGACCGCAAATGATTGTTCCTCGACACCTACTAGTTTATCCCCCAAATGATTGTTATTCTCCAACGCTGCTTTTATCCAAAACCTCTCTTATCCCTTTACGCACACTTTTATCCCAAACGATTGTTGTTGATACGCTGCTTGTTCGTGCAACCCAAATGACAGTTGTAAGACACAAACTTCTTTTTCTGGAATGAAGGAGAGGCTTTCGGTGAAATATAGCTAGCGCATACTACTTCTACCGCTGGGGCCCACGTCGATTCCTGACTAATTCATGTGGGAATAGTCGAGAAAAGCGAACTCTCGGCATATTTTCTCGGGATTATTCTGTTTCCCCAGCCTTTCAATATTCCATTCACCTCATCATTATTGATATCATATGTTCATTAGATCATCATATGTTTCTTAATCATCCCAATAAATAAAATAAATGTTCCCAAAAGATGAATTAGTGATTTTGGCGTGTCAACTAAGGTCATTAGATGTCGATATTTTCCTCGTTGCTTTGGAGTGTTTTCCCGAAATAGGTATCTCCCATCAGCTAAATAGAACCAAAAGATAGGTTGGGCTTTCCCTCGCTAAACGGTGGAATGTTCTCACATAGGCAACGCACATATGGGGATGTAAACTGTTGTTAGAGAAGTCGTTTCAGGCAAAATATTTAAATTTCTTCTATGGTGAATTTTAATGTTTAGTACATTGCTGAATTTGTGGATTCTTGCCTTTTGTTTCGTAAATCATGGTATATTTATCATTTGTGGAGTTTTAGAAAATATAACCTTTTCATTAAAAATAAATTTTCACGTAATAAGTGCATCGATTTAAAAATGTGGTGGAAAGCCAAATTGGTTTCCCTATTCCATTGCTTAGCTCCTGGTAAAAACCATTAGCAAGCAGCTCAGTTCAGGTATGTTCTATGTAAAAAGTTGGTTCTCGAGCACTTTTTGTTTGATATTTTAGACCTGATAATTGATATTTTCTGTATTTTCCTCTTGTACACTTGCTCTTGTCCGACATAAGTGTCTCTGTTGTGAAATTGAGTTAGTGGATTTGTCTGCTCTTATCTTGTGCTTTCCATTGATTGAGTGATTCGTTTTGTTGCAGGTGAGTGCGAAAACGGCCTGTGCAATAGGAGTGATGGTAAGCATTTGTTTCCTCGGAGCTGATGGTGCACTTGATTCAGTTTAAATTTTTTAAGAATCAAGCACGCTACTGTTAGGTCTCTTTTCATATCGACTCTTCAGAAACAATATCTCGTATCACTAAAACTTATTTGAAAGGATAGCAAAATAAATTTATTATAAATTATAAATTTATTTATTTTTCCACATAATGTAAATATTTACTTGTGTTATTTTGGACCTTTTTAAATGCGAAACGACTGTTTTAACAAAATAAAATCTGTTCTTTTATTTCTTTAAGGGTGATTATCAGTTTACATAAGCAAGTTTATTTTCGATAAAAAAAAAGGAAGATAGGGGTATCGCTACATGAATCTGAAAATACGGACAGACATCAATTAAGTCAGTTGTAAATCAGGTTTATTCTTTTAATTATCGTTGCATGATTATTGTTAAAAATGTGCGACCGTGAACTGTTGTTGTTGATACTAGATAGAGAATGTTGAAAGCACGCTAGTGTTATTGTATTACGAGCGCGTGAGGGTTTCTCGTAGCGGTTGAGCAGAAGCCGCGGTTGTTGTCCGTTATCTCGAACCGCCCGCGTGGTGACGTGAGCGCTGCACTTGGCGAGAGGAGAAGTGGGCAACGGAGCCGTATGCAACGGGATGCACCGGGCGGGCGTCGGGGACGGGTGGCCAGGGCCAGGGGCTGCCATGTGCAGCGGGCGTGAGAGACGGCGATAAGCGGCGAGGCTCTTCGTTTCCGCGGCCACGCGACCACGCACGCGGCCCGACACGCACTGGCGCCGCGCCGACCTCCTCCGCTCCACAAGCTGGGTTTTTGCGGAGCCCCAGCTGCGATTCTTGCGCTTTGTCGATGGGATTGGGTCGCGGCTAGTGATGGCAAATTTTAGCAAAACATCGATACTTCGATACATAGCCAGAAGGGTGTCGATGTCAATGAAAACATGGATAAAACATCTCTGTTTAAAATATCGATGTTTTAAAATTGTTGAAACATTTCGAAGTAAAATGTCCCGACTTTAATGTGATGCATAACACGTCAGTATTATTTTAAAGTGTATTCTGCCGTACGATTGACTTTCATCTTCATTTTCTAATAAATGTTCTGTGTAGTCAAGGTTCAAAATGCAGTTTAACGATGTTACCACGTAAAAAAAAATAAAATCAAAAAAATAATAACAGTGGAGAAAGCCTACGAGTAGCAAAGTGTTTCATGCCGTCTGGGGATCGACAACAGTGATAGTTGTCAATGGCTTTTGATTGCGAGCAAAAAAAAAAATTAATGCTTAAGATTGTATTTATATAATGATAAATGGTTATTGAAAAACATCGATGTTTCTGAGACGATCTGAAGAAAAAATCAAAAGAAAAATAACGGTGTTATAATATCGATGTTTTGAAAACATCGAGATTTTCTTGCCATCGCTAGTCGCGGCCATATGTTGGTCCCATATTGAGAAGTCCTGGCCGGGAATTGAATCCCCCAACGGGATTCCCGATGATCATTAGTCATTAGCGAAGGAGACCGCACTGAGGAGACGGGTTGTGGCCCCGTGCCCCGGGGCGTAATAACACTGGTGGCCCTCGGTTGGACTTTTGGCTTTGTTGTGACAGTTCCCCACACCCAGGAGGATTGAGGAAGGACTTTGTCCTCCCACAGGAGTAAGAGAGGTGTTAAACAACTACGGCTCCAACGTCGGAAGTTGATAAGCCTTGAGGCTGGCGAGGCGCCCCCACCCCCACCCCCACCCCACCCAAGTTATGGGTAGATGTGTACATTGCGTTGTGGCGTATCCGGATACCAGCCCAACGTCGTACTTGTACACCCGCGGGGAGCAATTGCCCAGTGCTCACGATGTGAAACTCACTGGTAAATCGTGTGATATGGTAAGATCACAGGGTTATGCTGCGATTCTGGAAAGATGTAGTAGGATCGACTTGGCTGTGATTAACGAACCCCAGCGAGAACTGTGTCACAACCCAAGAAACAACTACTTCGTGGTAAGCGATGGTACAAATTATGTACTCGTATGTGTGCTAAAATCGTCGGATTGCTGTCTCACTATTAATGCGTCAGAAGACTTATTTCAGCTGGCGCGTCAAGACACGTTTTACTCGTTATTTCAATATTCTGCATTTTTTTAGTTATGTCACTGTTCTGAAGGGGGTGCATAGTAAATCGCTTTTACGTCTGCGAGCGATAGGGCGTCCATACAGATTGTACTGTTTTCGTTCGCCGATATTTTGAAACATTTCTCAACTCCCTCTGCACAGCGCCTTCTCGCCAAAGAATCAACATCGAGAAATATATCAGATTGTTGTGACACATTATTAAGGATAGAACTGAAGGAACTGGTATTGATCATTACTTTAGTTCAGCAAGTCATATCATCGACATATTCCTCTTTGAGTTGTTAAAATGTACGTATCATATAGCTGAACCAATGCACGTAGCTCTCCCACTCCTCTTTTCTGTTAGCCGAAATGTTTTGACATTATTTTTAATTTCGGAATTAATCGAAAGGCACGCTGCAAGAATTTGGCATCTCAATCATATCCCCGAAAAAATATGTAGCTTGTGAAAGAACTCGGAATTTGAAAGTATATTAAATGTACTTGTATAATTTGACCAAGATAATTGAGACTCCAATTCAAGAAATGACTGAGGCTACCTTGCCTCACATGTTCCTGAACATATCACAGCTTCTGAAAGATCAAACACACGTTCATGGCGAAGAAAAATGTGCACCGTAAAGAGAAGGGCGATGCTGTATAATTGAGGCATGGCATTCCGAACCCCGGGCGCGCATAGGTAAGGACGTGGGGAACGTGAGGTGAGCAGTCATTAAGAAGCGGAACTACTTTCTTATTCGTAGCAGTGGTCCATAAGGGAAAGTGTAAACAAATTATATTCAATCAAAACAAGCTGAACGCGTGACGATACCTCAGTGGATCCACATGCCGATTACACTTGAGGTGAATAGATTTTTGATCCCTCATTCACACAAAAGAATATTGTTTCCGATCTGTATGCATTTAGTACTTTATTAACACGAACCTTGTGTGCCCGTGAGAAAGCAGCCCGTCGCTGCAACCGCAGTCGCCGTGCCGCGAGCGTCAAGAGGTCGGTGGCGAGGGCGAGTCGGAAGAGGCGCTTTGCCGCCGCCCTCTTGAGGAGGAGGACGCCAAGGCCGGCGGCGCGGCGCGGCGCGATAAGGAGCCGCGAGGAGGCCGCGGCGGCGAGGGGCGGGGCGCTGATAGCCGGCGTGGAAAATTTCTCTCGTGGCGCGCGGCTGACGGCGGAGTGGCCGTGGCCCGCGGAGACGCCCTGCCCGGCCCCGCCCCGGCCCGCCCCACCGCGTCGCCGCTCCAGAAGACGCCTGCGCGGGAGATAACCTGCGCGCTGCCCACGGCCTCCGATAGCGGCCTGCGACCTTGTGCGGGAAAAAAAGAGAAATGTTTGCTTTGGTTTCTTCTTTGGTCTGATACTCGTCTTTTTGGAACTTCTAGCTTCTCCATTATATCGTGTGATTAAAAAAAATGTATTTGTAAAGTAAACTTGTAGATGAATTAACATATGAAATGTTTTCCTGTGTGTACATTTGGTGAACTCCGGCTCTGTAGGTTGGCTTGATATTGATGGTGAAGAAATATCATTTCCCATATTAAGTTAAGAACACGTGTCAGATAATCCAAACATTATTTTGTACGATAGTGTAAATATTTTCTTCAATATGTATAATTAAATCGTTACAAGCTGAAGCGTATTGGTAAAGTTAAGGCAATGTCAGATTTTATTTGCTGTAAGAGAAGTTAATGTAGAGCGATTAGATGTTCTACATTTCACATTTTCCATTTACCAATGTATGTCTAAATATTAAAAGTTCAGGAAATTGAATTCAAAATATTTTTTAACTTTCTCGTGGGGTCCACCGGTCGATTTCATATTGAAACCATTGAAGCTTTTATTTCTCTAAAAAAGAAGCAACAAATTCCTCATTAATCAAGTCCCTATGCAGAAGTACTCGTATATTGAGCGATAGTATAACAGTAAAGTTTTATTCATTTTGTGTTTTCATGGCCTTTTTAAAAAAAATCGTATTTATCTAAGGTGCGACACCGCTATAGCGGTATGATAATGATATATCATTACGCGTCTTCAATATTGCCTGTGAAACCATTTGGGTTGGCCGAGGTCGATGTAAGGGACGTTGGGAAGAGTGAATGAGTCCTTGCGGTTGAGTAAAGTGGACAGAAAGTGGACAAATACACTTAAATTTTATCTCCTCCTTTTATCGAAAAGGAGTTTACAAAATTATCTGCACCTAACATTAATTTTATCTTCTGGGAGGCAAGATTTGAAAGGTAATGAGTCGCTCTAGATCAGGTTTCAAGAGCAAGATAAGTATTTGTTGTTGCCTAGTTTTGATTTGTTAAAATAAAACCTACGTTTTGAAAGTTTATAAAAATGTTGACTCGTTCCGATACCAAAATGCACATTATAAGAATGCTCTTTGGACCGATCACTTGCACCTCGCTGATACGGTACATGCCTCAAAGGTGTGCTGTAGGTCGTGGTCTCTGAGTGATTGTTTGCGGAATCTCTTCAACCTAGCGATGACGGCCGGCTTCGGATCTGAACATGAATTTTCGCCAAGACTAATTCCATAGCCACCTAAAAGAGAAATGAGCTAGGGTAGAAACTTACAGGGCGGTGCACGATGCGACAGATTCAATAGCATATGCAGGGGGTGAAGCGGGACGAAGCGAACTGGCGCGAATACTTGAAAACTGGTGCATTCGAAAGCACGAATATGTCTCAATGAAAAATATGTATTTGAAGTGGTAAGCCGTAAGGGAAGAGTGTGGATGAATGCAGTGTTTTCAAAGAAACAGCATGGGGAAGATCACCATCTACTTCCCATAATAATTCTCGATAAAGACAAAAAAATGAGGTTTGTATGATTAGAAACAGGTTAGAAAATGTATGAGTTACAAGTATGTAAAAAATGTCTACCACTTGAGGAATCCGTTGCCTGGATAATTTTCTTCACACATCTTGGTTATAACACCTCTGTTCAGATGGTGCGTTTGCTTACTCTGCCCAATTGGCGGCTTCGAAAACACTTCATTAATTAACAGTTCCCCATCCATGATCACACGCTGTCGTGGTCAGATCGCGCGAGAAAATCACACTTCACTGTACCAAACCGTTCTGCGCCGCTTGATACGTATTCGTGCTTATAGACATACGTGCATGAAAATTGTTCTTGCCGCACCGCGTCCTATGTGTTTCTACTTTTATTTGGGGTCACAGGCGTGAGTATTGCAGAGAATCTCCTTGCGCTCGGGTTTCAATGTACGAAATGAGGGGGGACCTCTCTACTATACTAGCAGCGGGCGAATGATATTTCGACGTTGGTTTCCCAATATTGAAACACTAATGATTTCCAAATCTTGAAAAGGGGAGAAAATTCATGTTTCTGTTCCTAATTTCGTTACAATAACTATTATTTCCGTCATTTAATGAAACTAATAATAGCAATAATTATATGAATGCTTGTAGTGATTTACATCTTTGCCTACTGTGAAATAGTTGATAAGTTTTTTTTTCTCATCAACATATTTGCGTATCCTCTGATTAATAGAGTTATCTTGTAGCAGATAACTTATTTGATGTTAATAATCTCAAATCAGTGCTTTAGAGCAAGTAAATAGACAAATGGACTTATATTATTAGGATTTATGCTTTTATAAAATTTACGTTATGTTCGTGAATACAATCGGACATATTTCACAGCAACTAGAAGGACCTTTAGACGGACCTCAACGACGGACGGGTTCAATCATTTATTTCTGAATACATTTTTACTTCCCCGTATACGTACGTATGTACTTTGGGCGGCTATAGATGGCAGCAGGCAAGTATGTATCAAGTTCAGCAAGTATGTATCGAGACAGCTGGCAAGTAGGTTTCAAGTTCGAGTAGCTAGCCGAGACCAAAGGAAATAGAAAACTAATGTGGGAAAGTCTGCACCACTAGTTTTATTTTTTATATATATATTTGACGTTTCTATAGTGCAGTGAAGTAAATCTATCTGAACTACTACTACTAATGTGCAGAAATTGAAAGAAATGTGGTGCCTCGAGCCTTTTGAAAGGTGCGCGATACCGCGAATCACGGGCAAAAGACATAAGCAATGAAAGTTTCGATTGTAACTGCAAGTGTAAATATTTGATTGTGCTGTAGCGCATATTCTCATGATAAGTGCGTCACTGCTTA
Organism: Gryllus bimaculatus; assembly: GCA_017312745.1. Taxonomy (NCBI): domain Eukaryota; kingdom Metazoa; phylum Arthropoda; class Insecta; order Orthoptera; family Gryllidae; genus Gryllus; species Gryllus bimaculatus. The sequence goes on along the minus strand of BOPP01000295.1, from coordinate 209,364 downwards.
TTAGCAGCTGACATGCGACAGCAAGGCTATGAGGAAGAAGTCGCCCGCAATTATATATTTGTTATTCAGGTGGTGTGTTTTGGAACAGGTTCTTTTTTATATTCGTGGTATGCAAAGAACTTGTTTAATGCATAACATAATATACAAACGATGCTACGTTACTGCAGAAAACATGACGTTTGTTGCTAAAATATTTGGCCAGGCGCTAACACGAATAACTGTGTGTGTGTGTTGCATATCGCTTTTGCAGCAATCGTATGGTATGGATTTATTGTATGTTTGTATTTGCAATTGTGAGTTTCCTTTTCTCTGCTATATATTAATCCTTGTATTTTATTCTGTTGAATAAAAAATGTATTAATAAGTTAATACGAAAGAATTGTATTTGCTGTCGAGTATGTGCGTGGTACGTTTTGGAAAACTGTTTTGTGTGATAATGTTTAGCAGTATCTTTACTGCTGCAGTCCACTAGTATGTAATTAATTCCTTTAATTTTGTAGAAATTACTAGTTACAACTGTTGCAAACTAGGAAACATTTGAAAGCTGAAAAGAGCAAGAGTCGTTAATATTACTGGTTAGTTTTAAATTATTCCTTGCGGAAATTAGTGGAATATTCGTGTCGTAGGATGTCGTGACTCCTCCACGGAAGATTTTTCTTTCATGCGACAGTTCTCTAATACATACTACAGCGTTTGCCGCTCCAAACACATCGAGTGTTTTCGCTGCATGGGGAAGCCACCCTGCGAGAGACATCCAGACAAAAGCTGTCCAGTTCATCCCTTGAAGTCTTATCACAAACAGAACGAAACAATTATCCGATGACTTTGACGGGAAAGGATGGGCATGTGGTAATGTTTATGTTATTGTACGGAGTTCGTCCAGTACCTGTCACCCTACCACCCCTTCTCTAGTTTCTACGCACACAGGAGGTGCTCAGAATTCAGGTGTCTCATTCCCAAGGACGCAGGCTGGCGCCGCGCACCTGGTTATTGCTCCTGGAATAAATTGAAAAAAATTCCCTAACTAATCGTAGACAATCTTGAAGAATGCCGTCTATCGCTAGAGTAGAAAACTAATTTCGCGAGACGTTTTTGTAGATGGAGTTCTGGAGATAAAACTATCCTTTACTTCTCGTGCAAGAAATACATAATGTTCATTTAACTTCTTGCGTAGCTAGTTTGGACGTTTCCTACTCCCCTTCGTGAAACAAAAAAGTCGATGATAATTCAGACATTCCCGAATAATGATGGTGACATGTAATTTGCTTCGATTAATGTTTGAAAGCTATTGTCTTACAGCTTCGATGATTATTTCCACCCATTCAAATATTGAAAAAATCATACATTCAAAGATTCTGTGATTGCTCGAAGGATTCCGCCCATTTCAAGGACACATTGTCCTCAGCTCCTACCATCCCTGTGTTTCTGGTGTCTCGCGCTTTTCTCGGCGTGCCGCGGGAGTGAGATGCCCACGGCGCATTGGGTGTACCGCAAGGCATCTCGGGTGCGCCCAGCGCGGCAGCCGGCAGAGGCGCGCGGGCTGGGGTACGCGTACGCGTATTCAGTAAACACATTCCATGGCTACTTGGCGAGGTCAGGAACGGCACGCCGCCGCTGCCGCCGCCGCTCGCGCTCCCCACCCCGAACTCTCTTGGCTTCATCACGCCTGTTGTCATCTCCCATGTGCTTACTCTGTCTATCTAGATCACCGCATCTCATACACACGCTCCTTTCTTACTCGCGGCCCACTGAGACCTCCCTTTTATACTCACGGCCCCTTTACACTCAGGCCTGCCTCTCACACTCAGGCCTGCCTCTCTCACTTAGGCCTGCTCTCTCACTCTCACACTCACATGCTCGCCTACCCTCCCTCCCTCCCGCCCTCTCACTCTCCACTCACATGCTCGCCTACCCCTCCCTCCTCCCGCTGCACGCCTACCCCTCCTCCCACACGCACATTTCCCTCCCTCCCACACGCACGCCCCCCTTTACGTACTCACGCCACCTCCCCGTAGTCGCTTTTTCGTGTCAATGTTTCGTCAGTCAGGTATCATTTGAACTCTGTGGACCTAATAATTGGATTGGTGTGTGCGTGTGCCGATCACAAATCACAGAGTTCCAGTGATGGATTTCACTATGATGACGTCCCTACTGCAAATCGTATTTTTGTTTCGTTTTTACCTGCTCAGGCTTTTGTTTTTTCTCAATCTGTTAAAATTCCTGACACACCCAGTTTCACAGATCAATTTGGAAAACAGTTGTACCGTTTGCGTAACTGTAGCCACCTAGACTACAACCATGTATAACTTCAATAAGCTCTTTTGCTAATTATTGATCCACCCCTACGGTTTTTTTAACCTCTTGCCATCAGGAAGGTACGATATTCCATAATGGCACCCGTGTACATGGTGTTAGTTTTCTCAACTTATAAATACCTCAGTCTTTCTGGACGGTGTGTCAAAATCAGGAGAATCATCCATCACATTTGAATTTCAAAATGCATTGTATTTGTGTTTCTAGTGAGTCATTTAGACCTATGACTAGACAGGATTATTACGTAATATTTTTATCGTTCTACTTACCGATCTCAAAATTGTAATCTTCGCAAATCGTCGCCATACTAGCACTATCGATTTTTTTTCTTTACATACTTTTACATATTTAGTACTACTATATTACATATTCTGATATTTACCGAATTTTTTTTTAACAATGAGCTCTTTTTCCTACATTATTACTGCTTGCTGTGTACTTGTGGTAAGATACTAAGTGGCGGGACATGCGCGTCAGTGACAGATTATTATCACGTTTGGATGTGGAAAGTATCACAGCCGTTTAACTTATAAATACAGTTTTATATAAGTATATAAAAATATGTATAAGAACTTATACAAGTATAAGTATTGTGACTTAAACATAATTTCCGAGAAACTTTGGCGATCGCCGATGTACGAATATAACACTTTGGGGAGAATGCTGCACACTCAGTAATTATTTGCTAGTCGTAGATGTCGCTAGTTTGTATGATGAGTTCTACTGCGTCTAGTCCGGTTGCTAAACTTCGGTCCTGAATATCATTACAAGAAGCTTTTACCATTGACGGGAAAGTTGTATGGTGCAAAGTGCATGAATTTATGCTCTCCAAATTATTTTAGAAAGATTGTATTATTTTAAAACTTTGTTTAGAAAGTTTTAAAAAATGTAATTGAGTATTATGTAAATGCTTTTTTATTAGTGTATTTTAATATTACTTGTTAAATCCGATTTTACATATTTATTACATATTCTTACTGTTTTCGTTACATATTTATGTGCATATTCTAACGTTTTATACTACATATGTTTCTGGTCTTTACTTATAACGCAGTCTAAAATCGAATAATGCATGTCAGTATTTGAAAAAGTTCGTGTAATAAACTCTTTCTTTTGTGTCGAGCAGTTCCAATTAAACCTGAAATTGATCTGCCATCGACCTATTTGTTCCTCCCTAGAGAGACGTTTGTCAGGTGTTGTGCTTGGGCGGTCCGTCGTCCGCCAGCGCAGCCGTCGGGCGACAAGAAATCGACGTGCGCGCGGCCGTCGGAATGGTCGATACCGATGGCCAGACCTGCTTGCAATGCTCGACAATTTTCCGAAGGGTTCTTTGTACCCCTTGGCCATCAGTTTGTTTCAGGCAGTTTTAAGCAACTACGAGCACATTGAAAGCCTACCTAAATTTTATTCCTTTTAATCGGTCGAATAATGCAAAAGGGTTGGTAAAATCACCTACAAATTTGTGTGCATTGTAACCAACCAAATTTTGTGTGAATATTGTGCCGCGGTTATTTCAAGAGACTTTCTATCTAATCATTCTTATTCTTGGCTATTCAAGAGTTAAACATCGTTTTGAATAATTATTTGTCCCTTCTCATTCTCCTCTTCTCTAGTTTCCCGCTTGATTTACCGCTTCCTTCATTTTCCGATACACCCCTATTTTTTTCACCCACATGTACACTTTCTCTTTTTCATCACCGCTGCCCTCCTGTTTCTTGAAGAACAAACAAGTTTCAACATTCTTTAACTCAATAATTAACTTTCGTAAAGTTTTATACGACTTATCAGTGAAAAAATATCTATTCCAATTCCGACAAGCTACGTCGAAAATCATAATGAAAGCTGATTCGTTCAAGTATTAAATTAACCCTAGCATTGCCAAGAGAGGTGAGGTTGGTGACTCATGAGACTAACAGATGATTTTGTTTTCATAGGTTTCAACGTTTTAAGGAGCTGTAAATAATTGATAGTGTTTATTGTGCGTTCCTTATAATATGATCAATTTATCACAATTTTCTTCTTATAATTTCAGTTATTATAGCGGTTTTGTCTGTGATATAAAAATGATGAATATTCTCTCAAAAACTGATCATGAAAGAATTTTAGAAATATTTGTAATAGTTTAAGTTTTTATGTAGTATATGTTTAATAATTACTATGATATAAAGTTACAATTGTCCTTTTTGTAACACGAACATGTATTAGATTTTGTCATGAAAAACAGTTATGGATTCAAAAAAGTAGATATTTCTTTTCGCACTCAGAGGCAGAAATTGAGCAATTTGCTTTTTGTTCAAGTGAATGCACATGCATGTTTCTAATTTTATCAATTTATTAATTTATCAACATTGCCAAAAACACCAATAAACTTAAAACTTTAACGGTGTGATGAGGAGCCCCCGTCCTCCCCTTTGGTCGTCCACAGATTAGTATTGGTTTGGTATTGTCAGAGTTAATGGAGTTAAGTGCCAAATTGCCAAATCGGGTTAAAACGATTTCATTTAATATCTTTCTCTTTAGTTTATACGAAATTGTTTATCTGATTTACGAAGGATACTCGTGCAAACTCTAATGTAGAAGCTGTATACACGTTACCGAAGCCTATCTGTTAAAACGTTTGTGAACGTGTGTTTGTGAACAACTTTGACTTTATCGTTATGAGTGAAATACCATAGATGTTTACGCATCGCAAGAGAGTATCAGTGTGTGATCAATCTGGCGACTTATCTTGATGTGTCATCGCTGCTTTGTTAAATGCATAGTATTGTCTTGGAAAGCTCGGGGATTTCGACAAAACCTTTGCTCTCTGTGGGAAGGCGGCAAAACGGGTTTTTAAAAACATAGTGGGAAGAGAACATACCCGCAAATAGATTTCAGTAGCCAGAATTTGCCTTTATAAACATTTCGAAGGTATCTCGATGTTCTCTTTCTAAAAAAATTCTGTATTTAAATGGGCATTGAACAAAAAATTATCAAATGAGATTCAATATGTTTATTTACTTGTTCTGGCCTGGGTGGGAACCCGCGGAAGAGGGGAGCTGAGGTGGGAGCTCAGAACACCTTGAGCCGCTGCTCGTGCGCGTTGGAGAGGAACCCCTCCCCACCCCTCCGCCCACGCCCATCGGCCCGCGGCTCTAACGAGCTTAATGGGCGGCCGGCTCTGGCCCCGGCGGCGTTGCTTTCGGCTACGCTCCAAGCCAGCGGGCTGATGGCAGGCGCGAATGGCCAGCGCGCACCTCGCGCCCATGCAGCAGTTGGCCGCTACTACGGGTGAGAGGAACGTTTTGATCAAAAGCGGTCGCTTTTTTTCAGTCGGCGCAAGAATTGGTTTGCAAAGCGATGGAAATTACATTGCGCGAAATCTCTCAGTCTTGCACCAACCAATTTTTAATTCGGTATACATTACGGTAATATACTGAGAAATATACGTATAGGGTATAGGGGAAATTATGTAATGGTGCGCGAAAAACTGTGGCTTTTCGGCGGAAAAATAATTCCCGGGCACTGATAACAAAAGCGGGGATAAACCCAGTTGCTAAATTAAAAAAAAATCCTCTAACACATGATATAGCCAGAATCCCTGTTTTGTGGGTGGTTGATACCGAAAAACCAATTGACAGCAAAACGTTTGTCTCTCCGTCTGTCAGTCTCTCCGTCTGTCAGTCTCTCCGTCTGTCAGTCTCTCCGTCTGTCAGTCTCTCCGTCTGTCAGTCTCTCCGTCTGAACGGGAAAGTCTGTGCCATTATGTAGCTTCACTAGTTTTGTAACTATCTCATTTTTCAATAATAGTAGTCTGAGAAGCTCACTTTCTAATCTTCATTCTTGTGCAATAAATAGAAAATACATATGAAAATTTTTTTAATAACTGACAACTGGATTTTTACTACATTACGAATAATTTCCTGTTCCAGACAGTATTGTGACCATTTAATTACAATTTTTTGAGTTTCCTGTCGAACCAGATTTGGCAATAAATATGAATGAGGACGTGCAAATTTGTTATTTATAATTAGATGTTTTTAATTTTTTTTAAATCCTTCATCGACCTTACAGGACTTATGAACCAATACATTGATATAATTTTAGTTTTAACACAAATATTGTATTAATATTTATATTGCATCACATTAAGAAACAATTACAGAAGATTAGATGTTATGTTCCTTAAATCTCAGAAATGAATTTTAAGGGTCTGAAAAATATGTTGCTACGAAAGCTAACGAAAATATGTTGCTAAGTCCAACCCGAAGGTGTTAGAATGTCTCCTAAAAACAAACATTATCTAAATGCTGAACAAACATGTTCATAGAACCACAGTATGTGTGTAGAAAGCAACCAGAAGTGTAGAAAATATCGCATATTGTATTAAAACTTTTTTTTCTTCTGCCTGACAAAAATTATAGATATAGGGATTAGCACTATGTTCCCCCAACCCCTTCAGTTTTGAACTTCATTAATATTGTTTGTAATCAATTCGAGGTTTATCATGATATCACTGATCAGTCGCATTTTCATATTTGGCTATTAACTTCCAGACCGATCTGCATTGACCCCTTTAAAATTGATTGCATCGACTCCCAAGATGTCGATACCATTGGCATTGGGTATTCCTGATTTAGACATTGCCCCCAAATGCTGACGAACGACGTGGTTTGTACTTACATTTATAACTTTGCCCTCCTTGAACTTTCTTTTTCCTTTGTCGATGGAGTTTGTGTGAATTTGCACTTCGTTTGCATTCAGTTTGAACCTCTTTCATCTCACATTAGAGTTAACCTTGTTTGTGCCCTGCGGGTAAATGTCTACTCGTTCAATTTACGTCTTTGTCTTTCAATTTTGATTATCAAGCGGTGGTTCCAGAATATATTGGTTTCGTTAATTGTAAAGTATGACTTACAAATTTCAGATAAAATTGTATCTCTTAATTTACATATTTGTGAGTGATACAGTATATTGTGTAATTATGGCGATGTTTTTTTTTATGCAGTAGAACCTCGGTAATCCGAACTAATTGGGGGTGTGGTCAGTTCCAATTCGTGTGAAATGTTTGGATTATCCGAATAAAGATACCGTACATTTACAAATATGCGTTCATGTGTAGAATGACCGGACAATGCAACTTAGCGTGTGATGTGAGAAATGGCAACGTAGTAAATGGTACGATCATGGTTCATGGTACGATCGCATCATCACTTCATCAAGCAGATTCAGTTTTTTACGGGAACAGAATTACCGATTTTTCAAGTTCCTGTAAGTGAAAATTACTGCTACATGCAAGTACTTGTACTAAATGTGTGATATACACCGTAGTTACCAGTGCAACAAACGTTTCATTTAGACAGCGTGTATTTCAATAATTAGTTGTTCAGTTCTACAGTAATTAAAAAACCCTTTCAATACACTACAAATAAGCATTTTATTTATTATGTTTATTTTTTCTCCATCCCGAATTTTGTTCGGATTATCCAACATTTTGGATTTATGGGGTTCGGATTAGCGAGGTTCTACTGTACTAGCCTGAAAGATGACTTCATGGCGAGGTAGAGATGACAATATGCAGCCCCAGTCAGAGAAATTGCTGTCTCTACCCCACGAGGCCCGATGGTTATGGCAAATCTGTGGAACGGGGCCAATCGATGAAATGAACATTTGTTAAGTAAGGTGGTGACTGCTACGGAGGTAGCAATTTTTCATTTTTTAGATTCCCAATTGACTCCTTGCTTAGAAGTACGAGTGAGTAATATGGATACTGAGATTAATTATCGTCTTCCTTCTCGTAGTCATGTTGATTGATTGCTACATTTGCCCCTCTAGCAGCACGGTCTGCATATACGCAAAATTTGCAAACAACCTTTTCTGCCAATCCTCTTTTCCGCGCTGTCGACGACCGTGAATTTGTAGTTTGTTGCAGAGCACTTGAATCTCGACTTGTCTCCACGCCTGTCCCGATGCTCGTCAGGAGTCTGCGCGCGTTGCTGAAATGTTTACGAAAGAGACGTAGCGCCTTTTGCGCGGCAGGGCAGAGCGGGAGGGGCGGCGCTGGCAAGGACGCGTCTCCCCCCTCCTCTTCCCCAACCAAGCCGTTCGCAATGCCTACGGCTCTACCCACTCGCACTATTGCAGAGAATTTCTTTTATAAATATTATTCTTCGTAGTTTAATAATATTATTCATAGCGTTTCACAACAATGCCGAAGAGATGTAATAGTGATATACATTGAAAATGTTCACTCTACACTTTTTAACATATTGTGCAATGTATTCAATTAAGAATGGCTCATTGAGAACATTTTTTGTGAAGGAGAGTAAATTTTAACGGTATGTAAATATTTTTTTTTTCTTTTGTAAATGATGCTGTACGTTCTGAGAATCTCTGCTATATTAACTAGTAGCATTAACGACATTAATTCTGCCTGCTAAAATTGTGAATTGAAGCAATAGAGATAGATGTTCGGGATGAGAGATGGCTATGGTGAGAAAACAATGGAGATAGTTCCAGTACCTTCCCCCCTCCTCCAAAATAATGTAACCGAGAAAATTAGCTTTAAATGTTACTTCAAAGCTCGGAATTCAAGCCGGCTTACTCGCCAGCTCTGAAAGCGGTGCGTGGCGGTACCTCCTTTCTCCCTAATGTCGATGAAACTGTGAGAAAAACATAGTGTGCCAAGCATTAAAATCAATCTGTTAAATGTACGATCTTAAAATCCATTTTATTCAAAATTAGAACCTCGGCGCAAAACTATACGCTGAATTCATGACTTATGAAAATTAACAAAGCCCTTGAAGTGCTCGAATTATTATTTTTAGCGTATCTTGAGAATTAACTAATGTATCGTACTTTAAATAGTCACTTAAATGTTAGTCTCCTGCAGGTTATTCTTGATACGACACATAGTAAGAAGTGCTCTTCAGCTAAAATGTTCGTTAATTAAAATATTGAGAGTATTAGTGACGTGTGGGCGCGGAGTTTGAACTGATGCTTCCGCCATAAGTGTGCGTCTCGTCCGTTCAGTGCATTTGGAGATTCTTTGCACGAAATGCGTGCGTAGTCCACCAATCCTCCACAATATCTATGATTAACCAAAACAAAGTGGCATCACCAAATTCGCCATGTGACGTACAACAACGTGGACACGTCATACATACTATGAAGCCCGTTGCCTGCTAATACACATTGTAGCGGGATATGTATCACAGACAGTTGGGCAAAGTAAGCTGTTTAAGCAAAACCAGTACACATTCTCTAATTAGCCTAAATTGTTTTGGGATCGTTTCAGTAAGTCATAAGAATGTTAAGCTAATTTGAAAAGGTTATAATTTTTCTATACGCCCATTTCTTTGACAAATGACAGACCCCTTGACCACAAGCCAGATTTACCAATTAGCCTATGACGTATTACTTCAGCATTTCTTTTAGACAAATTGCAAATCCTTCTATTAAAACGTGGAGCAAATTAACTTTTAATGGAATGGAATGGAATGGAATGCGGGTATCCAATTGGCATATTGAATGTTAAAAATTAAGTTGTAAAGAAGCTCCTGATTGGACAACCGCGTCCCAGCCGCTCGCTGCCATTTCGCCTGTTTTAATGGGAGTCTAAACAGATACTTGTGATATAGTTTTGTATGACCATCAGCATGCGATTACAATGCCTCAGATCTCTCTGTGACAAAATCGGTCCATGTACGCACATTACCTCGCGTTAAAGTGGCCGGAAGACCGCTCGAGTGGTCGGCCCCACAGCTTCAACTCTCACAGCTTTAAGGCAGTGACGGGTCTACCTTGTCCCTGGACGAATTCAACTCCTACCCGTTGACCTCGTTGAGTAAGTTTAGTACTACGAGAATCTGACCGAACCACATCGAGCTGCCTGGCCCTCGAATTTGCTGGTACGACTCTAGTCCGGAAATGTGTTTCCCGACGAATGAGCTGTCGGCGCCTGCGGCTGCGACCAGTGAAACGAAACTGCCGTCAGAGAGCGAGGGCATATGCACAGTGGGCCGAATTGACCCCGACAGCATAACTCAGCATACTTTCTGTGCTTTTCGTGTCGGTCTTTCTACCTACAAACATTTAAAAAGTGTAAAATGTATAAATGGAAATGAAAAACCTAACACAGATAATGTCTCATTATTCATAAACGTTTTGCTTGATCTCTGGTTATTTTTAACGTTTATTCTCGGGTCACCACACCATTATTGTTGATAGAATTAGGAATGTATTTTATTCTGATTTAATCTTAGTTTGCTGCAGCATGGCGGTCTGCTATTCGAGAATAGCAGTCGGCCGTGGCTGAAGAAATGGAATGTTTGTGCGCATGAGGTTTTCGTTGCCTGCTTGCCTGGCGTCTTAGAGTCGTATTTGGGAGCGGTGAGCCACGGACGGGGACGCGGGCGGCCTCGGGGCCCCGAAAGCGCCGCCATGGCCTCGCTCCGCGCACTAAACAGCGCCGTCTCCGGCGCCAGAAGACTCCAGACCATCGCGCCCGGCATATAACTGTCCTGCTCAAACCTTTTGGGATGTGTTCCTCTGAAAATGATATGCAGCAAGACATGAGACCCGCGTGTCCTCAATTTCTTCTTTATATTATTATTATTAGTAGTAGTGGTATAGTATTATTATATTTATAATTATTATTATTATTAATATCATATCTTATTATTTACTTTTGCTTTTCTTCCCCCCTTTCTTATACCCTGTTACACATGTCTACTGGCCTGTCAGGAGTTAATGCGACTTCCAATAAAACAATCGGATTCCTGAGCGATAACAATGTCATAAGGATCTTAGCATAGTCCTTGGAATAATACGAAGGGATAGGGGATACACGGGAAACGAATAATTACGTGCGTTTAAAACCGATTTACTGAGATCTGAAATGAAACATCTTTATCGGATCCCGAAACCGAGAATTACAGGATCTGACGTTGATAATTATATTTCCTGCACTTTCATGTGACCTAGGTTCAAAGTTGAGCTAGAATGGCCATCGCCATAAACGTTTTCTCTGACGTATTCACTGCAAATGTGTTTCAAAAACAGGCAATAAAACTAGTGTTTGATTTTATTAATGCCTACTGCTACATTTATTTAAATAAATTGATTGTTATTATGCATATTATCGTAAATGTATATCAGAATGTTAAGTACAAAGACAAACTAATAAGTGGTAAAAGCTATCGATGTTTTATTTATTTGTACAGTCTTGTTCATTAAAACCGTTTTAAACCATTTAAAGAAGTTAGTTCAGTCTGAAAAAACACATACACTACTAGCTTTCGTCTACGAGGCGGGGATGGAAAGGGGAGTGGGAGGCAACCTCCATGCGAGGCCCCCGACCAGCGGCCCTAGCGAAGAGAAGATAGTTTTGGGAGTGTGAAAACGCAAAATACCTCGAGGCAACGTAAAGCAGACGAAAGAAGAAGCCCGCTCGCTTCGCCCAATTACCGACTGGCGGTGCGCGGGAGGCTTCCGGCCGCGCTGATTGCCCCTTCCTCCAATCATCCCGCCCCGCCACGCCACGCCACGCCACGCAGCCTCCGCTGCTTCTGGGGTTTCCTCGGCGCCGAGCCTCGCAACAGCCACTCCGCGAGGCCATGTTGGGAGATGACCGACCTCTAAAAGGTTCCGGAACTAGTCCGTTAGATGCGGGCTCTGATAGGATGACCGCTAGTCTTCGTGACGAAAAGTAAACAAGTCCTTCGTGTTAAACGTAAGAAAAAGTACCGGGGATTGCGATCTTAAATTTGTATTTAGAGAATTGTCAGTTTATAATAATACAGAGTATATTGCAGGTGTCATGTTCATATAGGTGTGTGGTTGTGTAATTTGTTGCATGTTCCAAGCATTCCTAAAACCCTTCTTTATTTATCAATGAAGATAAGAGTATCATTGGGCGGGTTGGGGGTAGGAGAGATGTGTGTTGTTTCTTAAATGCTTTCCGCGGGATGGAAGAAGAAAAAGCCTAATGGTGCGAAACCTATACGTTCACAATTGTCAACATTTCTACATACTTCATTTATTATTCACTTTCAACTCCTATTTTTCTTTTATTATATGACCGTATAGGCAATGAGAAAACACACCGTAAAAGTGTTATCAATTTGTTTTTTTACGCCACTATTAAACATAAAATATGAAGCGTTTAGTAAAAATTATTCTTAAGGAATTCAACTATATTTTTTCTTCACTTTACGTGAACTGTCGTGAACAAACTTCTTTCCTACCGTAAATAAAATGTATATTACTACTTTCCAATAGGCGCGGAAATCGAAAGTTAACTACACAGTTTGCGGCCCTGTGAGGTGTGTGTGTATGGTTTTATTAGATACCCAGGAACTCGGGGGAAAATATTTGTGCAAAAATAAAAAATGAAACCGTTTTGAATTCGGCTGAAAATTGCAAATACTTTGTTATTTCACCTATTCTCATACTGCGCGTGTCGGCTAACGTACATACTCATTGTGTAAAGTGACAGCAAAGCTTCAAAGAAGAGACCGTCGCCATAATATTAGGTATCCACGTGTTGCGTTGGAACAGAACCTTTTTATATTCTTGATATGTAAAGAACTGTTGAAATGCATATATGTGCTAGGTTATTGGAGTAAACATCAAGACTGTATTTGTTAAAATATTTAAGTGATTACAATGTCGTGCGAGTCAGCATTTTTGTTGCTGTCTACTACTAGTATGTTAAAAAAATGTCGCCCACACCTTAGAAGAACTGAGGTGTATATTATCATACTGGGCGTAAACAAGGGAATTAAAATTCCGTTCCGAAATCTTTAAGAGCTATGCTAGTCACTTATTTACTGTTCCACCTCATGATGTTAATCTGAGATAGCATTCTGAGCAACATAAGTCTTGTCTCAACCAAGGTATTCTGCTCTTTGCGTGGCTGTATTTCTAGCAATGTTGAAAATTTCTCTAAAACAATTGGTTCTCTCATACGTAAAGAAGTATTGACCACAAAATCAGGGCAAACGTTTTGGTAAATCGGGTCGACTCGAACATGCCTGCCGTTGGGTACCGAAATGTCCTTGGTGAAAATAGGATAACCGACAACCTAATTTTTAGGTCGTTGTGGGATGAGGAAACGCCCTCATATCGCCTCAATATTTTTGTAGTAAGTCTTGAAGAACTGACTTGCTCATTAAAATTGAGATCACCCATAATGGGTGCATTTGGCTTTCCAACTGGTAAATGAAAATGCCTTTGTTGCCATTTCTCAGTCAATTTTGTAAAATTGATTTGTCGAGCCACCAAGAATTCCAAAGTTTTAGGAGCACTTAAAAATGTTTACTTCTATTTAAAACCGTTTCATTGTTGGAAGGGCTATTTGTAGGTTCGTGTTTGTCCTTTAGTTATTAATTTACGGACACTGTGCGACTTTGCCCCTTGGATCTCTGAATGGAAGCGGCCCGTCGGATAAGCGCCGGGAACTTTCCGTTGGTTTTTGTCGCCGCGTGCGTAAGCGCCGATGTGCATCCTCGAGGGAGCGCGATTCCTTGTCTATTTCGGGGCGCAGATGTGGTTTGTAAACACTCTGCGAATGCCAACGGAACAGATGGAGTTGTTGGGATTATACGTAGCACGTTTGCTATTTTATAGTTAGAGTACGTTAATCGGGTACTTTGAGGTTGTTGTACATTATCACTTTTTTCCTTCTAAAGGAATCCCAGAATTTAGAAAACGTGCACAGAATAAACGCCTCTCCGTAGCACGTCACACGCAGTTTTTAACTATTTTGACGTAAAAATAAATAAATGGCAGAATACATTGCATCTACAGATTCTTTTATTTTCTCGTTGTTAAGTGAACTTGATTTGTACGATAACTAGCCGAAATTTGTGCTATTGATACTTAGATGCTAACTTACTGATACTTAAGCTAATAATAATTTTGTTGTTTATGTACCGTTTGAGGAGGACTAGTTGAACGACAGATCCTCATCAATAGTACCATTAGGCTTTCTTGTGAAATTTGCAGATAAAACAAATGCTGTGTACATAATCGAATGTCTAGCGATGAATTCGTAATCTTCATGTTGTTCTTGTAAGAAAAGGATATACATTTTTTATGTTTCGAAGACAATTCCTGAAATCTGATTGACTACTGTACACATGTTTTCGAAACCTTAAATTATGTGTGGGAGGCTTGTTATTGTGTTTAACATGTCAGAGCCTTGTAGGAAGTCCGTTATTATGTTCTTCCGCACTAAAACAATGGCAAAGCGACTTCTAAAAGAAAATTCCAGAAAGTGGATGAAACGTTCAACGTTCGGTTTTTGTTATATTATGACAATAAGAAAAGAGATCGAAGTCAACGTTCGAAGTAATGTTCGAAATGCAACACACCATTGCGAAAAATAAATATCAAGTGAGATTTCAGTTACCTTTAAAATATATATTAATAGAAGTACAGAATAGGGTATCGTATTGCTGAAGCTCTAAAGGTGAGGAAATGGATCGAAATCTCTCCACCAACATGTGTCGACGTTGTCATACGTATGGTTTTTGTTACGTAGACACTGTTTTGAGTTAAAACAACTCGAGTCTCAGTAAAAAAATTATTAAAACATAAAAACTTCCTGGAGCGCCAGCCTAATTAATTGTAGGCCACAATAAATTTCACGACATAATGGAAATATATAATACATTTAATAATGTACTTGCATTCTTTTCTCCGAGACGTGTAGCATATTTGATTTTAAAATGTGAATTCATTTGCTTTTATACACTATTTGTATAAACTGTAACTTTCACTTAAGTGTTTTCTTTTACAGATTATTTATATAGTTCACAATTAGTAAATGTTTTCTTTACTTTATGTAAAGAAACTGAAAAGAAAGTTTCCTTTTCAGTGTTGAATTTTTATTACTATGTCTCAATAACCTGGTCACCGACCTATCAACACCTATGTTCTGCAACGGAAAACTTGTTCATGTTTTTACTCACGTAGAACCTTGCGTATTGCCTGTGCCTCGTCTTAGCGCCTTCCGCGACATGTTTGACCAGCAGTTCGCATGGCGGCGGCTGCTGCCCCGCGATGGTGGTGGTGGTGGTGGGGGGGGGGAGAATTTCGCCGCGGCGCCGGAGAGTCAATTCTGCGGCGTGCGCAAAACGGCTCCCTCACCCGCGCGCGCGGCGGCGCTTTCTCTCCACCAGCGCGCACGGCGGGCGGAGCGGGCGAGGCGCCAGGCGCGAGCCCCACGGCGCCGGGTTGTAAACACGACGCCCGCGTCAACCCCCCACTACGTCACCTCCCCCTCTCCACCACCCTGCCGCCGCGCGCGGCCTTGCTCCTTGCGCCCGTGCCAGCCGTGGCCTTCGTTGTGGCAAGGACGACACACGCGTCCGTTGACGTCGTCGTGATGCTCCAATCCACTGCCGTCTCTCGTGGTTTTTAAATTTGACGTTATAGTTGTCGATTGTCGGTGCTGCTTTATTTCTATTTGAACGCCTTTCACGGAATTCCAAATTTGGGAGTAGTTATTGTTTCGAGGAGGATTCTAGAGACGATGGCCTTCTCGCGCTTTGTTTTCCAAATGACAATATACTTCCTGTGTGTAAGCAGAAAATAATGATTGTTGAAAAGTATATTTCGTCCGTGGCGGATGTTTTACGAAGATATTGCGTTGTCACCTGCAGCCGCCTGTTGCTGTGAGGTAGACATGGGCGCAGCCCCCGTAACTGCATTTTGGCATCGTCGCTGCACAAGGAAATGAAAGTGCGACTGCCGCGGTCCTGCCCTCATCGGCTAGGCTGTGGCGCTGACACACTGTTGCGGCACATTCGAAATATACATTTCTTCTCGTTATGTGCGTTATCAAGTAAAGATGCAATCTTCTCTAAAGAAGTACGTGGGGGTTCAATGGAATTAGTTCCTAGGACTTAGTTAGTTCGTTGTATGTTCTTCCATATCCGAGTTTAGGAAATTCTCTAAACACAATTTCGCAGAAATCGACACTTAGAATTGCTAAGATATGAAGTTTAACAAAAACGTCCCTTTTATGTGGGCTAGGAGGTAAACGGATCTTGTATTTTGATTACACTGCTAAATCAGATTTTCTTCAAGCAGATGAGTCAAACCAACATGGTTGTACTAAAAAATCTAATTTATATCTGACGTGTTCTTACTGCAGCGTTGCAACAGTGCGGAACCGTCTTCGGAAGGAAAGGAACTTTTTTTTCGTGTTACGGAATGCTTTACCTAATTTATTGTCTTAACTTATATTTATAAACACGGTGTAACTCATAATTCAACAGGTTTCTTTTATTGATGGATTGTTCCAATCGTCATGCCTCTAATAGTTTCCACGGTTGCACGAACGTGGTTATTATGTTCTTTTCGAAATTTGTTTCGCTGTTTTTCAGGTTTTTTTTTTTTCTTTCTAAATGCATTGACTTCCCCCTGTGCCAACATAATTGTGTACTAGTAAGCGAAAGTTTTGTTATATAGTTTCCGGTGTCATAGAGCAAGTATCTGAATTACAGATTCGTACTCATTTCCAACGCGTGCATAAATTGAAATATAACTATGCTGCCGCCGGCAATGTGAGGGGTACCTATGGTACAATAAAACAGTTTCGATTTTGACTGAACACCGGTATTCCATTATGTTATTCCGCCTATTATCATTATGTGCGAGCCGACTGAATGATCATACTCGGTGTCACTACTTACAACACGGCTGACGTCATGCGAAAGTATGGCTCCAAGGAACAGGGTCATACATAAATATTTGGGATGTAGACGTTGCGTTATGGAACAATTCGTTTTGATATTCTTGGCTTGAGGAAGTTAAATATCATTGTAGTTTGTGCCAGTATATACTATATTGTACTTATTGCAGTACTGACAAAGATTGTTGTTGTAAATATTTGTAATGTATTGCAGTCTTATTTGATTATTTTATTTGTTGTTTTTGAGTACCTCAATTTGATTTTTCAAAAATTACTAGTCTGTGCATTTGCGTCTGAAATGGGTGCCTTAGAGAGATGTTTAATCTCCAGACAAGTTGCCGTTAACCCCCACTGGCCTATGACGCTTGTGGGGGAACTGGGATACGTTTGGAGTTACAGCCTTGAAGTTGGACTTTCGTCTGCCTGTCGCTCGCTCGCTAAATATAACCGCAGAAAATCCGGTCGCTCTTGTGCAAGTGATGCTGCGAAAATGATTGGGGATTGCTATACGCGGATAGTAATATACTCGCGTTAAGTTTATATTGGTGGGTCTAAATTAAAGATATAAAAATGACTGTGGGTTTGTATTTCGCGTGCTTCTTCATTTCAATGCAATAGCTCAGTCACAAGGACGTGCATTTACAAGAATTGTGAATTGCACTTACTAGTATGGGTGGACGATTCAAAACATTTAGAGTTCAATGCTAATATGATTCTCAAAGTGAAATGCTTGTATTAGCAACTGTTAAGTTTATTATCTCGAATCATTAATAAATAAATATTTGAATGGGAATATTTTTCAAGTTGATGGCATTCTTAAAATCACAATTGCAATGTTGCCACATAGTGCAAAACAAACAGATTGACAATATAATATTTACAATTTTGAAGTAAAAGAGAATTTAACATTAATGACTATTTCCAATGTGAAACCTTGAACAGTGAATTATCAACTCTTTAAACTCAAGTAATGGTTTTTGGAATTGGATTTCTATGTGATACAATTGAAATATTTCAACGCTCACAATGATACATTCCAAGTTACAACATTGAGCGCGTGGAAATATAAAACAAAAGATACAATTATCTTTAAGCTTGCAAGTATCAAACCATAACCCGAACCCGTCACTGCTCCTTAGAGATCAATGCCATCGGATCGGCATTATTATTATTATTATTATTATTATTATTATTATTATTATTATTATTATTTTCTCATATTAGATAAAGTATTCTTACAGCATTTTCATGGAGAACTTTCCTAAGTGAAAATTAGTTTTTTCTATTTTAAAATTACATAAAACTAACATTCAGTTTGAAGCTGAGACTCTGCCAATAGGTGAGAATATTATTGACTTTTGAATTTTAGTTTGTATTTAAGTAGATCAGCTTCTCTTCTTTTGGGTCAGAGTTCAGTGTGTGAAATAAGTGCAGTTTATATTAATGGGATGATTATTCCTTTTTTTTTTCGGGTCTTGGATTTTGAGGAGATTATTGTAATTCGAGCTGCGAAGACAACTGCGCTTCGTGTCCGCGTTTTTTATCTATTGTAAACAATGTCTGTTCTATTGTTGGAATGTTTGGACTATTAATGAAAAATATCCCTGGCATTATATAAACCTAGTTGGACCCGCGCCAACATTCTGTTCTTTGTACGTAGTTTTAAGAGTGAAAATTGTTAATCTGTGGGAATTTGGCATTATTCACATTAATAAAACAACACTTTAGCGCAATTATAATCTGTGATTTCGTTTTTAATACTTTTTATCTTAGTTTTAAAATGGTAATAGATGATTCAAGAGGATCTCGTCGTGTAGATTGCTAAGAAACAAAATGTGAGTACCGATAGGGGCCGAAAACTTAGTTTTAAGAGTCTATTCTTCAGTATTGGTCGTTACGCACGATGGAATAGTTTTACATTAAAAACAACAACAAAAAACTGTTTGATACCCTCCTAGTGGGTATTCCCGGCTGGATAAGGTATAATCCATTTACCTCTTGCCCTCGGGCATGCGTGTATTGATGTTCGTCGCTTTCACCCCTATCATCATCATATCGTGTCATCCTCACACTTACCATTAGTGGTCGCTAATGACCTAGAAGTTGATGCGTTCCTTAAATAACAAAAATTTGTTATTGTTGTTAATTTATTATTTTTAATAATAATAATAACTTAAGAGGGTAAATGATTATACCCATTATCAGCCGGGAATACCCACTAGGAGGGTATCAAACAGTTTTTTGTTGTGTTTTTAATTGTAAAAACTATTCCATCGTGCCGTAACGACCAATACTGAAGAATAGACTCTTAAAAACTAAGTTTCGCCCCTATCGGTACTCACATTTTGTTTCTTAGCAATCTACACGACGAGATCCTCTTGAATCATGCTATTACCATTTTAAAACTAAGATAAAAAGTATTAAAAACGAAATCACAGATTATAATTGCGCTAAAGTGTTGTTTTATTAATGTGAAATAATTGCCAATCCCCACAGATAACAATTTCACTCTTAAAACTACCGTACAAGAACAGAATGTTTGGCGCGGGTCCAACTAGGTTTGATATTAATGCCAGGGATATTTTCATTGAATAGTCCAAACATTCCAACAATAGAACAGACATTGTTTTACAATAGATAAAAAACGCTGACACGAAAGCGCAGTTGTCCTTCGCAGCTCGAATTACAATAATCTTCCTCAAATCCAAGACCCAAAAAAAAAGGAATAATCATCCCATTAATATAAACTGCACTTATTTCACACACTGAACTCTGACCCAAAGAAGAGAAGCTGATCTACTTAAAATACAAACTTAAAATTCAAAAAGTCAATTAATATTCTCACCTATTGGCAAAGAGTCTCGGCTTCAAACTGAACTGTAGTTTTTATGTTTAATTTCTAAAAATAGAAAAAAACTTAATTCACTTAAGGAAAGTCTCCATGAAAAATGCCTGTAAGAATACTTTATCTAATATGAGAAAATAATAATAATAATAATAATAATAATAATAATAATAATAATTGAATAATAAATAATGCCGATCCGATGGCATTTGGATCGCTAAGGGGAGCAGTGACGGGTTCGGGTGATGGTATGATATTGCCAAGCTTAAGATTAATTGTATCTTTTGTTTATATTTCACGCGCTACAATTGTTGTAACTTGGGAATGATCATTGTGGAGCGTTTTTTAAAAAGATTTCAATTGTATCACATAGAAATCCAAATTCCAAAAACCATTACTTGAGTTTTAAGAGTTGATAATTCACTGCTTCAAGGTTTCCACATTGGAAATAGGCATTAATGTATTAAATTCTCTTTTACTTCAAAATTGTAAATATTATATTGTCAATCCTGTTGTTTTTGCACTATGTGGCAACATTGCAATTGTGATTTTAAGAATGCCATCAAAACTTGAAAATATTCTCCGCATTCAAATATTTATTTATTAATGAATTCGACGCATAATAACTTAACAGTTGCTAATACAAGCATTCACTTTTTAGAATTATATTAGCATTGAAAACTCTTTAAATGTTTTGAATCGTCCACCCATACTAGTAAGTGCAATTCACCAATTCTTGTAAATGACGTCCTTGTGACTGAGCATTGCATTGAAATGAAGAAGCACCGCGAAATACCAAAACCCACAGTCATTTTTATAGTCTTTAATTTTAGACCACCAATATTAAACTTAACGCGAGTATATTACTATCCGGTATAGCAATCCCCAATCAAAATTTTCGCCAGCATCACTTTGCACAGAGCGACCGCGATTTTCTGTCGGTTATATTTAGCGAGCGGAGTCGACAGGCCAGACGAAAGTCCAACTTCCAAGGCTGTAAACTCCAAACGTATCCCAGTTCCCCACAATGGCGTCATAGGCCAGTGGGGGTTAACGGCAACTTGTCTGGAGATTTAACATCTCTCTGAGGCACCCTTTCAACGCAAATGCCACAGACTAGTAATTTTTGAAAAATCAAATTGGAGGTACTCCAAAACAAAACAAAATAAAAATAATGCAAATAAGACTGCCAATCATACAAATATTTTACAACAACAATCATTTGTCAGTACTGCAAATAAGTACCAAATATAGTATATTACTGGCACAAACTTACAATGATATTTAACTTCCTCAAGCCAAGAATATCCAAAAACGGAAATTTGTTCCATAACGCAACGTCTACATCCCAAATATTTATGTATGACCCTGTTCCTTGGAGCCATACTTTCGCATGACGTCAGCCGCTTTGTAAGTAGTGACACCAGTATTGATCATTCAGTCGGCTCGCACATACATATAATAGGCGGAATAAGCATAATTGGAATACCGGTGTTCAGTCAAAATCGAAACTGTTTTATGCCTGACCATAGGTACCCCTCACATTGCCGGCGGCAGCATTAGTTATATTTCAAATTATGCACGCGTTGGAAATGAGTACGGAATCTGTAATTCAGATTACTTGCTCTATGACACCGGGAAACTATATAACAAAAACTTTCGCTTTACTAGTACACAATTATGTTGGCACAGGGGAAGTCAATGCATTTAGAAAGAAAAAAAAAAACAAACTGAAAAACAGCGAAACAAATTTCGAAAACAACATAATAACACGTTCGTGCAACCGTGGAAACTATTAGAGGCATTGACGATTGGAACAATCCTCATAAATAAGAAACCTGTTGAATTATGAGTTACAACCGCTGTTTATAAATATAAGTTAAGACAATAAATTAGGTAAAGCATTCCGTTAACACGAAAAAAAAGTGCCCTTTCCTTCCGAAGACGCGTTTCGCCACTGTTGCAACGCTGCAGTAAGAACCACGTCAATGATAAATTAGATTTTTTAGTTAACAACCATGTTGTTTTGACTCATCTGCTTGAAAGAAAATCTGATTTAGCAGTGTAATCAAAATACAAGATCCGTTTACCTCCTAAGCCACATAAAAAAGGGAGTTTTGTTAAACTTCATATCTTAGCAATTCTTAAGTGTCGATTCTGCGAAATTGTGTTTAGAGAATTTCCTAACTCGGATATGGAAGAACATTTACAACGAACTAAACTAAGTCCTAGGAACTAATTCCATTGAACCCCCACCGTACTTGCTTTAGAGAAGATTGCATTTTACTTGATAACGCACATAACGAGAGAAAATGTTATATTTCGAATGT
Organism: Gryllus bimaculatus; assembly: GCA_017312745.1. Lineage (NCBI taxonomy): Eukaryota > Metazoa > Arthropoda > Insecta > Orthoptera > Gryllidae > Gryllus > Gryllus bimaculatus. The sequence continues at coordinate 187,193 of BOPP01000295.1, read as the reverse complement.
GCCGCAACAGTGTTGTCAGCGCCACAGCCTAGCGATGAGGGCAGGACCGCGGCAGTCGCACTTTCATTTCCTGCTTGCCAGCGACGATGCCAAAATGCAGTTACGGGCGGCTGCGCCCATGTCTACCTCACAGCAAACAGGCGGCTGCAGGTGACCAACCGCAATATCTTTCGTAAAAACATCGCCACGGAACGCAAATATACTTTTTCAACAATCATATTTTCGGCTTACACAACAGAAGTATAATTGTCACTTTGGAAAACAAAAGCGCGAGAAGGCCATCGTCTCTAGAAATCCTTCCTCGAAACAATAACTACTCCCAAATTTGGAATTCCGATGCAAAGGCGTTCAAATAGAAATAAGAGCAGCACGACAATCGGACCAACATTATAACGTCAAATTTAAAAACCACGGAGAGACCTGGCAGTGGGATTTGGAGCATCACGACGACGTCGAACGGACGCGTGTGTCGTCCTTGCCACAAACGAAGGCCACGGCTGGCACGGGCGCAAGGAGCTAAGGCCGCGCGCGGCGGCGTGTGGTGGAGAGGGGAGGTGAACGTAGTGGGGGTGACGCGGCGTCGGTTACAACCCGGCGCGCGTTGTTGGGCTCGCGCCTGCGCCTCGCCCGCTCCGCCCGCCGTCACCGCCGCCGCCGGCGCCCTGGGTGGAGATGAAAGCGCCGCCGCCGCGCGGGGTGAGGCGAGGGGGGGGGGAGGGAAGCCGTTTGCGCACGCCGCAGAATTGACTCTCCGGCGCCGCGGCGAAATTCTCCCCCCCCCCACCACACCACCACCATCGCGGCAACAGACCGGCAGCAGCCGCCCGCCATGCGAACTGCTGGTCAAACATGTTCGCGGAAGTTCGCTTAGACGAGGCACAGGCAATACGCAAAAGTTCTACGTGAGTAAAAACATGAACAATGTTTTCCGTTGCAGAAACATAGTGTTTGATAGGTCCGGTGACCAGGTTATTGAGACATAGTAATAAAAATTCAAACACTGAAAAGGAAACTTTTTCTTTCAGTTTCTTTTTTTCACATAAAGTAAAGAAAACATTTTTACAATTGTGAACGTATATAAAATAATCTGTAAAGAAAAACATTAAGTGAAAGTTACAGTTTATACAAAATAGGTGTATAAAAGCAAATGAATTCACATTTTAAAATCAAGAATATTGCTACACGTCTGGAGAAAGAATGCAAGTACATTATTTAAATGTATTTATAATCTTTCCATTATGTCGTCGAAATTTATTGTTGGCCTACAATTAATTCAGGCTGGCGCCTCAGGAAGTTTTACGTTTTTAATAATTTTTTTTACTGAGACTCGAGTTGTTTTAACTCAAAACAGTGTCTACGTAACAAAAACCATTACCGTGTATGGGACCAACGGTCGAACACAGTTGGTGGGAGAGATTTTTTCGATCCCCATTTTTCCAATTCTTCTTTTCCTCGG